>CM053580.1:501656774-501683515 GCA_028627135.1 Pseudochirops cupreus | reverse complement strand
CTTCTCTAGCCTTGGGCCTCTCTCCCAATTCACAGCTCCTCCCAGTTCAGCCCTCTCTCTTCACATCAACAAGTCCATCCCACAAATGGGATTCACAAGCTCTGGGTTTTAACACTCAACCCCAGAACCAAGCTGATACAGGGGCATCTCCAAATTCCATTACCAATACAAGGGGTCACAGTATCTCATTTTAAATTCAGTCTCTATTATGTATCCTTGAGAAAACCTTGTGCCCTTCCTAACCTTGGTTCCCTCTGAGGGTATTGGACTTGATGATTGCTAAGGTCCTTTCCATCAAAAAAAAAATCCTAGAAGCCAGTACTTAATCAATAGAAAAGCATTTATTGAGTGTCTATTATGTGCCATACCAAGATAAAAGTGAAGCAATTCCTGCCCTCAAGAAGCTTACTTATTCTCTCTCTAGGGGAAAACAGTTTTAGTCAATGATAAGTATACAATAAGGCAGCAATAAGTCTATTCAGTACATGTATTTATGTGTATGTATATAAGCTTTCCACTGTTCAGTTCTAACACCCCATGTTTTATGTCCTAACATTCCTTACCCAAAGTCCTTTTCGGTTCTAACAGTCTCGTTTCCTTTCTCAGTGAACATTTTGGAATTTCAACTTTTACCATGTGCATCATGGTTTAGGAACTTTGATTTTTTCCTTTATTTATGAACTTTGCTCCAAAAAGTTAAGCTGATCTTTGAGAACTGATGGTCCAAGCCTGAATCTTCAGGATTTTTAGGTCACAATCTGTAGCTTTGTGAGGATTTCCCAATTCTGTTCAATGCTTCAGATTTGGTCATAGTCATAGTCGTGGAATTATAGAATTTTAGAGCCAGGAGAGATTTACAGCTCTTTAAGACTTAGAACTCCAAATGAGCAGGCTTGACTATATAATACCTAGCTACATTTCAGTAAGCCCTACCTCATTTTGATAGAGATTTTAACTCCTGTTCAGAGGCCCCACAAACAGAATTCAACTCTTACTTAGCTTCTGATTTTTATTCCAAGCATTATGTTTGTCAAATTAGGAAAGTTGTTGTTCATCTTAGGTTATAATAAAGAAAGGTTAGGCCTGACAGAGTTGAAACACAAAATTTGTGGAGTTGGTACCTATCTGCTTGCAATGAGTTAAAATTCCCGGGGCAGCAGGTGGTACAGTGAATAGAGCACTGGTCCTGGAGTTAGGAGGCTCTGAATTCAAATTTGGCCTCAGACACTTGACACTTAACTAGCTGTGTGACCTTGGGCAAGTCACTTAACCTCAACTGCCTTGCCTTTCCCCCTGCAAAAAAATGAAATTCCCAAACCCAGGAGCCATGTTCTCATGATTGGTGAGAGCTCACCCTATCTAGCTGGCCTCAGCCACCTGACTGAACTCCACTACCTTCTTACTGCCAGTGTTATCTTACTGGTGCTCACCTTGCATCCTCTCAACCAGACTTCTAGCTCTTTCTCTGAGACTGAGCTATCCTGATTGGAAAGGGCTCTCCAAAGATAGTGAGCCCCAGATCACTGATCATCAGGGCTGCTGCATGCATACCAGCTCCTCACCTGCTCCGCTCTTGATCTGGGAACCAAATTAATATGACTGTTGCTTCTGTAAAAGGCATGTTAATCATGGCAACAAACTATTATGTTGTTGTGTCCAATTCTTCATGACCACAGTTGGGATTTTCTTGTCAAAGTTACTATTTCCTTCTCCAGCTCATTTTACAGATGAAGAAACTGAGGCAAACAGGGTCACACAGCCAGTCAATGTCTGAGGCCAGATTTGAACTCAGGAAGATGTCTTTCTGGCTTTAGGCTCAGCCCTCTATCTGCTGTGTCACTTAGTTGCCTTATGACTTATGTGCCTTCTATGACTTCATAGACCCAAACTCAAGCCTTCTCTAGACTCTTCTTCACTTTATTTGTTGCATGCCACTATTAGAATATAAACTTCTAGACAGAAGGGACTGCTTTGCTTTTCTACTTGTATTCTTAGCATTTATCAGCTTGGCACATAGTAAACACTTAAATGCCTTTTCATTCATTCATTGGCTAATTTGTTTATTCATTCATTTATCCTAGGATCATGAAAGAACTTGAGGATTCTAGGTGAACCATTCATTATAAGTAATATGTGAAAAATTATAGAAAATATAAGAGAATGAGAGATGGGCACATGTTATACATTATTGAACTATAGACCAATCACTTAATTTTGATTCCAGACCAGATTCTAGAACACATTACTAGAGGTGGGTTGGGTATTTAGAAAGGTAGGTATTTAGAAAAAGCAGGTATGGTCTTTAAGAGGTTGTAGAGCTTCAACACGAGTTCATGCCAAACTAATTTTCCTTCCTTCCTTCCTTCCTTCCTCAAGGTTACTGTATTGGTGCAGTAGAGAAATGACAGTTATCATCATATTTACCATCATCATCACTACCACCACCACCATCATCATCCTGACACTTATACTTCAGTTCTCCACAGTGCTCTCATTGGCATTTGTACGCTCTCTAATAACATAGATTACAACTCATCCATGTTTTTCCATCCTTTGTGACTTTTATCCACATCCTCCCATAAATATATGATAAAGGTTGCATCTAGAGTGCATTTCTCATTTTCTCCCAACGTTATGTGCATGTCAATAGAGCCTGTGGCCATCCCTTGGTTATGCTCAGTCTCAAAATGGGACCAGCCCATGATTTTGTCTGATTATATATTTCTCTAATGACATCTTTTATATCACAATGTATAATTCTTTATTGATAATGTGTTTTAGCTGGCTCATATCTGCCATGAGCCTCTATATTGTCCTTTGGGTAACCTTCAAATTCCATTTTTCTAGAGATTGTATTATTCCATGATCCATAGTCATATAATATCTCTGGAAAAATGTTGGTCTTAAAGAAATAGACCTTTGCTTGGGATATAAGCATTCAATTCCATTCAATACCCATTTATTAATTGCCTGCTATGTGCAAAGCACCATGTTAAGCCCTAGGGATATAGTGGCAAAAACCACATAGCTCTTGCTCTCCAGGAGTTCATTCACTTCTTTTGGGTGGATGCAACATATTCACAGATAAATTCCTATGAAAATATATAAAATAATTTCAGGGTTGGAGTTGCCAGAGCAATAAAAGAACTGTGTAATTTTCCAAAGACAATCCATTCTTCTCTCCTCATATGATACAGCTCTGGGTTCAGCTTATTTTTCCTTTTGCCGTGTTTGTACCATGTGCACTACTAAATGACCTATATAGGTTATTCATTCAACTATGTATCATATCATGATACAGTGTTTATTAAGTGCTTACTATTTGTCAAGAATTCTGCTAAAGGCTAGAGACACAAATATAACATGCAGGATAGTCTCTGACCTCAAGGAGTTTACATTCTAGTGGGGGAAGACAACACATAAAGGATTGTTAGAAAGAGGGGAGGGTTACCCCCAAAGAGGCATTGTGAAGAGACTGCAGGGAATGGCTCGGAGATCTGAGTCTTGGCAAATTAAGGCAAAAAGCTTGCCTCTCTGAGTTGTGGGGTCCAGTAGTGGAATCTGAATTCATCTGCTTTGCTTTTCCTGTGGGGATAGTTAAGTCAAACTCCAATGAATCATGATTCATCTGGTTAAGTAGTCTCAAACCAGTACAATATCATCTACAAAAAGATTGATATTTATATAGCTTGTTGAATTTTACAGAACACTGTCTAATTTCAGTCTCACAATAACACCATAGGGTAGGTACTATACATCATCATCATTTTACAGATTAGGAAACTGAGGTCCAGAGGGGTTAGATGTCTTGCCACGATCACATAGCTAGTAAGGCATTGAAGTAATTTTTTTGCTCCAGGTCATCTTGACTCCAAACTCAGCACTCTATCTGACATACCATACTATCATACCACCCTATCTGCTATACTATGGCATTGAGGCCAGTGCCTTATTCATAGTATTTTACCTGGATTTCTGCAAGACATTTGAACCAGTTGTTCATGCTATCCTTGTGTACTAGGAGATAAGACAATTGGGTAGATTTGGAAAGGGTTAAGTCATCTGACTCAAAGAGTAGTCATTAATGGGTTTATGCCCTCCTGGAAAGAGGTGTTTAGGAGAGTGTACTATGGATCTGATTTTGGACTTTTGCTGTTCGATATTTTTAGCAGTGAGGGAAAGAAATAACCATTTATTAAGTACCTACTACATACCAGGCAGCGTGCTAAAACACTTTACAAATATTACCTCATTTGATCCTCACATCTCTGAGAGACGAATGTTATTATTATCTCCATTTTTACAGTAGAGGAAACTGAGGCAAGCTTTCTGAGAGTTACAAAGCTAGTGAGCTTCTGAGGCTGGGTTTGAATTTAGGTCTTCCTGACTCCAGGACTGGCTCCCTATCCACTCTGGCCACAGATTTGTTGCAGGGAGGCATAGCTAATGCTTTGTATGGTAGAGTTGAGATGCAGACTTGGAAAAGTCTAGGACAATGGAAGGGAAAACTTCTAAAACTGAGTTCTTTGGAAGTAGATTAGGCTGCCCTGTCAGAGAGTGGATTCCCCATCACTACAGGTCTTCAAGGTAAGGTTGTCTACTTCTTGAGGGTCTAGGGGGTTCTCATTCCTTTATGGGTTGGCCTAGCTGACCTCTGAGGGTGCCCCCACACAAATATTCCATGATATTGTCCCTCCTACATCCAAGATTTCACAATTCTAGGTATTGCCCTGGGATTGCTTGCTCTAACAGTTTTTATTGTATAAACATTAGTTTACAGGTGGGAAATAATCCCTTGCACTCTTCTGAGGCTGGGTGGAGCACTTCTAGGCTCTTTTTACAAGAATATTTTGCAAAACTTCCTACTTTATTGACTGGTTTTATTTTATATTGAGGAATGTTGTCTAATGGCAGAATTGAGATCTAGTGAGCTAAATCCCTTTGCATTCACCCCTCTCCCCAATCCATTTGCCTCCTGAAAATTAAGGGGCATAATTTCTTTGAAGTGAACAATATTCAACACTTCATCTTCAAAGCCAATGAATTCTCATAGCATCTTAATAAGGATGGTTACTCCTCCCCTTTCACCCCCCCCCCAAAAAAAGAACAGGGTAACTCAATCAGAGAGCTCAAATGACTTGCCTGGGGGCCTCAGAGAGATGTAATTATAGGATTGTGAGACCTCTGATGCAATTTAAACTAAGGTGGTGGAAAAAATAAGGCTACAATTTGGAAATTTAAGTGGTTAATATATTCAATTTAATAAAACAAACCCTTATTTCAAGTAACTACTGTGTGCAATGAAATCACCTTGCTGGCAATTGGGAATACAGAGATAAAAGTGAAATAAACTCTTCCTTCAAGGAATTTAGATTCTATTGATTAGATTGTGAGCTCCTTGAGGGCAGGGACAGTCTTGTGCCTCCTTTTGTATCCCTAATACCTAGCACATTGCTTGGCACATAGTAGACACAATAAATATTCATTGACTAATTGACTGACTTATTACTCTTACTCTAGTTACATGACTGGTTTGCCTTTGTTTCTTGTCTTTCATGTCCTTAGTAAAGTCTTTATGCTACCTGGTGTATGTTCAGGTGGAGGGAAGTGGGTCTCCAAGGTCAGAATTCTCAGAAGTAGAAGTGAGGAGGGAATTCATTCTAGGCATGGAGGTTGCCTTTTTCATATTTGTGGATGCCAAGGACAGCATATTGAGTTCAGGTAACTAGTCAAATGTAGAATGTTTGAAGGGGAGCAAAAGACTGAAAAGATCCCGTTTGTGAGGGCCTTAAAAGTCAGACTGGGGAGTTGGTATGATCTTGAAAGGAACAGGGAGCCACTGATGATTTTTGACAAAGTCTCTCATACTATTCCTGTACAAAAGATAGAGTTGTGGATTAGACAAAAATACAATCTGGTGGCCTCCAGAATGGTTGAATGCATGGGACTGGATATATTCACATTTCATTTGTCAACCGAGAAGAAGATCTTTGGTGTAGAAGTTATAAAAAAGCAAATTTAAGTCTGATATTAGGAAAAACTGCATAGTAGTTATAAAATAGTAAATTTTCATGGGTTGGCAATGGGTTCTCCATTCCCCGTCCCCACCCCATTAGGTGTGCTTATAAATATTTAACAACTGGCTCTTTGGACACACTTTTAAATTTAATCTGCTTATAATCACCACTTTCTTAAATCTAAGCAATCAGTAAAACAATAAATCAAACCCAAATTTGTACCATTTGCTAATTTCCAAGGAGTAAATATTCACAGTGAAAATTTGAACAATTAGCACTTTCAAGCCAATTCTATCTGTTTCCAGCATACTGCTGTCTCCCCATCACTGCAGGTTTTCAAGAAAAGGTTACATGACTTTTTGATGGACCTGACCTACAGGGGTTTATTTTTTTATATAGTTAGCCACTGGTGATCCACTAAAGTTCTTTCTAATTCCAGTATTGTGTTGGTTCAGAGTGACATGAGCAGATCTGTGCCTTAGCAGGATTATTTTGGCAGCTTTGTGGAGGAAGGACTACAAAGGACCGGGGGAGAGTGAGAGACTAGAAATAGGAAGGCTAATTAGGAGGCTATTGCAATAGTCTAGGTAAGAGATGATGAGCTTCTGAACTAGACCAGGGGAAAAAGTGAGAAAAGGGGTCAGATGTGAGATTTTTTGTTCAGGTAGAATTGACAAGACTTGGCAACTTATTGAATGTGGGGATGAGGAAAAGAAAAAAATACCAAGGATGATTCTGAAGTATGAATTTGTCTCAGTGGGAGGATGACTGGTTCCCTAAACAGTAATAAGGAATGTTGGAGAAGGGTTCATTTAGGGAGATGGACTATGAATTCTGTTTTGAACATGTTAGCTTTGAGATGCTGATGGTTCATTTGGATGGAGTTTTCTAGTAGCTAGTTAATGGAATTTGGGATAGAGATTGGGGTTAGATATGTGATTGGGAGTATTTTTTTTTTAGATGATGATATAGTTCATGGGAATTGATCAATAAGTATTTATTAAGCTCCTCTTCTATACCAAGAACCTAGGATACAAATAAAAAGAATAAAATAGTCCCTACTAAAAAAAAGTTATCATGGGAGAGACAACAAGGAAATACTCATGTATGTACAGAATAAATAAAAAGTAATAAATACAAGGTAAGCAGTTTGAAAGGGAAGGCACTGGAAGCTGGAGGAATTGTGAAAGAACTCATGCTTGGCGTTCAACTTAAAGCAAGGGAGAGCTTATATAAGGTGATGATATGAAGGGAGATCAGGGCAGCTAGGTGGTACAGTGGGTAGAGGGCTGGACCTGGAGTCAGGAAGACTCATCTTGCTGAGTTCAAATCTGGCCTCAGATGCTTACCAGCTCTGTGGCCCTGGACAAGTCACTTAACTTTATTTGCCTCAGTTTCCTCATCTGTAAAATGAGCTGGAGATGGAAATGGCAAATTGCTTTAGTGTCTTTGCCAAGAAAACTCTAAATAAGGTCACAAAGAATCAGACATGACTGAACAAATGAAGGGAGAGCATTCCAGGTATTAGGGAGGCCGGTTCAAGGGCAGGAGATACAGTGTCAGGTATGCGGAACAGAGAGAGGACTAGTTTGGCGAGGTCATAGAATGCAGGAAGGGTAATATACAACAAGGACAGAAAGATAGCTTAGGGTCAGGTCATGAAGGACTTTAAAAATGAAACAGAGAAATTGATAGTTTATATAGGAAGTTTATTGTGTAGGGTAATGAATGTTCAGCTATGTGCTTAAGAAAAATCTCTTTGGTAGCAGTGGAAGGAAGGACTGGAGGAGATATTTTTGAGATTATTAAGGGAGATATTATGGAATTAAAATCACTTTTAACAGGGTTCCCATTATCTCTACCCTAGTAACCAGCTCCTCCCTATTAGTGAGGATCAGACCCAGAACTCAGTTTTTCCTTGTTCGTTCCTTTACCTTTTCAAGGATGAAATTGTCACCAAGACATGTTAAGAAGTTGTTAGCTCCTCTGCTTTTGGCAGCAAGAGAGCTTCAGCAGATGTCTAGATAACTGAAATTCTTCTATCGTTAGTGTATCATGGTTCAGTGGATAGAGCACTGACCCTGTTGTCCAGGAGAACTGAATTCAAATTCAGCTTCAGACACTTAGTAGCTATATGACCCTCAGTAAGTCACTTAACTGTTGTCTGCCTCAGTTTCCTCAAATGTAAAATGGCATCTACCTCAGGGTTTCCCTATTCTTCATTTCTTTCCTATTTCTGTTTAGGTGTCCAATGTCAAGATCACTTTTGTTCTCCCTCCCTTGACTTTCATACACATATCCTCTGTCATGCTTTCCCTACTCTGTTTTCTGGATTTCTTCACATGAATGTAGCTTCTTAATATACAGAATATTAATATACCACCCTAATTCTTTTTAAGGTATTCAGAGACATGCAGTCCAGTCATGAGTTTCATCCCATCAAGTCTCACCGATATCTATCAGCAGCAGCGTGCTGGTAAATATTTAACAACCAGCTCTCTAAAAACTGCATGACATCTTTTACATTTAATCTGCATTATTAACATTTTCTCCATCACTTCCTCAAGATGAGGCAATCACCAGAACCATAAATCAAGCCCTGATTTGTAGCATTTGCTGATTTCTGAGGTGTAAATGCTCATACTTAACATTTACCAATTGGCTCTTGAGAGCTGGTTCAAGCTGGCTCTGGGGCAACTCTCCTTATGAGTTTTAATTTGGAAAATTTATGGGGCTAGACTCTATAAGTTCCCTTCCAGCTCTAAATTTGACATGAGAATGATATCCAATAGCCTATGGCAAGACCCTTGTCCTACCCTAATCATATAGTTTCTTGTGTGACCTTGAACAAGTCACTCGTTTCCCCCACCCCGTTTAAAGAAGAACATTAGACTACCTCCTAGCTCCTTTGCAGCTCTCAATCCTATGATACTATGAAGGCGTTTTTATCTATGGAGTTGTATGACCTACATTTGGGAATGGGTAGGTGGGGAGAGGAGAGATGCTTAGGAAGCAGGGTGACTTTCTTCTATCCTTCATATCACTCCAGGTAGGCAACTGATTCTGCATAAACCTTAAGTGGGCCCCACCCATGTCTAGTTTTGGAGATGGGAGTATTATTAGGAGACAGAAACAGAACTGGGGGACCTTAACATAGGTGTGTATGGGGTCTTATCTAGATAGAATTCCCCGTCCATATTCTGTGCACACTTATGACTAGTTGCTCATATAATTCATCAGAATGGATGGCTTTAGAAACAATTTTCCCAGAGGAGACACAAACTGAAGAGGCAGACAGAAGAGAAACTCAATGGGCAAGAAATTCCTCTTTTTTGAATTATGCCGATGGAAGAGGGGAAGAGAGGCAAAGAGAGAGGTAAGGAGCACAGGGAGAGACACACATACAGAGAAGGACAAAGATTCAGGGAAAGATACACATACAGACAGAATCAGATTGATGTAGCTAGGGAGGGAGGGAGAGAGGAAGACAGAGATGGGGGAAAGAGAGCAACAGAGAGAGAGCTTCACATAGGGACAGAGACAAAGACAAAGAAACAGAGAGACAGAGACAGAGTGACAGAGACAGAGCAAGACAAGGAGAGAAACACACAGAGGCAGGGAAAGAGAGATTCATGTAGGGACAGAGAAAGAGAGAAATGGAGAGATCGAGACAGAGTAACAGAGACAGAGTGAGACAAAGAGACAGGGAGAGACAGAAATGGAGAGATTCACATAGTGGAGGGAAAGAGAGAGAGAGAAAGAGAGAGAGAGAGAGAGAGAGAGAGAGAGAGAGAGAGAGAGAGAGAGAGAGAGAGAGGAGAGAGAGAGAATATTATTGCTCTTTTATCTATTCTGGCAATTAAGATTGTAATCTAGATGACTACTAGAGCTTGTAATGAGATTATATCCCTTATTAAAAGCATGATCCAGTGAGGTAATAAAGGACATTTCAGTTCTACTTAGCAGGTGATCAGTCTTGGGCAGAAGTGGTACAATTCATTAAAGGACACCAGAAGTGGTAAGATGCTGGTTCGGTATCTGTGGTGTCAGTCGGTTCAGAGTGACTTGTAATCAAAATCCTTTTTTTCGTGCAGCTAAATTGTTCCAGGCTTTGAAACTTTTCCATTTTATTTTTTTTAAACAAGCAAATTCATTGTTAAAAATGTAATCTAGTATAGTAGTGCTTCAGGGGCCCACCCAACATCCAGTTTTCTTTTTTCCCCCCTTTTCCTTGCCTTCTTAGCACCTTAAATATTCTTATTCTTATAATTTATCAATGATTTGCATGCAAAAACTGATAAAAAAAAGATACCAGTTTTTTTTTCTGGCCAAAAATGTAGGGGAGAGGCGGAAGGGGATTCTTAATAATGAGAGATGATAGATAATACAACTAGCTGACATGTCCTGAGGTAGCAGCTAGGTATTGTAGCATTGGACTTGGAGAAAAGGAGTCAGGAGTCAGGAAGACTTGACTTCAAATTCTGCCTCAGATACTTACTAGACTATGTTTACTAGGCAAGTCACTTAACCTATGACTGCCTCACTTTCCTCATCTGTAAGATGGGAATTAATAATAACACTAACCTCCCAGGGTTGCAGTGAAGATAAAATGAGTTAATAATTGTAAAGTGTTTTCTAAACCTTAACACACTATGTGAATGCCAGTAGATTTTTTATATATCTATCTTTGCCCACACTTGTGATTTCATCAGTGTAGAGAAGTAGTGAGGTGGAAACTCCCACCATAGACTCTGGTAGTCATTTTTTCTATAACATAGTGACATATAGATACCCTTGAGATATTAAAATAAAGCAAGAAGATATCTCTTAGTATTTTGGGTAGATCCTCCTTCGATGATTTCTGAGAACACATGGACAATAATTTCTCAGGATCAGAAAGTGTGGAAGAGTTGTAGTTCCTATGGATGAAGGCATCATCAACACCTGGGATGGCATAGATCTTTCTAAGGATCAAAGTCAAGCTATTCTAAAGAGAAAAGTCTCCTCTGTATTTCTTTTGTATGTACAGATTTATGCATATGTTGTCTGCCTCCAATAGAATGTAAGCTTCTTCAGAGCAGGGACTATTTTTGCTTTTTCTTTGCATCCCTTGGATTTAGCACAGTGCCTGGCACATAGGAAGAACTTACTAAATCCTTGTGGGACTAACTGGAAATAAAGGCAAATAAAGTCACAGGATCTATATCAGAACAAACATACTGCACTTTGTCCATCCAAATGAAGACTTCAAAATAACTACTTGGTGAAGCTGCCTGCTCAGTCCTGTGAAGTCACTTATTGGTCAAATCATTTTGGAAACTCTTCTATGGGAACTATCTGTAGAGCATGTGAAATGGTATTTGGAGAATGCTCAGTGGCAGCAAATCTTTGCTTTTTGAGAGGGGTTTTGGAAAAAGGGCAAAGGTTAGTGATGAGTCTCCTGTACAAATGGGTAACCAAACTGGGGAATTTGATATCAAATATGAGGTATGACTCTAAAGAAATGAGGCAAGTTGTGTGTGTGTGTGTGTGTATGTGTGTGTGTGTATGTGTAAACAAGATCTTGAGGTAATTTTGAATAATTTAACATTCAATTTTTGGTTTATTTGTGGAGGAACAAAGGCCTAATGTAGGAGTTCCTAAATGTTTTTTTGGGTTTATCATGGGCCACTTTGAAATCCATAGATGATTTCTCTGGATAATGTTTTTAAATGCACATGATTACAATAGACACTATTGAAATACACTTATTAAAGTATTAAAAAAGAAGTTCAAGGAGTCCGGGTTAAGGATTCCTGGCTTAATATATTCTAATCTTGCCTCCTCTTTAGCTAGGAAGGTCCTTAGAGACAGGTGTTATGCCTTCCTCCAACTCTATAAAAATCTTCTGGGCTGAGTACATGCCAAGCAAATAGTGAGTTCTCAGTGTTAACATTGGTTTATGGCTATACTTCAAAGCAGGAAAAGCTATCATAATGGCTCACATTTATATGCCATTCTCCTTTAAAAGGGACTTTCCCATCCATCATCTCATGGGATCCTCATAGCCCTTTGAGGTGGGGAGTCCACATATTATTTTACAGAGGAAGTGGCTGATACTAACAAACATAAAAGTACTTGTCCTAGGACCTGGTAAACAATAGAACTGGGATTTGAACCCAACTCCTCTGACTCAATGTCCACAAAATGTTCTAAGACCGGCAGGGAGTATTGGAAGGTGTTTCTTCACTAGGATTTCCCTCTACGAGTAGTTAGACACCAGGGTGTTATATTCAGCAGCTATGACTTGGTAGTTTAGACTGTTGTTTATTCAGTCATCTTTAAATTAATTAGTAATTGAGCTGCTAAAGATGTAATTAATAAAGGTTGGAAAATTATTTTCTTGATCTAAGAATAAAGGGAAATTGTAATTTCTGTCTGAGTCAGTTACCTTTTCTATTATTACTAGTTAGCATTTACGTAGTACCTACTATAAGTCA
This sequence comes from Pseudochirops cupreus, assembly GCA_028627135.1. NCBI lineage: Eukaryota > Metazoa > Chordata > Mammalia > Diprotodontia > Pseudocheiridae > Pseudochirops > Pseudochirops cupreus. Next base: position 501,671,019 of record CM053580.1, on the reverse strand, counting down.
CATGGGGCAGTTAGGTAGCTTGGTGAATAGAGTGCTAAACCTGAAGTCAGGAAAACTTGTCTTCCTGAGTTCAAATCTGGTCTCAGATATTTACTAGCTGCATGACCCTGGGCAAGTCATGTAACTCTGTTTGCATCAGTTTCATCATCTGTAAAATGAGCTGGGGAAGGAAATGGCAAACCACTACAGTATCTTTGCCAAGAAAACCCCAAATGGGGGCATGAAGAGTTGGACAGGACTGAAAAATGACTTGAACAAATGTGCCATGCCTTCGTTACCTTATTTGATCTTCAGGAAACCCTGAGAGAGTAGATGCTATTATGATCCCTATTTTACAGTTGAGGACACTAAGGCAAACAGAGGTTAAGTGACTTGCCCAGAGTCTCATAGCTGGTAAGTATCTGAGGCTGGATTTGAACTCAGGTCTTTCTGATTCCAGGCTCAACCTTCTATCTGCTGTACCATCTAGCTGCCTATTACATTATGATCCTACTATATATTTGGTAACAGTATCTTTTGTGGCAAGAGCAGTGAATCAGGTGTCAGAGAACTCAGATTCTAACCCCCACTGGCTAGCTATGACTAGCATTTTTTGCAGGAATGAGCAGCACAAAATACTCCAGGTGCCAGTGGAATGAAAATGCCCTTAAATCAGCTTCCTAGGACAAATTCAAATGGGAAATGTGCAGAGGCCAGTGGGTCGGGCCAGCCTGGGGAGAAACTCAACTGGCTGCAGGAGTGGGTGTGGGGAGGGAAAAAGCTTGGCATCTATCGACTGCTATTTTCACTAATTACTCTTCCTAACCAGGTGCTAAGTTGAGGTGTTTCTATGTTGCTGGAGGTTGCTATCAGTACCCCCAGTGCTTCAGTGCCCTGAGGGCAAAGCCTGGCTCTGCCCTGGCATGCTTTTCTTGTGATGTCTCAATGTCTTCATCTTAAAAATGAGCATGATTTAAATTAAACTCTGTTCAGAACATTTTCTGCAACTGATTATGGTTAAGTAGGTGGATCGATGAGGGTCAGGACCATGTCTTAATTGTTTTTGTGTCCTCTTAGCACAGGACTTTCTTGGCACATGTTGAGCCCTTAATAAGTGGCCATTGACTGAATGTATGAGTGAATGAATGAATTTCCTGTACTTAGGTGATAACTTGATTAATGCTGAATAATAGAAATATTTGGAATCGTAAGAACTTGGGGCAAATCCCCTCTCTGTAACTTACTAGCTACAGGACTTTGGGCAAATTATTTTAACCTCCTGGCTCTTTTCTCATCTTCTAAGTGAAGGTAATAATAGCTGGTGCTTCCTCCCATCCCCTTTCTCTTGTCACGTATCTGATATTTCCTAAAAAGTTGTCCATTCTATGGTATAAATAAAAGCTAGACAAAAAAATCTTTTGAAATTTTTAATTTGTTTCAAAACTAGTTGGTTGTTGTCCTTCATTCTTGCAGAGGACCAAAGTGATATTATTACGTTGGGAACAAGGTGTCGAACTGTGGCTGATCAGACCAGTGTGAGCTCAGAAGATTCTACCACAGGTCATGCACAAGTAGTTGATATGAACTACTTTATAAGCTAAGGAAAATAAGAAAAAACATTCATTTACTTACAAAAATATGGTACTAAGAAAAATCAGACTAAACTTCAGTCTTACAACAAATAATACATCGTCCCAAGAATGAACTTAAATTTTTGATTCCTGATTTGGTCCTGATTAAAAAAAAAATAGTTCACTGACTATATTCTTGGTGAATGTTTGTTGAATCTAGAAAAAGAGACACTTTGTAATAAGGTCAAGGAAACTAGTACAGTTGCCTGAATTTGTTGAAATACTCATTCTTCTTTGATTTACACTCTAACTTTAAGTTCAGATATATAAGCAGGGACTTCTGATGTGTTCTAAATATTTTTTCTGCATTCATTTATTTATCTGTCTTTCCATTCATTCATTCACTCATTCATTTATTTCCTTATTTATTTAGTATATTTACTGGTTGGAAAAAGGCCCTGAGGATAGAAATACCTGTCCCACTTACCTCATAGCAGTGTAATGAAGATCAGACAAGATAACATGAGAAAGGCACCTAATCTTAAATGTTTGTTCATTTCTGCCAGTTTAATTCTATACTTCCTTCAGGGGCTACTTCTATGAAGTTATCCCAGAATAACCCCATCTCACATTCATCTTTCCCATTCTCTGAATTCCTTCATCACTCATGCATAGTGTGTATTATGCTCTCTCTCATTTTCTGATATGTTTCCTTACATGTGTCTTTTAGTTACAAAATCAAAATTTTTAAACCAACAAGGACTTTGGAAATATTCTAGTTCAAGGGTGTCAAATAGAAATGAGGCTATTAAACCTTACATAAGGATCCCTGCTGGGCTACTTATTGACTTAGAAAACCACATATTAACATTATCTATGTTTTATTGTATTTTAATTATTTTGTTAAATATTTCCCAATTACATTTTAATCTACTCTAGGGCTGCTTTGAAGAGTTGCCAGAATTGCACACCAGCCAAGGGTTTGCCACTAGCTCAACTTTCACATTTCATGGATGAGAAAACTGAAGCCAAAGCACTTATTTACATCACCCAAGGTTATACAGAAGATTAATGACAGTCAGTACTAGAACTCAGATTTTCTGATGCTGGTCTAGTGATCTTTCCACATTCTGCTTAATTAAAAGAATCTTAGAATCTTAGTGGTGGATGGGACCTAAAAAGTCATTCAGTGGAGCCTTAACCTGAAGCAAGTAGCTTTATGTATATAGCAATGTATGTATATACACAAATACACATATGCACATATACAATACATGTGCATAGATATATGTATATGTGACCACACACATACACATGTGTATGTATGTGTGCATGTACATATATTTATATATGTGTCTACATCTGTATTATCTATAGCAGTGATTCTCAACCTTCCTAATGCCGGGACCCTTTAATACTTGTATGTGGGTGTATCTGCATGTGGGCGGGCCTACCTGGAGAGGGATAGAGGAGCAGTGTCTCGGTTCCTAAGACCATCGGAAATATGTGTCCCCCAAAGGGGTCGCGACCCACAGCTTGAGAACCACTGATCTATAGCTATATCATGTCACGGCAACTATATTCAACATGAACTAAATGCCTGCTATGTACCAGACACTGCAATGGGCATCGAAGATCCAAAAATAAAAGAGAAAACATTACTTGTTTTCAAGGAACTTAAATTTGAATGGTGAAGACAACATATATCAGTTCTCTGGCCCTAAATCTAGTGCTTAAATTGGAAATGTTTTCTTTCGTGTCCTCCCACTTCCCCCTGTCAAAGCTCTTTCCTCTGTAATCCTTTACCTTCTGAAGATTCCTCTGTGTGTCATTTCTGTGAGTTCTTGTGTTAATCAGGAGCAGTGAACCTGCAGCCTTGAGGCCACACATGGCCCTTTAGGTCCTCAAGTGTGGTCCTTTGAATCCAAATCTAGCCTCAGACGTCCACTGGTGTGACCCTGGGCAAGTTACTTTCGAACCCAAAGGGCCTCACTTGAGAACCTAGAGGGCCACATGTGGCCTCGAGGTCACAGGTTCCCCACTCCTGTGTTAACTAATCCTCAGGATTTAGTGGATAAAGTTGTAGGTGCGAAGTTTCCCAAGAGTATTTGCATTCTGACCCCAAATACTAAGGGTAAAAACTGGCTTAAGACTCAGGGAAATGAAGGAAACTACAAAGGCTTACATGCCATGAAAGATAGCATGTATGAGGACGTTGCTACTTCTCAGTTCTCATTAGTTATAAGAGGAATGGTAAGGGGTGGGGTTGTGTGAAGGCAGAGCAGGTCACTTCTAAACCAACTGTCAGACATTAGTCTGGCCTGAAAAGTCTGGGGCAAGCTGTCTACACTGGTTACTCCTTCTAACTTGAATCCTGTATTTAGGAACTTCTGTGGCTTCTCCTTTATGGAGTTTTAAGCTGTCTTTAGCTTGGAATGTGCTGAGACATTGACATGGGTTAATGTTTTGTGGACAGGGGGCTCTGTTTGAGCCTTTCTCAAATCTCACTCTATTTTCTGACCCTCCTGGAAACCCCTTGTATGTTCTATAATGATCACTTATTCAGAGATGGAGAGAATTCAAGGTGCTTCAGAGCAATAGGTTAACTAGGCTATAGGCTTGTGAGCCTTCTGGGCAACAGGCCCAATTGGAGTATACTTGGTAATTCTATGGTGATCAATTATAAGCCTTAAAGTGCCTGGCACATATGCTTCTTCCTTCCTTCTTGCCTTCCTTCCTCCCTTCCTTCCTTCGTTCTTTCCTCCTCCCTCTCTTCTTCCCTCCCTTCCTCCTTTCCTTCCTTCTTTCCTTCCTTCCTTCCTTCCTTCCTTCCTTCCTTCCTTCTTTCATTCTTTCTAGAAATATGAGTTAGTGTTATTATGTGTAAAGCATTGGGTATACAACTAGACAAGTAAGATATTTCCTTCTCTCAAGGAGTTCATGTTAAAAGAGGGAGACAGTGTATATAGGAGATTTCAGTGGCACCACCATATGGAAAAATCCCATGGTCTTGAGAGTATAGTGGCAACGCATAGTTGGAACATTCTAATGAAACATGGTCATTTATTTAAGAACAGGAAAAGACAGTCTGCTCAGACTAGAGAAGCTCAGTGGCATTCAGAGAATTTCAGGGTTAGAAAAGACCTCAGGGTCATTCAGCTGAATTTGAACCTGTAGAGGCAATCAGTAAACATGCGTTAGTTGCCTATTATGTTCTAGACATGGCTAAGGTTTTATGGACATTATCTCAGCTGCATATCATAACAACTTCACGAGGTAGGTGCTATAATTATCCTCATTTTGCAGTTCAGGAAACTGAGGCAGACAGAGGGTAAGTGACTTGCCCAGGGTCACACAGCTACTAAGTGTCTAAGACTGGATTTGAATTTAGGTCTTATGGACTCCAGGGCCAGTGCTTTATCAGCTGTGTAGCCTATTTGCTTCTGAGCATACAGCAAAAGGCAAAAACAGTCCCTGACCTCAAGGAGTTTAGCTTCTTGTGGAGAAGACAAATATGAGAACAATTTGCAAACAAGATATATACAGGATAAATTCAAGGTCATTTTAGAGAGGGAGGATTAGGATTCAGAAGGACTGGAAAGGACTTCCTGTAGAAGGTGGGATTTTAGCTGGCATTCAGAAGACGCCAGGGAAGCTAGGACATGGAAACAAGGAGGGAGAGGGCACAGGCGGCTCCTCTGTAGCATCCTTCCAAAAGGCGGTAAGCCTGAAGAGCTCCATAAAGGGGCCTTCAAAGCTGACTTTCCCATTCCACTTTGGGCCAATCCAAGGTTTGGGAAAATTTCCCTTCCATCTGGCTGTATCTGCTCCCTTGCTACTTTCAGCTGATTTACTTTTGCTCTGTTCAGGGTAATGTTGGCTCATGCACAGTGAACTTTTCATTTGTGACTTTTCAGGTTCACTTATCCATCCCTGTTCTCCTCCTTCCCTCTCTTCTCTCTGCTGCTTGTCTCTCATGTCTTCACTCTTCTCTCTTGATGTTTCCTCAAGGCCCAACTCAAATGCTACCTCCTCCTTAGAGACAACTGGTGACAGAATGGAGGGAGCCTTAGACTTGGAGACAGGAAGACTTGAGTTCAAATCTAGCCTCAGAAATGCACTAGTGTGACCCCGGGCAAGTCACTTAACCTCTTCTTGCCTCAGTTTTCATCAGCTATAAAATGGGAACTTTTCCTGCAGTGTTATTGTGAGGTTCAAATGAGTAGATATTTTAAAAAGCACTTAGCACAGTAGCTAGCACATAGTAGGCTCTAAAATCCTTCCCCTTCTTTGAAGTCTTACCTTATTCGATGTCCACTACTCTCTACGTGAAAGTCAGCTCCTTCCCTCTTCAAATTTCTCATTAGCTGGACCCCTACCCCTTTCTCTGTCTCTCTCTCTTGTTAATTTGATACTTGTCATCTCCATTAAATAGCAAGTCCCTCCTGAGCATGACCATCCTATTTATCCTTGTATCCCTAATGCTCCAATGGTATCTTGCACATAGTACTTAATAAAGCATTTTAAGTCATGCTATGTGAAAGAGTGATTAGACTTATTCTTCTTGGCCCCAGAAGACAGGAGAGAAACAATAGGCGGAATTAGCAGAGAGGTAGGTGTGTGTTTATCCAAAGAAAACTTGATAATACCCCAAAGTGCAACGGACCATTTTGGGAAGCTATGGGGTTCTCCTTCATGAGAGGTCCTCAAAAGGAGGCCAGATGACTGCTCTTGTCATAGAAGACATTCTTATTCAACTGTAGGTTAGACTAACTCACTTCTGAAGTCCCTTCCAACCTTGTGATGGGTGATTCTGTGAAACCTTTGTTGAAATGAAATGTCAAAATCCTCCTGATCTCTGCTGGCTAGGAGACTGAAGAAACCACACTAGATGACATTCACATAGTACTTTGTGTTCATGGAGTGTTTGCATATATTTTTCGATCTGATCTTTATAAAAGTTCTGCATGATAAGTAGGGCAGGGGTTATTTTTCCCTTTTTGTCAATAAGGAAACTTACATTAAGACTGGTTGGGCAACTTGGTCAGGGTCACATGGCAAGGAAGCATTGACGCTGAACCCGTCTTCCAACGTCAAGTTCAGGGCTATTTATTTTCACTACCTCACACTGCCTCTATAGGAGAAATCTCTTCCAAGAACAAAGCGGGTTCCTCATTTGGGTTCTTTGGCTTCTGGCAGTGGTTGCTTATTTGCTTATGTGATTCACTGGTAGCAGCCGGAAACCAGGGTCTGACAACTCAAATAAAAATAATTTAGGCTTCATTGCTCTCATCATTACTGCAACCGAAATAATTATGGCAGTCCTTTGTCTTTGGAAACTTACATCAAAGGACTTGACAAACAGAACCTGGTGAGAACTATTATTAACCCCATTTTACAGATGGAGAAACTTAGGCACAGATTGGCTAAGTCCTTTGCCCAAGGTCATGCAATAAACCAGGGAAGTATTTTGCTTCTGTTTGGCTCCTAGTCTAGGGATGTGTCTGTCTTGCACTATTTTTCTGCTGCTGGCCAATTTTGCCAGGCAGAGGGACAGAATGGACCCACAGAGCATGGAACTTGGAATGGGGGCATCTGGGTTTGTGCCCTGGCTCTGACACTGTGTGAACCGGAATGACAGCAAATTACTGAGCTTCAACATCTACATCTATAAAATGGGTTGTTGGGAGGAAAGCATTTTGTAAAATGTAAATGTGAGTTGTTATTATTGTTCATTAGGCCAACATTATGATTCCATGAGTGAAACTCATGAGACTAAGTCTACAGTACTCAGGGAAGCAGGATCTCTGGGAACTAGGTCACTGGCTTTAATATTTTTCCTTATATTATTGAAAATGGAGATATTTTGCAGTGAATAGAGCACTGGCCCTGGAGTCAGGAGGATCTGAATTCAAATCTAGATTCAGACACTTAACACTTACTAGCCATGTGACCTTGGGCAAGTTACTTAACCCCAACTGGCTTTCCAAAAAAAAAGCAAAAAAAAAAAAAAAGAAATTGGGAATTTTTGAAGTAAATAAAGCCAGTCAAGTAAATATTGTTGTTAAGTCATTCTTCAGTTGTGTCCAATTCTTCAAGCCCCTATCTGGGGTTCTCTTGACAAAGATACTGGATAAGTTTGTCATTTCCTTCTCTAACTCATTTTACAGATGAAGAACTGAGGCAAACAGGGTTAAGTGACTTGCCCAGGGTCACACAGCTAGTAAGTGTCTGAGACCATATTTGAACTCAGGAAGATGAGTCTTCCTGACTCCATGTCTGGTATTCTGCTCTATCCACTGCACCACCTAGCTGCCCCTAATTATTGGTAAGGCACTTAATATTGTAATTATTGATAGCATAATTCTACTTACTTTTTAGAATATTAAATTACTTTTTGGTATATTAAATATGAGTTCTCCCTTAGCTTCAGACAGAAAAATGTGTCTTTAAAAAGATATACATGTGATGTGCATGTTGCTAGATTGATTAAGCAGATTTCCATGCTAATAGAGTAGGACCTTCTTAATTTGAAAGCACTTTCAAGAGGTAGGACTCCCAGTGACCATCATATCTGATGCAGCTTGGAATGTAAAAATTAATAAGAAGAACAATAAGCACAACAATAATAGAGAGCGTTTACATGCATTTCAAGATTTGCAAAGTGCCTTACAGATGTCGTCTCATTCTATCCTCACAACAATTCTGAGTGGCAGATGCGATTATTTTCTGCATTTTACATATGAGTAAATTGAAGCAGGTAGAGGTGAAGTGACTTACTTGCCCAAGGTCACATAGATAGTAAATATCCGAGGTTGTATTTGAATTCAGCTCTTCTTGAATCCAAGACTAGCCACTATCCACAGCATCACCACGGCTCTTACTGTGATTTTGCCTCTAAAGATATAAGAAGGTAGACCCATAAAGCACCTTGGACCTGGGTTAGCTAGCAGCTGGGGAATCTGCCTTCTAGTTGTGGGTAGCCCAGTGGGGAGAGTATATATACATACACACACACACACACACACACACACACACACACACACACACACACACACACACATATATTTGGGTGGGGTCCTCAATAAATGCTTTTGAAATTCAAAGGTAGATTTTCTCTTTGATATTGGAAATCTAAATGGGAGTTGACAAAATGGAGATACAGATAATTAGTTCTTGCCTTTCTACCATCTAATAGTGGGATATGTTAAACTGGGCCATGAATTTACTATGCTGTTTTTTTTTTTGATACTAGAGTCATAATTTCATTAGCAAAGAGAGCAAAGAGAGAGAACTTTTTCTATCCAAGCAGATTATAACCTTTTTTTTTTTAAAATTTGTCTTAAGTAGTTGTTTTGCGGAACTGAATACTTACATGACTCACCCAGGCTAACATAGCTAGGATGTGTTTGAGCTGGGAACTTGATCTCAGGCCCTTCTGACTCTATGGGCATCTCCCTACCCAAGGGATGGGGAACTTGTAGCCCCCAAGGACACATTTAGGTCCTCAAGTGTGGCCTTTTGACTGAATCCAAACATCACAGAACAAATGGAATTCAAAGGGCCACACTCAAAGACCTAGGGGGCCACATGTAGCTTCAAGGCCTGCAGGATCTCCACCCCTGCCCTGGCCATTTTGTCTACTGCCTCTCATGCCTCTAAGCCAGTGGTTCTCAACCTTCCTAATGCCGTGACCCTTTAATACTCGTATGTGGGCGTATCTGCATGTGGGTGGACCTGCCTGGAGACAGATAGAAGAGCAGTGTCTCAGTTCCTAAGACTATTGGAAATATGTGTTTTCCAATGGTCTTAGGCGACCCCTGTGACACCTGTAAAAGGGTCATTTGACCCCCAAAGGGGTCAGGACCCACAGGTTGAAAACCACTGCTAAGCCTATTGAGTCCAATAAGCACTTGATAAATATTTGTCAGATTGAATCATATTGTATTTTCCTCTCCTGAAATAATGCTAGTGATCAAATTGTCCTCTTCCCTAAGGAATAGGTTTGTGCTGGGAGGTAGTGGCTGTGAATCCTCCTACATCATAGACGTGGGAGAATTTTTAGCAATAAAATCTCAGTTTTCAGGTGCCACAAGCAAGAGTCAAGTAAAGTATAAAAAATAGGAAAGATAACTGTTGGCATAACAAACACAAAATATGAAATAAATAGACGTTCACATCAGGAGAGTTTGGGCATTACCAGAAACATGGGTCTTCGAGGAGATAGGAATTAGATCCAAAGGTCAAGCAGGACCTGAGGTCAGGCTTGGGTGGGAAGAAACCAGATGTTAAACAAGGGGTGAGCCTGAGCAAAGAGTATAGAGTTTCAAAGTTGGCAAAGTGCTTAACAGATGTCTTATTTGAGCCTCATAAGAACACTTTGAGGTAACTTAGGGGCAGCTAGGTGTTGCAGTAGATAGCTCTGGGCCTGGAGTCAGGAAGAACTGAGTTCAAATTTAGCCTCAGATACTTACTAGCTGTGTAACTCTGGGCTAGTCACTTAAACTCTGTTTACCTCAGTTTCCTCATGTGTAAAATGCTTACCTCCCAAAGACTGTTGTGAGGATCAAATGAGATAATCATTGTAAAGCACTTAGCAGAAGGCCTGGCACATAGTAAATGCTATATAGATGTTAGCCATTATATGTGTCTACCTGCTAACTACTCCCTTTTAAGCCCGGCCTTGTGATCTTCAGCCACATGCTCCTTATTAAACTGAAGGAGTTTCAGCTGTGGACAATTCTGAGCCATCCCTGGAATTTCCTAGAGGAGTTACTTAGCAATACGGGGAGAGTCTAGACCAGTGGTTCTCAACCTTCGTAGTGCTTTGACCCTTTAATACAGTTCCTCATGTTGTGGTGACCCCCCAACCATAAAATTATACTCATTGCTACATCATAACTGTAATTTTGCTGCTGTTATGAATCGTAACGTAAATATCTGACATGCAGGATGTGTTTAAATTGAACATAACCCACAGGTTGAGAACCGCTGGTCTAGAACTTGGAATCAGAAGAAATTAAGTTCACAGAGTCTGAATGCAGATTGAAGCAAACTACTTGCTCTCCCTCTTTTGTGTTTTGTTTTGTTTTGTTTTATCTCTTCTTTCTCATTGTTCACTCCATTGTTTATTACCCTTCTTTACAACTTGACTAATGTTTTGTGTGAAGGCATTTGTAGAACCTATATTGGATTGCATGCCAACATGATGGGGAGGAGGGAGGAGAAGAAGGGGGGAGAAAATTTGGAGCTCAAGGGATAGTGGAATTGAATGTTGTAAATTAAAAGTAAATAAATAAATTTAAAAAAAAACAAAGGAAAAAAAGAAGGAATTAAGTTCAAATCCAGCCTCAGATCCTCATTAGTTAAGTGACCCTGGATAAGTCACTCAACCTGTCTCAACCTGTCTCTTTCCTCATGTGAAAAATGGGGGATAATAATGATAGTACGTGCTGTACAGGGTTGTTGTGATACTCAAATGAGATAATACTGTAAAATGCTTTCCAAACCTTAAAGTGCTATATAAATATTAGTTATTATTATTTTTCCTTAGTGTTGAATAACTGTAGATAAGAGACAGTAGACAAGTAGGTGCCTATTTGAGGGCTCAGAAAATTCAATTTGATTGAATTTGCAAATATATATTGATTTTTTATTATGTATATTTGCTTCAGCAGCACTTATACTAAAACTGGAAAGATACAGAGAAGATTAGCATGGTCCCTGCGTAAGGATGACACACACATACATGAAACATTCCATAGTTTTTGGCCTAGTGTAATTAATCGTAATGGGAATTTGAAGATCTTCCCTGCTTTGAAAATAAACTCTGCCTCCTAATAGGCTGAATGTAATCACATGGAACCTGTGGTGGGAGGAGTTTGCTGAAGGGTGGAACAGAGCCCACAGGAAGCTAGGAGTCAGAACTAGCTAGGCTGGGAAGAGGAGAGCACATGTCCCAGGGAGTTAGGCTTGTGAGTAAAAATATTGGTTTGTGGGAAAGCTAAAAGATGGTGTGACTCTCTGTGCCATTATGGCTCATTAACTACTATGATGGAATCAGCTTACTGGTTTTGGTTTTATGGTATCTGAATAAATGTTTTGTTTCTGTATTCTGTATGGAAAGTCTGTTATATTTTGTAATTGAGCACCATGAAAGTATATTTATAGTGATCATGAGTGCTGTGAATATTGTGTTGGCATTACACCTAGTAGTACCAGATTTCAAACTGTACTACAAAGAAGTAATCATCAAAACAATCTGGTACTGACTAAGAAATAGACTGATGGATCAGTGGAATAGATAAGTCACACAGTATATAGATACAAGTGATCTGTGTTTGCTAAACCCAGAGATCCAAGAACTGCCTATTTCACAAATATTAGTGGAAAAACTGGAAAAGAGTTTGGCAGTAACTAGGCATAGATCAGTGTCAAAATGGGTACATGGCTTATACATAAAGGGTGATATTATGAGCAAGTCAAAGGAGTACATGAAAGTTTTATCTGTCAAATCAATGGATAAGTAAAAGCTTATGACCAAATAAGAGATAAAGAGCATCACAGGCAGTAAAAAGGATAATTTTGATTACTTGAAATTAGAAAGTTTTCGTACAAACACAACCAATGCAGCCAAAATGAGAAAGAAAGCAGAAAACTGGAGAAAAAATTTTAAAGCAAATTTCTTTGATAAAGGATTCATTTCTCAAACATATAGAGAACTGAGCCAAATTTATAAAAAATTAAGCCATTCTCCAAAAGGTAAGTGGTTAAAAGGTACAAAATTTTTCAGAAGAAGAAATAAAACCTATGAATAGTCATATAGAAGTGCTCTAAATCATTATTGATTAGAGAAATGCAAATTAAAACTCTGAGATACTCCCTCACACCTATCCGATTGGCTACTAGGACAGAAAAGTGACAAATTCTGGAGGGGATATGGAAAAATAGAAACACTAATACACTGTTGGTAGACTTGTGAACTAGTCTAAACATTCTGGAGAACAATTTGGAACTATGCCCAAGGTGCTGTAAATTGAGCATATCCTTTGACTCAGCAATATCACTCCGAGGTCTGTATCCCAAAGAAATGAAAGGAAAAGGAAAAGGACCTATATGTACAAAGATATTTAAAGCAGCTCTTTTGTGATGGCAAAGAACTGGAAATTGAGGGGATGCCCATCAATTGGGGAATGGCTAAACAAGTTGTAGTATGTGATCATGGTAGAAAATTATTGTGGTAAGAGAAATGATGAGCAGAATGGTTTCAGAAAAACCTGGGGAGACTTGTATTACAATGCAAAGTGAAATGATTAGGACCGGAAGAACATTGTACACAGTAACAGCAATATTGTAACAATAATACTTAGCTACTCTGATTAATACAATGATCTAAGAGACAATTCCAAAGGACTCATGATAAAAAATGCTATCCACCTCCAGAAACAGAATTGATAAACTCTGAGTACAAATTGAAGAATAATTTTTTTAAACTTTGTTTTTCTTCCTTTTTTTGTAACGTGGCTAATATGGAAATATATTTTGCATAATTTTGCATGTATAACTGATATTATATTGCTTACCTTCTTAATAGGTGGCAGAGAAGCTGGAGGGAGAGAATTTGGAACTCAAAATTTAAAAAAATGTTAAAAATAAATAATATTTTTTAAAAGAAAAAAATTTGTTATATTGTGCCATTGTTGTTTTTCAGCTGTTTCAGTCATATCTGACTCTTCATGACCCCATTTGGGGTTTTCTTGGCAAAGATACTAGAGTGTTTTGCCATTTTCTTCTCTAGCTTACTTTACAGATGAGGAAACTGAGGCAAACAGGGTTGTGCTAGGGGCTCGGATAGCAATACAAAGATGTGCATTGCACAGACCTTGCTCTCAGGATTTTAAAACCTGATGTGGAGAGAGTGAAAAATGCATAAATTACCATTGTATTAATGAGAATATAAGTTCAAGGTAAAGACCCAGACCAAGTAATATAAATATATATTGAAGAAGAGATCACATTCAGCTGGAGGAGGGGCTTGTTGTCAGTGGAAAGGCTTCATGGAGGAAATATTACAGGGACTTGGCCAGGTATGGCTGATGGAGATTCCAGTCAAGCTATGGGGTATGGAGCCAGGGCAGGGTGGACTTAGAATGATATCTCTTTGGTTTTTTGTGACCTGTTTATATTCCACTATTGGGGAAGAGGCCTTTCTTTGGAGGCTGAGAATTTGTTCATATATAATTGCCTTTCTGGATCAGCCCTGTTACCTTCTATTTGAAGGTAGGGGGAGTTTACACAAAGAAGACACAGTGTAGAACAGAGGTGATGAACATATGATGCAGCCCAATCAGATAAAAACGTAATTGGAAAATGCTCAATAAAATAAAATATAGTAGAACACAGATAATGCTAATATGTGGTTTTCTTTTTTTTTTAAATTTTATTTTAGTTTGCATCATTCATTTCCACAAGATTTTGAGTTACATATTTTCTCCCCATCTTTCCCCTACCCACCACCCCAAAACAGCCATCCCAGTGTATCCCCCTTCCCCTAGTCTATTCTCTCCTATGTCTTCCCCCCTCACCCCTCTGACTTTTCGGTAGGGCAGGATGGATCTCCCAACCACAGTGCCTGTGTATTTCAAGTTCCAGTTGGATGAAGTTAATAATAATAATAATAATAATTGCATATATAT
>CM053580.1:501641192-501656274 GCA_028627135.1 Pseudochirops cupreus | reverse complement strand
ATTTCTTCAGTCATGTTGCTGACTCTCTTTTCATGATTTTCTTGCAACATTCTTATTTCTCTTCCCAATTTTTCTTCCACTTCTCTCATTTGGTTTTCAAAATCCTTCTTCAGCTGATCTCTAGCTTTAAGTCAATCTTCATGTTTATTGGAAGCTTTTGGTGTGGGAGCTCTGGCTGTGCTGTCCTCGTCCCGCTCACTGCCTCGATCCTTCTTTTCCCCAAAGAAGGAATCTACGGTTTGGTTGCAGTTCTTACTTTGCTTCTTATGCTTATTCTTATTCATGGTTGGTCAGTCTGTGATTTTTTTTTTTATCTCTGTGGAACTCTGCTTCCAGAGAGGAAAGTTCTTTCCCAAATCGCTGGGGTTTTCCCAGCTGCCGGAGCTCTTAGGAGGCTGCTGGGTCCCTCCCCCACTCTGGCTCACTGAAAAAAAGAATCCCAGGACCAACTCCCAAGACCTCGATCCAGACCTAGGCCGCTCAACGTCAGAATGCTTGGCCTCTGAATGATCGCTTGGTCCCCCTGCAGTCTGCAGGCTGGGAGCTCTGAAGAGGCAATGTGGAGGCGGGTGCAAAACCTCTGCTTCTGTGGTCTCGTTGCCCTGGAGGCATTTTGGCCGGACCTGCTTTTCTCCTCCAATTTCGCCAAGCTCCACTAAACTAATTCTGGATACTGCCACAGCTGCCTCAGATCCGCTCTCCCAAAGCTCCAGCTGGGGCTTGGCTCCTCTCGTCCAGCCACCTCTGGGGCAGAGCCGCGGTTTCAGGCTAGGCTGGTTTCGGCTCGCAGGGCTGAGATGGTTCTTCGTAGCTGAGCTGACTTTAGTGGAAAGTATATTTGTGTGCATTTTGGAGTTCTAGAATTTGTTTAGAGTCATATTTTATGGGTATTTTGGGGTGGCTATGTGAGAGCTGCAATATGTTGCTTCTCCTATGCTGCCATCTTGGCTCCGCTGCTATTCAGTATTAAGAAATAATATATGTATATTTAATGAAACAATATAGCAGTCCTTCACTGACAACGCTTGTTAATTGTAGGTTGCTGTATAGTAAATTAACCATGCACATAAGAATGGCTAGCTATATCCTCTCCAAATTTTACCAGAATATAGTCTGGGCAGGGAAGTCTTATTCTGTGGTTTAACAAATACCATTTTCTTGAGACAGCCCCATATTATGAACCAAAAATGGTCCCACATATAATCAAAAAGTCAGGAAAATGGGATTTGGACGAGAAAAGATAGGGAAATAAAAGTGTTAGGAAAATCTCAGTAGAGATTTGTCAGATATATATTTGATCATCTCATTGATTATCACAAGTAACTAATAATAACCAACAATAATAATCTGATAATAACAAAGTGATTTTAACTGACTCAGGTCTTTTGCCCAATCTACTTCTGAAACTCAAATAGGTAAGTTTAGTGAAGACTCTTCACCTGTCCGTGAATGCACGCAGGAAAAAAAAAAAAGATTTCACACCTGTAAATTCAATCTCTTAAACAGAATGCACAGAGAACCAACAATATGCATTAAGGGAACAAAAGGATGAAACTTGACACTACCATCAGCTAACTATGTGTCACAATTGTAAAGCCAGGTGTAAGGGTGGGTTCTGCCCCACATCAATTAGTATAATCACAGAAGGCTTAGAGCCCTCAATTGAATTAGTCAATCAAAAGTGTAAGCTTAATATGAATAAGTCTTTAATCAATTTGAGGGGGTTATAACATTTTGGCCACTGAATGAAAGGTAGTTGATGACATGCAGGAAGGATTTTGTAATTGACTGGAAAAGGTCAAGTCATAATTTTTGGCCTACGTATTAAACTACCAAGCCATTTCAGAATCTACTAATCAAGTGGTGGGCCAGGTAAGCGGTGAACCAGTGTAGTGGTGAAAGAGCTCCACTTTGGAAGATTTCATTTTCAAAAGTTAGTCGACTAAAAATCACTCTTGACAGAGAGGGGAGGGGCTTGAACTGAGAGAAGAATGTCTTTCCTCCTTACCACCAATGACCATATTATTGAAAATATAAGACTAAAAAAAAAATACAAGACTAATAGCAGACAGTGCATCTAACTGGGGTCAGAAAAATGGGCCAGTAGGAGAATCCAGCCAGGAGCCATAGTCAACTGAGGAAAGAGAGCTTCAGGCAATGTGGTCCATTGTGGCAAAGGAAACTGAATTCTACAAAGGCACTTAGCCTTGGAAGTCAGAAGACAGCTATAACTAAAGTGAACTTGGAAAGGACTCTATGAAGTAAATAGAAGACTTCCAGTAACTGGGAGTTATGTTATCCCTTTGCCACATGTATTCTCTACAAGTGTGCCTCAATAACTTTGTTGCATTTAAGCTTATACCTCTTCCCCCAGAGTGGTGCATAAACACTGATCAGGATGCGTCTCAGTCTTTGGTGGATGGGGAAATATTTTGTTCCAACTGTCTTTGCTATACTTTCTTGGTACATAAATGCTTTTTTCTAAAACTTAATGGAATATAATTATTAATGGGGAGCACACTGATGGGAGCTAATGAGGAACAGAACCAGAACCCCATCCCCTCATAGTTAACCCCTAGAACAATAAGAATTACCAGCCACCCTCATGGGGCCTGACCTCTAAATTCAAGTTCAAGCTGAGGAAATAGCCCCAGAATGGGATCTACACAGGCATCAAATCACATCTTCAAAGCAGCACCACACAATGCTTTGGGGGATTTTATCTCATCTGTACCACTGCATCGAGTTTCAGTCATCATCAGTAATAGACTCATAGTGGGGTCTTTTACCACTTGTCTGTAATTAAAACCAATGGAATTGTTAACAACTGATTAGATAGAGACATCTGCCCCAGCTGTATATTCCCTTTCCCTTACTGAATGGTTCTATGCTAAGGAAGGAGGCATATTCAGTAATTTCATGCAGCCTTTTGCTACTGACATATAGTTAGTCCTATATGAAACTCGGGCAGGGTATGGGGCCTGAGGGGAGAGATGGAGAACAAACTATGCTCCCTTTTCTTTTCAATGAGTGTTTTCACTGATACCGATTCATGGCTGAGAAGAAACAATGTGGAGTTTAGCCAAGAGAAAAAATCATGTGATTATCGGACAAAAAGATGAGGAATGTATAATTCTTTTTTGCTAAACTAGGAGATAGGAACTTCAGTATTGTATTAAGAGAGATGATGAGTTCAAGTGAATTTAAGGCAGAACCTGCAAGAGGAAAAGAATCTGTTGAAAGAAATCACTACTGTAACATCAACCTCTGCAAGACTCATTATGCTCACAGATGGTGTTCGATCACACTGCTTGTTAGCTTTGTCACTTGTTTTTTAATATTTGCATTTACTCTGTGGTCCCCTGCAGCTTGCTCTGTATTTCCAGATTCAGCAAGAAGGACTACTACCCTGATGATCAGTTTCATCCTACCAATAGGCATTTAGCTATTGAGTGGGAGGATAGCCAGAAAGCCTGAGTTTAATTTCAGGTATATTTTTTCTCCCTTGTTTCCATTAGGGGAACTTTCAACTGAACTATACTACATCAGGAAAAATCATCTGTTATCTGTTGTCTGGTAAAAACAACCAGAATGGAAATTGAGTATACAAATAGGCTTAAACCTATAAGAAGCTAAGCAGTTACAGATGGAGAAGTGGATGGACTGCCAGGTCTTGAGTCAGGAAGACCTGAATTCAAACCTGGCTTAAGACACTTACTAGCTATGTGATCCTGGGCATGTCACTAAACCTCTGCCTGCTTTTGTTTTCTCAATTCTAACATGAGTGTAATAATAACACCTACTTCCCAGGGTAGGTAATAATATTTGTAAAGCACATAGCACAGTGCATAAATACATTATAGTTGCTTTAAAAAAATGCTTGTTCCCTAAACCATAATACAACAAGAGCATTCGATTTAGAATCAATGAGGCTGGTGTTATTCCCTAACCCTGTGACTCACTAGCTTTGTAATCTTGGCCAAGTCACTGCAAATGTCTGTTTCAGATCCTTTATCTATGAAATGGAGTTGCAGGGAGTGGGGGGAGAGGCAATTAACTAGATTCCACAGACCCCTTTGGCAGTCTGGTAAAGCCTATGGATACCTTTTCAGAGTCATGTTTTTAAATGAATAAAACAAAATACCTAGGATTACCAAAAGAATCAATGGTAGTAAAAGAGTTACCAAAACATTTTTTAAAAACAAGTTCACAGACGCCAGTTGAAAAACCTGTGCAAGTCTAGGGTCTTTGCTAACTCTAAATATTAAGATCCATAAAATGAGGAGGTTGGATTATACAGTCTTTGGGGTCCCTTCCAACTCAAAATCTGTGATTCTTCTTCTTCTCTTCTATACCCAAGGAAACCCCTATCACCAGCCTACCCAGACAGAACTCAGAAGCTGGGGAGTAGCCAGTTTCAACCAAGAAATGAAATGAAATTTTACCACTAAGAGCTTAATAGTTATTTAGTCTAGTGCCCTCATTTTACAGATGAAGAAACTAAGGTCCAAAGAGAGGGATTTACCTCCTTAAGATCACCCCAAAAACTAACCAGAAGACAGCTCCACACAAAAAGTAAGGAAAGGGGTTGGTGAGGGCTAGAAGAAGGGACAGACTGAACCTGTGATACTCTGGAACTCCCAGAAGAGTGAACTCCCTTTACCAATGAAATTTATAGCTTGGAGAGTTATCTAGAGCACTGAGAAGTTACGTGATTTGTCTGGGGTCACACAGGCAATATGTGTCAATGGCACAACTTGAACTCGGGTCTTCCTGGGTCCAAAGTCAGCTCTTTCTTCGCTATATCAAACTGTCTTTGGCAAGTGGAAGGGGATCTCTTAACCTTCAATGATATAGGTGAAATAATATTTGAATTGGAATTAGGGGAGAATTGGATTTAAATGCTAACACTAATTCTTACTGTGTGATCCTTTCATTTGCCCCCTGTGAACCTCAGTTTCCTCAACTATAAAATGGCTATAATAATGTTTGCATAATCAACCTTACAGAGACGTTGTGAGAAAAATGAAAATACCTTATAAACTCTCACACCATGAGTGTGATATTGTTGTTCCCATTCCATCACATTGCTTGGAATGGTTTCAGCAAAAACCCCACAGATTGTACAAATTCATCAGCAGAACCCATTCAGATCTGTAGCAACAGCAGGTGGTTGTGACTGGTGTAATGGAAAGCAAAGTAGTAGTTTGCTCCTTGTTTCAGCTAATCAAGTGCCTTTGAGCCTCACCTTTCATTGTGTCTTTGTTGGAAACAGTATACATTGTGTTGCATTTAGTAGGCCTAAGGGAGTTTGGAGACCTTCTCTGCCCTTAATAGGCCTAAGGTCATCACATGGAGCCCACAGTGGGAGGAGCTTGCTGAAAGAGTGAAACAGGAAGGAGCAGAGCAGAGAAAAGCTCAAGCACAAGCTGGGACCAAGCAGAGCTACGAGAGAGAATATTTATGATGTTGGCACCCTGTCTGTTGTTCTGTGTTGATGTTACTTTGTCAGACAGAAGTACTCTGTCTGTTTATTTATGTTGATTTCTCAGATAGAAATTGAATTGAGACGAAAATGCCGGCAATGTGTGTAAATATTGTTGTAGCCCTGTTGAACTTTGTTTTCCTAGAACCAGAAACTGTGAAGAGCTTGGGGTGGAGCAGTCCTCATGTGCTACAGAATGGAACAGGAGTAGAGAGCTGCCTACCTGTGAATGCAGGCAACCATTGGGTGAAACCAGGCAAGAACTGGGAATGTGGAAGAGGAGTCATGGGGTTTGGAAGTCTGCCTTGAATTAAGATGAAAGGAGACTTTACATGGGTACTTAGTGCTGATGGATGATATTGTAATTTACTGTGACCTAGGGGCAGATGACCTTTGTACTTTCCACTACTCCTTAAGGATGATTGGCTTGAGGATGACTGGAAGCCAGCCTCCAATCAAGATGAAAGAAGACTTTAGATGGGTACTTTACATTCATTGAGGAGATTGTGACTTACTGAATGATATGTTTTGTTTAAGACTATGTGACCACCTTAGTAATAAGTTATTATTTTACGTTCTTGTGCTTTAGTTTCTTGAATGTTTTGCTTTAGTTAGTTGCTGAATAAATGGAGAGTTTACTATACTATGTGATTAAATCCTTAAAGTTATTCACAGCAGCAGCTCTCAGGAGGCACTTGATTAGCTGAAACAAGGAGCAGACTACTACTTTCCTTTCCATTACACCAGTCACAACCACCTGCTATTGCTACAGATCTGAATGGGTTCTTGTGATTGGCTTTATAACTGGTTATGTATTTGAAGAGGATGCAGAAGGTTTCCAGTGACACAAAAGGTCTTCCTTTACTATTTTTCGCCATCTCCACAAGACATGCTTAGGACATAAATCTCAATCTTTCTTCTCTCAAGTTAGAAAAAAGCATCCACATATATACTGAAAAAAGATATAGTCCCTTTAAGATCCAGTGGGGATTCACCTATCCTAACCCTTGGCCCTGAAAACCTACCAGAAAACAGATACTGGACTCTTCTTTGTATAGTGAACCCAATTTTTAAGCCTGACACCTCCCCAGATATGAACTGTACCTTAATGTAGCACCACATCTCCACTGGTGAGAGGGGAGGGGGTGAAGAAGAGTCATTCAGTGGAGGATGGAGGGCAGAGGATATTTATTTTCCAGTTTAGGCTTCCAGTATTTTGGAGTGGGAGAAGTTTAGATCCTACTAACAGAACCAAATGCTAGAAGATACCTTTTTCACCAGTGGGAGAAAAGGATTAGGAAGTGATTAGTGCAATAACTATGGTATGGAACATTACCCTAGAGAAATAGACTTTAAAGGATGTCAAGCATCCTGTTTTCTCTGATAGGAGCATTGGCTAATGAAGCCACTTGTCTGAGTTGTATCTGACACTTCAGAGTGTTACGGAAAATGGAACTGACTGGTTCTAGTTGAACATACTCAATTACCTAGGGAGGGGAATGATGTGAGTTATGGCCCAGGTAAATGGGGCAAATGACAGACAAAATGGGACAGAGACAGAATCATAGTCTAAGAAGTAGAAAGGACCTCAGAATTCATATAGATCCATCTATAACAACCATAATAATACCTAGCATTTTTATAATATTTTAGGGCTTCCAAAATATTTTCTAAATTCTATCTCATTTTATCTTCACAACAACCCTAGGAGGTAGGTGCTGTTATTAGCCCCATTTTACAGATGAGGAAATTAAGGAGGTCAGGTTAAGTGACTCACATTTAATACATGTCCTGATTCTAGGTCCAGTACTCTATCCACTCTGCTAGCTACCTACATGAGCAGAAATCCCTCTTTAACCTGAAAAAGAAGTCACTTCATTACTATGATTTGCATTTTCTTTGTCTACAAAGTGCTAAAATAAAAGTGCCTACCTTCCAAGCTTGTAGTGAGGCTTAAATAAGATAGTGCATGGAAAATGCTTTGTGACCTTTAAAGCATTATAAGAAGTTACTTATCCCATTTATTTCTATTAAATTTCATTTTATTAGGTTTGATCCATACTTTTAATAAAGATAATTTTGAATCTTGACTCTTATTATGCTAACTGTCCCTCCCAGCTTTGTGTTCTTCCCTATCCAAATGTCTGCAATTACAATGAAATACCCCTGGCTCCATTAAACTTGTGACTGAGAGTTATGGGATGGGTAGCATTCCCATCCTGATCTGGGTCCCTGATTTGGGAAAGCCTCTAATATGAATATATAGGTGGGATCAAGCTCAATGAAGCTCACTTGAGAGGTGGCATGAGGAAGTAGAATCAGCAGTGGACTTAGGCTAAAAAGACCTATGTTCAAATACTGCCTCAAACACTTGCTGGTTGATTCTCTCAGAGAAGTCACCACCTCTGTAAGGTTTTTTCTCCATCTATAAAGTGATGCTATCAACAGCAACTGCTTTATAGGATAGTTGTGGGACTGAAATGCAATAATGGATATTATAAATAATATAACATATTAATATAATAATAAAATATAAATAAATGAGAAATGTATATCATAAGGCACTTGGCAAATTTTAAAGGATGATATAATGTAAGCTAGCAGTAGAAGTCACAAGAATTAAACTATAAGATCTAATATTTATATAATGCTTTAAGGTTTGCAAGACATTTTACAAATATTATCTCATTTTATGCCATAAACTCGGGGAGGTTGGTGCTATTATTATCCTCATTTTAGAGAAGCCACTTTTCTTTTAGAGAGCACTTCTAGAGTTGTAAGAATTGTATTTGTAAAGTGATTAGTGTACTAGTGGCTGGCACATAGTAGGTACTTAATTAAGTGCTTTCTCTTCTTTCAGAGAGGAAAGCCTGGGAGGTAGCTTTTGTGCACTGGAGGCTGGGGGGAGGGGGGTGTCCTGAAATGGGTATGAAAAGGAGGGGAGAAAATAAACAGTCTTTGCTTGTTGCTGTTGAGTCATTTTTCAGATCATGTCCAACTCTTTGGGACTGCATTTGGGGTTTTCTTGGCAAAGATACTGGAGTGGTTTGCCATTTCCTTCTCCAGCTCATTTTATAGATAAGGAATTTGAGACAAATGGCATTAAGAGACTTGCCCAGTGTCATACGGATAGTAAGTGTCTGAGACAGGATTTGAATTCAAGATGAGTCTTTCTGACTCTAGGCCAGGTACTTTCTCCACTGCACCACCTAGTTGCCCAACCTTTGCTTACTTCCTTGTTTTCTCTACAATCAGCATGCTACCCCCCCTTTTTTTTCTTCCATGAATTCTTTGTTGATTATTGCTGAACTGAATAAAGACTAGAATTCAACTGAATAAACAGGACCTTGCAGGGGACATGCAAAAGGCAGATCTTTGATATGTAAATAGACAACTTTAACTTAAAAATATAATATAAAATAAAGGTTTACTGATGCAGGGGGTATCAGCACTGTGTGCTCAAAATGAATCAATATTATGATATGAATAAAAAAAAAAAGCTAAAAGTTACCTTAGCTTTGCACAAATAGAAATGTGGTGTCCAAAATAAAGGAAGTGATAGTCGTGTAACTGTCTGCCCAGGTCACAGAATCACAGTTTTAGAGCAGGAAGGGACCTTCCCCTCCCTGCTCAGCCTCTGACTTTTAGACTTTTGCCACCATGATTCAGTTCTCATCTCAGCTTAGAACTTCCCTCAGCATTAGGGCCCCCTCCTCCTCCTGGAATATCCCTCCCATTGCTGAGTTCTTCTGGGACCTCCATATTGGGCAGTGGCCCAAGTGCCCTTCATTTCCTTCCCAGATCTGCTTCTGATTTTCTGATGCCCCTGCTAGGATACCTTCCCCCACCTCCACCCTTTTCAGTTCCCTTTTATGCATTATTTTCCTTGGATTTTAAGCACCTTGAGGACAGGGACTATCTTTCTTTTTACTTGGGTTGGCATCAAAGGCCATCTAGGCCCAAACCCTCATTTTACATCTAAGGAAATTTAAAGTGACTTGCCCAAGGTGGTATGGTAAGCCAGGATTCCAACTTAGGTTCTTTTACTCCAGAGCCAGCACTCTTTCTGCTTCACTATCAGACATCTGGATCACTGCGTCCAACTTATAGGTCAATAGTTTGGTAAGGACAATGACAAATTAGAGCAGGCCCAGGGGATGGTAAGCAGGATGGTTAGATGCCCCAAGAACATGTCATATAAGGAGATAGTGAAAGAAATGAGGTTCTTTACCCTGAAGAAAAAATGGGTGGGATATAAATGTATCTGTTATAGCTACTACTATTGAATTATGAGCTCCTCGGGGGCAGGGTCTGTATTTTGTCTCTTTTTATATCCCCAACACTTACTTGGCAGTACTTTACACATTGTAGGTGCTTAATAGATGTTTATTGACTGATTAATCAATCGACAAACACTCGTTTAAGCACCTATGTGTCATGCAATAGGCAATAAAATCACCTCAGCCCTCAAGTAACTAGATTATCAGACATTTTGCTTTGAGACTGATGCTGCTGCCCACCAGAGGTCCTTGGTTTAATTCCCTGGAGCAGCATGGAGAACCACACCAATGTAGCAAACAGAGCTTTCATTCAAGGTAATAAAGACTAAATGGAGGATGGGGGAAGGAGGGGGCAGGGTTGGAACTCTGTCAAAGTCCCTGAAAAATAGTTGCCTGAGTGATAACCTTCTAACATCACAGGACCAATCCAGTTGAAGGCATCAATGATATGACTAGGGCAGCTCCTTCCATTTAGGCTGCCTTTCATTATGTAACCTACAAGGTCACATAGGTTTTGTAGGCAGTTGATATAAATAAGGAATTCTGTCCAGCAGTGGTGGTCACTACTTGCCTGTGCAGGTGTTACATTTTAAAGATCCTGTTGGTCAGGTTCATAAAACAGCCATTACTCTAGCTGAAACCAAAATGTATTTTTTGTTTACCCTGTCTTTCCCAGGAAAGTAGGGATTCTTGACTTTTTTGTGGCATGGACCCCATGTTAGACTACATAAAATAAAATACATCATATTACAGAAGAAAAAATTATAATGAAATTCAATTATCAAAATATTTTAAAAATCCACAGAGCCCAGGTTAAGAAGCCCTGCTATGAAGTCTCCTACAAATTGCCAGTCTCCTACACATGAGGGCCTCCAGCAATGATCTAAATCTGTCTTGCCAAAGAACACTTTTTCTGATTAGTCCTCAAGGGACCAAGTCATTTGGGTCAAGTCATTTTACATCTCGAGGCCTAGGAACAATGAGTTAGAAGTTGCAGAAAGGTAGATTTGGCCTTGATTCAATGAAAAACTCCCCAATAATTATAACTGTACAGAAATTAAATTTACACCAGCACTTCACATCATATACCAAGAGAAGTTCCAAATGGATACATGACTTAGAGAAGATACATCATAAACAAGTTAGAGAAGCAAAGAAGAAATTACCTTGCAGATATATGAAAAGAGACCAAATTCATGACCAAAAGTTGGATAAGACAATTCAAGAGGTAATGAATTCCCCATCATTGAAGTCTTATAGTGAAAGAAATCTATAATTAAAGAGGTAAGGAGAAAGATCATGAATCAAAACTAGTATTTCCTAGTTAATCACCATGATTCAAGTCTCAGAATCTCCGAAGGAGGTAGAGAGTCCAGGGGGAGTAGTAAAGGGTAATTTTCATGTTCTGGGTACATTTCAGCTCAAAGGCAGCTAAGGGTATCTTAGGATGAAGAAAGTCATTAAACCCTAGAGATGAAAACAGGAACTTTAGGTTCAAGGATATTCCTCTCAACGTTATGATCAGAACATCCAGAAGGCATTACTAGGCACTAAGGGTTAGGAGATCTCTTTTAGGCAGCCACACTTTTTTTAACTTTTTGACTAAGTTCAGAAGGTATGTTATTGAAAGGATGATTGTTCACAGAAGAGTTGGATTAATTGACCTTTGAGGGCTCTGTAAATTATAAAAATTTACAGGTTTGATAAAAAATGCATTTAAATATTTAAAACAAAGCAGAAAATAAAGATTATTTGTATGTTCTTCTCACCCGAGATAGAGCTGCTCCAGTGCCAAGGATAATGAATAGTAAACCTAACTTTCATCTCCAAAGCTGACTTTCAGAAAAACTGAACATTGAGCTATTTTTCAGCATATTCACACATACTTTTTCCTTTCAAAGAGAACTCATCTTTATAGGGGCAGCTTATATCCTAGACCAATATACCATTTATTGAGCAAATACTAGGTACTCAGCACAATGCTGGATGCTAAAATAAAAATAAAAGATGTTCTAATATAGGAACCTAGTGAGAGAAAATGTAATTAGAAAAGATAAATATATTTAAAAGCCATAGGGCTGGAAAATTCTTAGGGCTGGAAGAAACCTTAGAAATCCTAGGCCTACCTACTCACTTCATAGAAGAGGAAACTGAGACCAGGAAAAAGTAGCTTTTCTCAAGGATACACATTTGAACAATTAGAGAACCATACCCTACAATCTATAAACAAATATGCACCCTCCCCCCCAAAAAAGTTTAATAAATATGTCATTTATGTAGTTTGGAATTTAGTGCTGTAGAAATTCCAAGAAGGGAAAAAGAAATGAGACCCAAATTAACTACAAAGGACATATGAAGGAAGATGCTATATGCATCCAGAGAAAGAACTGATAGAGGTATGTATAGAATGATTTTACATATATATGTATATGGATATATGTTATATATAATATCTATACACATACAGGTATTTGTGTCTTATGGTTGCCATCTTTAGGGCAGGGGGGAGAAAAAAAGGCAAAAAAGAAATTTACATGATAACTATTATACATTTAAAAGGAGTAGCAAGTTGTACATTCTAGATTTGCATTTTCATGAGCAATCATGTTTTTTATTATATTATGTTGAAATGCTTACTTTATTCCATAAATTGAAAATCAAATAAATAAAAATTTTTAAATAAATAAGGAAAGATTAGAAACAACTTCCTAGGGAAGGTAGGGTTTGAGCTAGACTTTGAAGGATACTCAGGCTTTGAATGGACAATAGGAGGGTAGTGCGAGGGAGAGAAGATGAATTCACTTGAAAAGAAAAGAAAATTTAACTTGGAAAATAACAAAACACAGTGATCATTACTAACACTGTGAAGGTCCCTCCCATTGCACCCCCGTCAGGCCACACCTGGAATCTGGGAACAAGTTCTGGGTGCCATGTTTTAGGAAGGATATTGTGAAACTGGAAGAATCAGAAGAGGGATAGTGAAAGACCTCTTGTCCATGTCATATGAGGATTGGTTAAAAGAACCTAAGGTCTTTATCCCGGAGAAGAAAAGACATGGAAGTGGAAGGTATAAGAAAAGAGTGGAGGGGAATGAATCAAGTATGGGGATGGCTGTCACTTGGTCAAGAAATTAGACTTATTCTGCTTGGTCCCAGAAGGCAAAACTAAAAGCAATAGGTCAACATTTAAAAGGAAAAAAAGGCAAATCTAGTAAGTAAAAAGTTCCTAACAATTAAAACTGCCCAAAAGGGAAATGGGCAACCTCAGGAACTAGGGTATTCCCCCCAACTAGAGGTCTACCTTGCTCACCCTATAGAAAGATTTCCAATTCAAGTGCAGGTTGAACTACACAATCTCTGAGGCTCTTACTGTTTCCTGGATGTGAAACAGCTTCATCTAAATGGCATCAGACAAGTCCACAAATGTACAAATGTACAGCTGAGCCTTAGATACCAGGATTCTATGTTTCCTGTAACCCAAGGGATTCTTTAACCCCTTGGCAAGGTGTTGATGGAAATCAAAGAGGATTTCCTTTTTGTCATTTCCCTTAAAATTTGATTTACTTGAAACCCTCCAAGAAGTCTCTGTTTCTGTCTCCTGCCATTCTGACAAATGAGTAGAAGCCAAACATACATTTGTTCAATATATTGGGGGAAGGGGAAGGGGAAGAAGGATTTAGAGAGGGCAAAAAAAGATAAGCAAATTTAAGTCAATTATTTTAGAATAAATTCTTTAATGCCTTTACCAAGTTCTCTTACAAGCTCTAATCACCTTTGCTCTTGGTGCTGGGAATTTCAATTTACATGTTGATAATGACTTTTTAAAGCACCACTGTTAACAAAGGGAAATGCTTGTGAAGAGAAATGGGCCTCTTAACAGAATTAATTCTGCGCCTGGCAATCCACAGACCCTGAGATACGAGTAAAGGCTTTAAAATGAACTCCCGGAAAAGGCATGAATCAGGGGAAGAAACGAATTTCCAAGTGGGTAGGGAAAGGAAAATTCTAATGTATAATTTACCCCCATATGAGCCAATCTTCTGACCCACCTCTTCCTATCTGTCTGCATTTCCATGATGCTTATCATCACAGCACTGAAGCCATTAGACAGGGGATATTAGACCAGCAGAAAGCTGTTAAATAAATGCAGCTTCTGTGAACCTAATGAAATGTACTTCACATACCACAAGGGCCCTCAGAGAGAAGAAATACCAGTTAACATGATGATTTATACAAACCCTGAAGTTAAGGAGCATATTAGATTCTTCTAGTGCTGGCTAAACTCACTTGATTCTATATGTACAAAATCTTGGTTAATTATAATAACTGGCATTTATATATCAATTTAAAGTTGGCAAAGCACTCAAGAGACATCTTATTTCGGCCTTAGGACAACCCTGTGAGTGAATACTAGTGGTATTATTATTCCCGTTTTATAGATGAGAAAACTGAGGTAAAGTGATTTGCCCAGGGTCACCAACCTAGTAGGTGTTAGAAACTAGATGACCAAGTGTAAGAATCCATCCACTATACTAGTGATGTCAAATTCAAATAGAAACAAAGCCACTAAATTATATATGAGGATCCTCATGGCAGCATATTGACTTAGAAAACCACATATTAGGGGGGGCGGAGCCAAGATGGCGGCATAGCAGCAGGAACATATCGCAGCTCTCACATAGCCACCCAAAATACCCATAAAATATGACTCTAAACTAATCCTAGAACTCCAAAACGCACACAAATATACTTTCCACTAAAGTCAGCTCGGCTACGAGGAACCATATCAGCACTGCGAACTGAAACCAGCCTGGCCTGAAGCCCTGGCTGAGCCCCGGGGCAGCTGGACAGGAGGAGCCAAGGAGCCTCGGATTAGCAACAGCTGCAAGCAGTGTTCAGAACTAGGTCATTGGGACTTGCGAAATCAGGGGAGAAAAGTGGTTGGCCAAAAGGCCTCCAGGGCTGGAAAGCGAAAGGCAGAGGTTTTGCACCTGCCTCCACATTGCAGCTTCTGCGCCCTCGGCCAGCAGACAGCAGGGGGACTAAGCAATCGTTTAGAGGCCAAGTGCTCTCGTGTTGACTGGCCTGGATCCGGATTGCAGTCTTGGGCCTCAGTCCTGGAATCTTCATTATCCAGTGAGCCGGAAGTAAGTAGGAAAGGGACCCAGCACCTTCCTGAGAGCTACGGCAGCCGGGAGGACCCCAGCGATTTGGGACAGAGCTTTCCTTTCTGGAAGCAGAGCCCCACAGAGATTTAAAAAAAAAAATCACGGACTGACCAACCATGAGTAAGAACAAGCATAAGAAGCAAAGTAAGA
>CM053580.1:501621717-501640692 GCA_028627135.1 Pseudochirops cupreus | reverse complement strand
TTTTTAAGGCATTCTTTTCTCCTCATTGGCTTTTTGGGCCTCTTTTGTCATTTGAGTTAGTCTATTTTTTAAGGTGTTATTTTCTTCAGTCAGATTGTTGAGTCTCTTTTCATGATTTTCTTGCATCATTCTCATTTCTCTTCCCAATTTTTCTTCCACTTCTCTTATCTGGTTTTCAAAATCCTTTTTGAGCTCCTCCATGGTCTATAACCAATTCATATTTTTCTTGGGAGCTTTTGATGCAGGAGTTCTGACTTTGCTGTCTTCCTCTCATTCCATGCTTTGATCCTTTTTGTCCCTGAAAGAGGCATCTACAGTAGGATTGTGTTTTCTATGCTTGCTCATGTTGCCAGTCAATTACTTGACTTTTGAACTCTTTGCCATGGTAGAACTCTGCTTTCAGAATGGAGAGAGCTTTGTCCCAAATTGCTGGGGTTTTCGCAACTGCTGGAGCAATTAGGAGGGTGCCTTCTCTGCAGCCCCTTCAGGCTCTGGCACCTGGCCACACACCCCAGGACCTCCACCTAAGACTATGATCCAGGTCCAAGCAGGTTAAAGTCAGAGTGATTACCCTCTGAATGGTTGCTTGGTCTCCCTACAATCTGCAGGCCAGGAGCTCCTGAGGCAGCCACATGGCACAGCTTCTTGCCCTGGGGGCAGGGGCTGGACTATGCTCTTCTATCCACTCCTGTTCCAACAGAGTTCCACACCTACCTTTTACTTTGTCTTTGGCATTTACGGGTTGAGAAGTCAGGAAACTGCCATAGCTTCTGGTGCTTTACTCTCCTGAAGTCTGCTCTGGCCACTGCTGGTGAGGGCCGCCCAGGGGCCAAAACCACGGTTCATGTGGGGCTGGGCTCAGCATCCAGCTTGGTGCAATAGCCCTTTCTTGCTGGCTTGCTAGGCTGCCTTCAGTCAGAGATTTGTTTCTCTCAGTTACTTTGTGGGTTTTGTAGCTCTAAAATTTGTTTAGAGTCATTTTTTTACAGGTATTGGAGGAGGTGGAAGTCAGAGCCACAGGAAAGTCCTGTTTCTACTCCTCCATCTTGTCTCTGCCCCACCTAGCTGCCTCTTAAGGCCCTGGGTGCTGAGATGTGTGTTGGTGGAGGGAATACCCATAATAACAAAACCATAGATACCTGGGTTATTACACATAAGAAGGAGGCCTTAGGGATAAGTGTTCTATTATACAATTATGGAAGGACATGCACAAAAACTGGGAAGGATGAGGAGGCATGAATGGGCTGCAATCTGCATCTATGAAGGGAATGTTGACAGAAGGAACAAGTGAATCTACCAATGTATCAAAGAAGTACCTTAAACAATGGAGTCATGGTGGCTAGAAAGGACATCTTAGTCTGTTTTAATCTTAGTGTAGTTTTCAGAACAAAGGAGATAAATAAAAGTCCCGTTGTATTCTGTACCAGTAAAGCATTCTAGTCAACATCTAGGGTTTTGTGTTCAGATTTGGATTCTACATTTTTTTAGAGATGGTATGTATAGAGGAGGGAAATGGAAATACTAGGTGGTTTGAAAGCTGTGCCATGTGAGGGTTTGTTCAAGAAACTGGAGATGATGATGTTCAAAATCACATTTTGTGATGTAATAATGATCTTGCTCTAAGAGTAAAGGCTATATCTGATCTCAAGGGCCTGGGACTCTGTAGCGATCTTCTCTCCCTAAAAGGACTGCTCTACTCTGGACCTTTGTAGGTAGTCCAGATCAGATAGGTCCCAGAGAGCTTGGTCTCTAATGATAAGGGTTGAGCTCCCTTTCCTCATATTGCATGACTCATTATATATACCATCACAATGCTTTGGAAGAGATTTTTAGTTATAAGCTTAGGGTTTTTTACTTAAGTTTCTACACCCCAAAGATGGAATTGAAAATTATTCAGAGTCCAATATAAATCAGGTAGGGAACAGGCATTTATTTCCTACACACAAAAGACATAAAAGTGATATAAAAGTCTAGCAACACACATTGACAGAAAGACTTAAAACAAAATTTAGTAATTTGACTTATAACTATAACTCTTTTCAGGCTTGCTCATCCATGTTTGGTGTCTACAGCTAGCACCTAATTCTTACTTGTGGCTCCAAGAAGCTGTAGCATGAGCAGCAGTCATACCCTAGTAAAAATATTTCCACAGACAGGCTAAACCAGGTTGAGGGTAGCTGACAGGCCTCAAATCGATAGGTGAGGAGTGGTAAGGGTATGTCTATCCCAAGTATGTGAAGACTGGAATTCGTGGAATGCCCAGATGAGAACAATTTGTTTCAAAGGTCATGGAAGCAGCTAAAGCAGGCACTGTGGAGTGCTTAGAGCTTGGTCAGACGTTGAAGATGCCAAGGTCATCCACTGCATCTGGGCCATTGTCAGTTGTCTTGAGTTTTGTCCTGCCACTGGGTGACTCTAGAAGAGAGATTGAGGGTGGCAACTTTGTGCAACTCTGCCTCACTTAAATCCAATTCACTCTCAACTCAAGACATCACCCTGTGATATCGTCGGTCCTCTTTGAAAATGAATGGTGAACAATAAAAATAAGTATTCTCTTGTAATGGTTATACTTAGACTTCATCAATACATAAAGCAGTTTGCGGGGCTAACAAATAGGCATTTTGCATTTTATCTTGGTGATGAATTGTCCAAAGAACTCCTAGGACATTTTTTTTTTTCAAATGGGACGAGTGTGGACCCATATTTTTGTTGGTGGTTTTCTAAGAGAGATGGAGTAGTTTCTAGGTCCTCTTCCCTTGATGCCACACAGTTCTGGCCACAAAAGCCCCAGAACCTCTGTGCCTCTAAAACTCAAAAGGTTTTCTCTAGGCCTGGACATATCGATTGTGAGGGAGATACTCATTTATCTAAGATCATGAAAGAACAAACATAAGAGAAGCAACCTCAAACTCAGACTCAGGCTTTCCTAGGCAAAACATGTTTTTGATGGCTAGATGATAGATGGAGTGAGGAATAGTCCAAGCTACTCTTTCCCATCCCCAACCAGAACTGGATGAAAATTGTTCACAGCTGGAAGAAGATCAACTCTTTAAATTATCTACTGAATCATCAGATTGTCCTACTCAGCTGCCAATAAAGGGACTACTTTGCTGTCTCATAGTACAAGGCCATTCAGACAAATCACACATGGCCAGAAGTTCTGAGGAAAAGAGATTTGCAGATACCCAGAGATGGTCTCTATTGTGTAGGTATTAAGTAGCACAGTGAGATTTGAACCCAAGTTTTCTGATTTCAGATATGCTGCCTTTCACTTGCTGAGAGACAAAGTGGAATAATGTTTAGAGAGCTGGCCTTGGAGTTCCGCTTCTGACACATACTGGCTGTGTGACCATGGTCAACTCACTTAACTTCTCAGTACCCTAGGAAAATCTCTAAGACTGTAAATTGCAAACAAATTGCTGTATTGGGTGAGTTACTTAATGTCTCTGGGCCTTATTTTCCTTATCTATAAGAAGAGGATAATAAAAACCTGTAATACTTATCTTCCAGGAACTAAATGTCAAAATATATGACTCTGAAAGCTTGAGAGCATTACAGAAATGTCTTTTGCCATTATTTTACACTCGTCTCTCCTTTCTTGCAGTAACATATATATATATATATATATATATATATATATATATATTTTTTTTTTTTACTATATCTGCATGGATTTTTACTTAGAAGTTTCATGTAAGTCATCTCCCTCTATGATAGTTAGTGTATGTTTCTGGAGGCAAGGAACCAGATCCTGCTCCTGTCTTTTTCTAAAGTACCTAGGATGGTGCTGGATATTACAGGTACCCAATAAAATTCTTGTTGAAGTGAATTAATCTCCACACACAATAAAGTCAAGCTAGTAAAAAGTGAATAGCTATTAACAATGACTATTAACAAATTCAATAATGAAGGTCATATTTATAACACTCTTACTGATGCAATAATTGGTTTGTTTAAGCTTATTACAGTCATTTCTGCTTCTGTGTAAGAGATGACTGTTATTGAATTTCACAAGTATACATGCATTGCACACTCTTATTTGTCTTAGCAGTGGTTTACTCAGTCAATATTTTCAGAAAATGACAGTTATTAAGAATATACAGAGTTTTACAGTGAACAAAACTGTATTTTTCAAAATAGATTGTATTTCTACTCTTCAAATGCCCAATTTAAGTCAAACTTTATGGGACCATGGTATATTGGGGAAGAATGATTTTAGAGTCCAGAGAGCTGGACTTTGAGTGCAAGGTCTTGCTTTTAACACTAGCTGTGTGACCATGGGCAAGTCACTCAGACCTCCCTTCACCTGTTTCTTCATTTGTAAAATGGAAATAATAATATTCCCAGTACTTATCTCCCCGGTGTTGCTTTAAGTATCAAATACAATAATGTATATAAAGTACTTCGTAAACCTCAAGAACCTATATAACCTTCAGCTACTTAATTATTATCCTGCTTTGTAAGGGGCAGTATGATGTAATGAATTTCAGGTTTCACTTGTGACACTTGCTGACAGTGTCACTCTGGGCAAGTCACTTAACTCTCAGCGTCCTCAGGCAACTCTCTAAGACCTTAAGTTGCAAAATAGGTGCCAATCTGCATTGATACAATGAGTTTCCTCTTTGGGAATTCTCTACAACAATGAAATCACAGATTTGTACTCAAACAAAATGAAATCTCCCTCATCAAGCCTTCCTTGATGACTCTAGCCAATATTGATTTCTTCTTTCCTTTGATTTCTTTTGGGCAACTCAGTTGAAACTTCATTATATTCAGATGGCCCTTGGGTTATGAAGACACAGTTTAGGAGCATCTATGAGAGTGAGGAAGTACTTCTCCTGGAGTCTTGAAAAGGGAAAAATGTGTCTTAAAGTTGCTGAATTTCATTCTTGTGTGTGCTGGATGACCAAATGATGCAGCTTGTGTGGGCAAATGTTCTTCTATGTTCCATGAATTTGTATGTTTTCTTTTCCTGGGGCATTGGTTATCTGCAGTGGTGGGTGCAACCAGCACCGAAACTGCCTCATTCTCTTAGTTTTTTTTTTTAATTTAGTATTTTATTTTTTCCTCAATTACGTGTAAAAATCATCTTGTTAAAGGTAGGTGCATTGATCTCCTGACTGTTGGGAGTGGAGTCAGAGGATCTGTTTGAGCCTAAGTCCTGGACAAAGCATTTAAACTTTTTGGACCTCAGTTCCTTTATATGTAAAGGGAGGGGTTTGAACTACATGGTTTTTGAAGTTCCTTCCATCTGTAAATCTAGGATCTTATGATGCTGTAGAAACTATGTTATAAATGGCATTTAGGTCACCAAGTTAGCCCATAGTAATCTACTCACTGTGAAAGTGAAACTTCGTGGGTGAAGAAAGAGGAAGAAGAGGAGAAAGGAAGAGAAAAAAAAACAGGATAAGGAATAGGAAGAAGAGGAATAAGGGGAGGAGAAGAATCTCTTAGAACTTCGTCAGGAGGTGGTTGGACTCAAAAGGTAAAATTTTTATATTATAGATATTTCAATATGTTTCATATTGTTAGTATTGCACTTCATGGAGGTGGACAGGTGTTCAGGGAGGTCCAGTACCTATGGTATAAGGTCTTGCCAAGACATTTTCAGGGCTTTTCACTAACCTTTAGTGCCTACCTGTTACCCAATTCTCATCTGTGGCTCCAAGAAGCTATAGTATGTGCAGTGTCCATACCCTGGTAAAATGTTGTTAGATGGGCTAAACCAGGTTGACAGGCCTCAAACCTCTCAATGAGTTAGGGTAATGTCTGCCTTAAGCATATCAAGACTTTCCTTGGCAGAATGACAGGTAATAATTTGTTCTAGTGGCCACGAAGGCTGCTGAAGTAGGTGCTGTGGAGTGCTTAGAACTTGGTCAGATATTGAAGATGCCAAGGTCATCCACTGTATCTCAGGCTTTTGCCACTTGTCTTGACTTTTGTCTTGCCACTGGACTTAGATGACTCCAGAAGAGAGAGGCTGACAACCCTGTGCAACTCTGCCTCACTTAAATCCAATTCATGTACAAGTTAAGACATTACCCAATGATGTTACTGGTTCTCTTTAAAAAATGAAGCATAGACCAGGCCCCAACAAACCTGGAGCAGGCTTTGGGAGCCAATGAATCTGCAGTGGCAACAGCTGCTTTTGGATCTCTCAGCCCACAGATGGTAAAGGGGTTGAACAACTTATCAGAAAGAGATTACAGGGGTCTCTTTGCTGGCACTGGGGGCAGAGAGTAGACTCTGTTGCTTTGCCCATACTCAGATCTGGATTGCAGTCTGAGTGACAGTCCCAGAGCAAGGAGGAGCACTAGCATGCCAGGCCTTGTGGGGCTGCAGTAGAGGAGAGACCCTTGTCATAGGTCCAGGGCAAAAACCAATGCTTATGGTTACTCACAGACCAGAATACAGGCCAAGAGAGTAGTAAACACCTCTCCATAGATCCTACCACCTTGGAAGAACTGAAAACAACTGCACAGAAACCCTGAAGCTGGGAGCAGTGCACCCTTCACCATGGGAGCAGAGCACTACTTTAAAAAGGGTTAAAAGTCAAGAAATGGACTGGAAAAATGAACAAGCAACAGAAAAATATTCTGACCATAGAAAATCACTATGGTGACAAGGAAGATCAAAATACACATTCAGAAGAAGATAACAAAGTCAAAGCTCCTACATCCAAAGGCTCCAAGAAAAATAAGAGTTGGTTTCAGACCGTGGAGGAGCTCAAAAAGGATTTTGAAAATCAAGTAAGAGAGGTAGGGGGAAAATTGGGAAGAAAAATGAGAGTGATGCGAGAAAATAATGAAAAAAAGTCAACAGCTTGGTAAAAAAGACACAAAAAATACTGAAGAAAAAAACATCTTAAACAACAGACTAGGCCAAATGATAAAAGAGGTACAAAAAATCAATGAGAAGAATACCTTGAAAAGCAGAATTGGCCAAATGGAAAGGGAGATAAAAAGGCTTAATGAAGAAAACAATTCTTTAAAAATTAGAATGGAGCAAATGGAATCTAATGACTTTATGAGAAATCAAAAAAACAATAAAAACAAAACCAAAAGAATGGAAAAAAATAGAAGACATGGTGAAATATCTCATTGGAAAAATAACTGACCAGGAAAACAGATCCAGGAGAGGTAATTTAAAAATTATTGCACTACCTGAAAGCCATGATTAAAAAAAATCCTAGACATCCTCTTTCAAGAACTTATCAAGAAAAATTGCCACGATATTTTAGAACCAGAGGGTAAAATAGAAATTGAAACAACCCACCAATCACATACTGAAAAAGATCCCAAAATGAAAACTCCCAGGAATATTATAGTCAAATTCCAGAGCTCCCAGGTCAAGGAGAATATATTGCAAGCAGCCAGAAAGAAGAAATTCAAGTATAATGGAGGCACAGTCAGGATAACACAAGATCTAGCAGCATCTACATTAAAAGATTAAAGGGCTTAGAATATGATATGTTGGAAGGCGAAGGAGCTGAGATTACAACCAAGAATCCAGCAAAATTAAGTATAGTCCTTCAGGAGAAAAAAAATGAAAATTCAGCAAAATAGAGGATTTTTAAGCATTCTTAATGGAAAGACCAGAGTTGAATAGAAAATTTGACTTTCAAATACAAGGCTCAAGAGAAGTATAAGAAGGGAAATAGGAAAGAGAAATCATAAGGGACTGAATAAGGTTAAAGTGTTTACATTCCTTCATAGGAATGACACTTGTAACTCATAAAGATCTTCTTCTTAGAAAGAGTATATATAGATAGAGGGCACAGGTGTAGGTTGAATATGAAGGGATGATCTAAAAATATGAAATTAAGGGGTGAGAAAAAGGAATGCACTGGGAGAAGGGGAAAGAGAAATGAAGAATGCGGCAAATTATCTTACATAAAAGAGGCAAGAAAAAGCTTTTACAGTAGGGGGGAAGATGGGGGAGGTGAGAGGGACTAACCTTATTCTCATCAGAATTGATTCAAAGAAGGAATAACATATATACCCAGTTAGGTATAGAAATCTAGCTTTCTCTTCAGGAAAGTAGGAGGGGAGGGAGATAAGGGAGAAGAGGGGAAGTGATAGAAGGGAGGGCAGATTGGGGGAGGTGGTAGTCAGAAGCAGAACATTTTTGAAGAGGGACAGGATGAAAGGAGGCAGAAAGCAGAATAAACAGAGTGGGGGAGAGAATGGAGGGAAATACAGTTAGCAATTGTAAGTGTGAGAAAAGTTTTGAAGCAAGTTTCTCTAATAAAAGCCTCATTTCTCAAACATATAGAGAACTGAGTCAAATTTATAAAAAATAAGAGCCATTCCCCAATTGATAAATGATCAAAAGATATGAACAGTTTTCAGATGGAGTAATCAAAGTTATTTATAGGCATATGAAAAAAATTCCCTAAATCACTGATTGATGCAATGCAAATTAAAACAATTCTGAGGTACTACATTATGCCTATTAGATTGGCTAATAGGACAGAAAAGGGCAATGAAAAATGTTGGAGGGGATGTGGGAAAAATGAGACATTAAGGTATTGTTGGTGGAGTTGTGACCTGATTCCACCATTCTGTAGGGCAATTTGGAACTATGCCCAAAGGGCTATAAAACCATGCATACCATTTGACCTAGCAACACCACTATTCTGTATCCCAAAAGAGAGAAAAAACAAACAAAAAAAGGACATATATGTACAAAATAGTCACAGCAGCTCTTTTCTAGGGGCAAAAGAACTGGAAATTCAGGGGATGCCCACCAAATGGAGACTGGCTGAAAAAATTGTGGTATGTGATTGTAATGGAATATTATTATGCTATAAGAAATGATGAGCAGGATGCTCTTGAAAAAAAACCTGAAAAGACTTACAGAAGCTGATGAAAAGGGACACATACTGTATACAAAGTAACAGCAATATTGTAAGATGATCAGCTGTGAATGATTTAGCTCTTCTCAGCAATACAATGATCCAAGATGACTCTGAAGGACTTATAATGAAAAATGTTATCCATCCTCAGAGAAAAAATGGATGGTGTCTGAATACAGATTAAAGCATACTTTTTAGCTTTATTTTTCGTGGGTTTTTTTGGCCTGTTTTTTCCTACAGCATAATTAATATAGAAATTTATTCTGCATGATTACATGTGTATTACCTATGTCAAATTGTTTGCCTTCTCAATGAGGGGGGTAGGGAGGTAGGAAGGGATAGAATTTGGAATTCAAAGTTTTAAAAATGAATGATAAAAATTATTTTCACATGTAATTGGGGAAAAAGAAAATACTAAATGAATAAAAAGGATGAATGACATCATGTCTCCCAATGCAGCCTTAGATCTCATTAGCTTTGTGATTGCTGTACCACACTGCTTACTTATACTGAACATATTGTTGTTGTTTAGTTGTTCAGTTGTGTCCAACTCTTTATGACCAAAGATTCTAGAGTGGTTTGCCATTTCCTTTTCCATTGGATTAGGACAAATAGAGGTTAAGTGACTTGCCCAGAATCACACAGTTAGTATATCTGAGGTCAGATTTGAACTCAGGTCTTCCTGACTCAAGGGCCAGTGCTGTATCCACTGGGCCACCTAGCTATCTCTATACTGAGTGCACAGTCCTCTAAAATGTCTAGATATTTTTTTTAGACAAATTTGCTATCCCTCTCTCACCCATCTTCTACTTGGGCATTTGATGTTTTTGAACCGAATTACTTCATATTTATCCTTATTAAATTTAACTTTATTTGATTCAGTCTTATATTTTAACCTGTCAAAGTCTTTTGGGAATTTCAAAAATTGTGCCAACTGCAAATTTGACAAGTAAGCCATCTATGGCTTTATTTAAAGCATTAATCGATTAATAATTTAGATAGTATAAGGTCAAGCACAGATGCCCCACAGATTCCAGTTCTTTACTGGAAACCTTTGTCTAAGTTCAAACTGAATCATTAATGATCACTTTTTGGGTCTGACCATCCAATCAGTTCCAAGTCCACTTAACTGTTGTTTTCCTAGCCCACTTTTCTTCATATTTAAATTCCACCATTTATTTTTTGTTCCACAAGAAAATCATGTTTTCTTAAAATCTAGGGAAACTATATCCACTACATTCCCTTGATCTTATAATTTACTTGTTGATTGACAGGACCTATGATTTCATCATTGTAATGATCTCCAAGCGAAGACCTTCATTTGCTTATGACCATTAGTGTCTTCTCTGCTTGGGGCACCGAGGTTAAGTGCAGAGGTCACACAGTTTGTAAATAATAGATGCCAGACATGAAACCTTGCCTTCCTGCTTACAAGGCAAATTCTCTGTCCAGTAGACCCCATTGTTTCTCTTCAGTTACTTTCTGCCTTTACAGGGTGTCCCCAAAAGTCTTAGTGCAGTTTTACACTTTTAATAACAGAAACCTCCACTAAGCCTTTGGAGATACTCTATAACTTTGTCAAAGATTACACGTTGAGTCAAATATCACCATCTCTTAAGGACGCCATGCTGGCTCTGTTCACTTCTTGATGTTCACTCTCCCTCTCCTTATTAATATGTTCAACGATTTTGCCAGGAAATGAGAGTCAAATCCACTGCCAAAGAGTTTGCAGATTTTATCATATTTCCTTTTTAGGAACAATATTTACCCGTCTCTAGTCCCATAGTAATTTTCCTATTCTCTGTGATTTTTCACAGATCTCTGCCAGTAGCTCAGTAGTCACATTTGACAATACTGTCACTCCTTGAAGATGTAGTTTTTCTGGGCCAGGTGACTTGAACTCATGAATAGCAGGCAGATGCTTTCTAAAGATTTTACTTATTTTGAGTAATAACTCTCTAGAAGCCATATTGTTCTGTTCTTTCTTATCCAGAGATTGTTATATCTGGTAGAGTGAGCAGATGCAAAGCAAGAATTAAACAAGTGTGATTTCTTTCCATGATTATCTCATTGACCCTAGCTAGTGGTCTTTTCCCTTCTCTGAAACCCCCATGTCCCCCAAATAAAACTAAAGCAAAAGTAATGACAAAATCCTCCAATAGCAATAACAAAATCCTTTTTTTGTCACGTCCTTTGCTTTACTTACCAGCCTCAGCTTATTACGAACTTTAGCATTCCCGATACTATCCTTTCAGAACCCTGCTATGCTTTTGTATTCATCATCTATTATGTGTCTTTGCTTTTATCGTCTGTACATATTTTTTAAAAAATCTGATTTTCTTGGTGAGTTCCTTGTCTATCCACATGAGTCTTTAATCAATTTCCTATTTTCCTCTTCATTGGAATAGTTTCTTTGTGTGCTCAGAATTTCAATATTAAGAGCTTCTCATTCCTCCCGGGCCAACTTCCTTTGAAGAATTTGAGTCCATGGGATGCTACCTTTCCTTCCTCTGAACTCTTTGAAATTTGCTGCCCATAAATTTGGGATGGATGTCAGATTACTCTCCGTTTTCCCTTTCTAATCTATCATAAGCTCTTAAGATAAAGCTGTCACTCCCCCATAG
The DNA here is from genome assembly GCA_028627135.1 of Pseudochirops cupreus. Classification (NCBI taxonomy): domain Eukaryota; kingdom Metazoa; phylum Chordata; class Mammalia; order Diprotodontia; family Pseudocheiridae; genus Pseudochirops; species Pseudochirops cupreus. The sequence goes on along the minus strand of CM053580.1, from coordinate 501,629,211 downwards.
GGTTCCCATAATTTCCATTCTAAAATTTTTCAATTGAATGTAAATTAATGTTGACTACATTATTAAGAAGGTTTTTGCAGACTAACTGGATCTTAACTCCCATTTGTAGCATTGTTTCAAATAACTGACTTTAAAAACCTCCAAATTTTGAAAATGCTGCCCTCCTGGTAGCTATGGACATGCTATGTGGCTCTATTCTCCATTTGTACAAATAATATAGATGATCTCTAAGGTACTTCCTAGCCCTGAAGCCTATGAGTCCATGAACCTATGTATACATCACAATATATGATAGTCCATTGTCCAGTAAAGAGTTCAGTCATCAATCAATATTTGTTTGATTAATAGAACTTTAAACAAGTCCTTAATTCATAAATTTGTTGATGGTTATTTACTCTTTGCAGTTGTTTAGTCTTTACCTCTGATACTGTGGCAGGCTTAGAAATTAGAGCAGTAAATTTAGTCAGAGGAATTGAGTTCAAATTCTAACTCTGAAACTTTCTACCTGTGCTACCTTGGATAAGTCCCTTAATATGTTACAAAAAAGTGAGGAGCTTTGGAGGAGTTATCTGCTAAGATTCCTGGAAACTCTAAAGCTACAATTCTCTGGTTTGTATGAGATATTATTTGCATGGGTCCTCACATCTGGGAAGCAAAAGAAGTAAGATCCTGTCTAAATTAAATCATGCTTTGAATGAAAAGAAATTTTTTTTTTTAGCAAATACTGAAAATAGTATCCCCAGAATGTCATTTCATTTCCTTTAGCTCTGGTTACTCACCTGTTCCTGTTTTTTTTTATCATTGACAAGATCCTGGTGAATATGCAAAAGATTGGGGAAACTACTGTGGGCAGCAAATCTTTTTGTTTGCCTGACAGACTTCATATACCTTTCTAATATTAAAAACATAACTCTCTATTATATTTGCTCCTCAAAGTTAATGCATTAATTTGTATCCCTAGAACAGCCCTCTTCCAGTCTGACTCTTCAGTCATCATCTAGGGGAACAACTTCTCTCTGGATGTAGTCTTCCCATTGCCACCAACACCAACACCAAACTTAGACCAAAACCATAGATAGACAGGCAAACCAGCCTAGATGTGAAATTACAGATCCAGATTTTTTTTTTTAAATAATGCATCTTAGAGACAAATGAAATAGCAATTTATATGGTCCAAAAGGGGATGGAATCACCAAGGCCATCAGGGTGGGCCACACAGTGGATGTGCTATTGGAGATGGACTTAAGAGGGTAAGTATATACTCCCAAAATATGTAACAGTGTGAACATGGGAACAACATTGGGGAAGCAAAGAGCCTATTTATTATTCCAGAGATTCAGACAGAAAACTGAGGGCACTAACTCAAGATGGCAAAGAGCAGGGAGGAAGAGGAAATAAACAAGAGAAGGCCATGCTGGAAGAAATACATGGAGCAAAGTCCAGGCCATCATTTCTAGGATGAGCATTTATTTGGATATTGATGGTACCTTTACAGCATTCCATCACTCTACAAGAACTCTAGTGTGTCACTGTGAAATACAGAGCCTGCCCCTATCTCTCTATTTCCATCTCTCTGCCTATCAATTCATAATCCTGCTGCTTCCTTTTTCCTGTGTTCCCTGTATGTGTGATATTTGGAGAGGGTGGATTTACAACATATTTATTTCTGTATCTCAACATATCTACATGCCAAGCTAAAGGGAAATGGACAAATTGGCCACAGGAAGGGCTTCTTGGAGTTCTGTGATAGATGCTTGCTATGCTCAAGATATAAACAGAGTCACGTATTTTCTGCTGTGCTGGAGTGGGGGCTCTCTTCTTGCCTTACTGTCTCCTCACCCAAAAATAAATACATAAAATTAAATTAAAAGCAAACAAACAACACAGACATTTTACCTGCTCCTAGACCAGGGGTTCTTAACTTGGGGCTCATGAGCTCCCAAAGTATTAAGGGTTAGATTTCAAGGAGTCTATGAACTTGGAGGGGGAAAATATATGCTTATTTTCATTAACCTCTGACATTTAGCATTTCCTTTATTTAATTATTTAAAAACATTATTCTGAGAAGAGGTCCATAGGCTTCACTAGACTCCCAAAGGGATTCATGAAACAATAAGATTAGAACCTGTTCTTGGCCTTGGTGTGTAGGTGTTGATGAGCCTAGTTGCCTTTAGTAGGCACTTGGTGCCTTCTGTTTGGGGTTAATGAGTGAAAGGAGAGAGTATGTTAATAATAAGACTGGTGGGTGTATTCTTCTTGGAGGTGCCTCTAATGGCCCAATATGGGGTGCCTCATGGCTGTAAAATGCTACCATGCCTGTAGAAATCTCAGGATAGATAGATATTTATGTCTTGGGGCAGGACTATTGGCCTAAGTCATGGATAGAATTATCGTAGTGATTTTCATTACTTTTGGGGCTTATAAATAGATCTTATGACCATCCTTTACGGATCTTCAGGGGAAAATTACCATTGTGGAGCAACTGTTAATTGTTCCAGGTCCCATGGCATTAGGCAAAGCCAGACAATTGAAAGGGACAAGTAATAAAGAGCACTGACTTTTTAATTAGATAGTGAAAAATAGTGAAAAGCCTTGAAAGCTAGTCTAGCTAGCTAGCTAGTCAATCTACAAGCACTAGTGAGCACTTAAATAATATTTTAAGGTTTGAAAGTTCTTATCAATGGCCCTGTTTATATATTGAGCACAAATATCATCTTTTTGTTTATCCTCATCACAACCCTAGGAAGCATATATCCACTTCACAGGTGGGGAAACTGAGGCAGAGAGAGATTGAATGACTTGCTTAAGGCCACAGAGTTGGGAAATATCTGAGGTTGGATTAAAACTCCTGTCTTCTTGACTCTAGGTCCAGCACTCTTTTCACCGAACCACCTATATTCAAATTATACAGAGGAGGAATCTCAGCTGGATGTTGCTTGACTCTGTGATCCCAGAAAGGAACTGAGGTCAAGGGCATCAGTTCTATTCTTGTCCAGGGTAATGTCTATAGCTAGGCATAAGGGTCTTTTTCCTATTCACCCAAGTGAGGTAGGTTGTAAGGGCAAATGAACTCCAAAAACTGACGGGAGTTTCTCTTTTAGTCTCTGTGAGTGACTGAACTATGGGATTGTTTGCCCCCAAACCATCTGAAAAGTGTAGTCCAGAGAGGGAACTGCCTACTAAGAAAGTGGTCTGGCTCAAAGACTTATGGTCCAGGACACAAGATCTTTAGAATTTACATTTAGATGTTACCCTGAATGTTATCTAATTATAAGATAAAAGGGTAGGATATTAAGAGCAGCTAGATGGGACCCTAGAAATTATCTAGCCCACCTCTTTTATTTTATAGATGAAGAGAATGACACCCAAGTGACTTTCCCAAGGTTACATAGCTACTAAGTGACAAAACTGACCCCAAATTGCTGCCACTACTTCCTTCAGACCCTAATAGAGGCAGTCCAGGACCCTTTAGCCAAGAACCCTAAGAATAGCAACCTCTACCTTTCCCCAGCAAACTCTAGCCTTGCTTCCTTTTCCTTTACACAAATTATCAAGAACTCAAATTAATGGCATTCCTATTAAGACAATACTTTTTAGTTTACAAAGTGCTTTGTATAGAATAACAGCAGATCCTCATGAAAACCTTGAGTAGGAGGATAGATAGATAGATGTTACTAACCCACATTTTACAGATGAGGAAATTGAGGCTCCAACTTACTTGATTTGTCTAAGGTCACACAGGTAACAAATGACAGAACTGAGTTTTCCTCTCAGATCGTCTTCATCAGACTAAAGTTAGGTGACTGGATATGAGACTAGAGAATAGATTTCCCTACCCTTACATTTCTGATGTGTATTATAACCTCCAAATTGCTAAAAGACTGAGTTACTTTCATCATCTTTCTGATTTTTGGTCTACAGAGAAGGCATGATTATAAACATAACACCATATATTTATCTAGCACATCAAGTTTTTAAAAAATCTCAAACATCTTAAAAGCATTTCAGTTGATACTTAATTTTACTTTTTACTTAACCTTAAAAGGTTAAGAGACTTGCCCAAGATATCAAAAGAAATCAGGGGGACTAAATCTTCAGACTCCTGGTCTAAGTGACTTTTATGTCTTATATTATTCCATTAATTCATTTGTTTATTCATTAATTCATTCATTTATCCAGTCAACAAATATTTATTGAACTCTTACTGTCTAACACATGGCATGTTGAAATTCTTTCTAACTCTGATCAGCTAGAAAGTGATCTGATACGGTAATTCCTTCCAAGGTAACGAATTAAGATATAACCCCTCCCAGAGTTACTTGAATTTTTAATGAGACAGGTTTTAAGAATGAAAACAAATAAATCTTTCTTTAAAAACACCCAAAACACTTTATTCATATGGTAACTATGCTCTGGCAATTGGAACCATCATTGAAGGGAGCAATGATTATCCCAGAACCAAACAAATTAGACTTCTCCCTCAAGAGTTCTAGAGATACTTTTGAGGAGTTGAGATGTTTTTTCTCTAATGCCATTAGCTAAGTCCCTGGCACTTGTGTGCCCACTATCATTAGCCACTAGTAACTAGCATGTCATTCAATTCCACTTAATTCACTAATATCAAATAACTCTTATAAAGAGATATTTTCATCAAAGATATAGCAAGAAAAGAAGTATATTTTCCCCCTACCACCATAGTCTCTGGGGAGGGTGGGCTCATACTTAATACAGTTTCTACATAGCATTTCCCCACCAAGTTCATGTCCAAATGTGACATCACGGCCAGAGAAATCTTTCTGGACCGCCTTTTCTGCTTTGTTTTTCTTTCCCTCAACACAGGTAATTGAATAGTAATCTTGAGAGCTGGACTTTTCAATGGCTACCTCAGGAATTCATTATTCATTTTTTATTTATTATTCATTTCTCAATTTGCAGGAAATATTTCAGGGAACTATTGTAACTTCTCTTCAAGGATAAGAAAACCTCTATCTAGAAGATGAACTCAAGCCGTGCCCTGACTCACTAGAAAATATTAACCTTTAGTGAGTAATTTGGATAGTACAGATCTGAGGTGAAAATGGAATACCAGTTTACCAGTCTCACGTGGTGTTTAGTATTTAAATATTTTAAGCATCAGCCTTCTGGGAGAAAATAAAAAGAGTTATGGATTATTATTTCATGTTATAAGCCTTTGTCAATGTACACTTAAGGATCTTTTGTGTTTTAAGTATTTCTTCTGTGGTAGAGAAAGGAAATAGCTATCCTCTTCCTAAACTGCTTTGTATACTGAATAACTTTCTAATTCCTTTTGAGGAAATCCTAGACATAAGTCAAACCTAAGCTTTAAGTTTTTTCATTATGGGGTGGGAGAATAAAGACAAAAATAAAGTGAGAAAAGAGTGTAGCGCCTCTATCTAGAGGCCAGATTTCCCCCAGGATTGAACCTGGTCCACGTCAGTCCAGAGCTTAGGTGCTTGCACTGGGAGAGGGTACCTTGACTTTTTGGGCCAGTGTGTTGGATGCTGTGATTTTTTCTCAGGGAAAGGTGAACCAAGAGGTTAGAGATTGAGAAAGTGTAGATACCAAACTTGATAATTATAATAAAGAATGAATGAATGATTGAAAAGCATTTATTAAGTGCCTAACATTCTTCTAAGTACCAGGGATATAAATAGAGAAGTGTCTTAGTCCTTGTTTTTAAGGAACTCATATTCTAATAGCAGGAGACAACTTATATAGGAGATTTTAGCTGCAAGTCAGATGGAAAGGTCTTGTGGTTCTTAGGGTGTTGAAGAAAAACAGATGAGAATACATCTATTAAAAACATTGTTTCCACTGATATAACCATACCCATCTTTGATGTTGAATTATTTGACAGTGACAAGGACATTGAAGGCACAAACTTTCTTTTTTGGATCTGCAGTGACTGTGGTTACTGAGGAGACAGGGTCTGAAGTACTCCCAACAATAATCTCCAGGTTTTGTCTCCATAAGGGTTGCTGCTCTATATGGTGACCATGGAGGCTGGGGAGAGGGGAAGCAGAAGTGATTTGTTCATGGTTACTGAACTAGAAGAACTGGAATAGAAATTTATTCCAGGTTTCAGACTCTAAGGCCTGTGTTGCTTTCAACATGTCACTTTAAATACTGTTTGTATTGAATGATGAGAGTGATGGGGTCCTAGAATTTGGGGGTAAGAAGGGACCTCAGAGGTCATCTAGCCCCATTCTTACCTGAACAAACATCCCCTTCTGCAAAATAACTGACTACCAGTCTACTGGTCCTTCAGCCTTAATGTGAAGACCTCTACCCTAGACCATCGAGTCTCTTCTGTCTATAAAATTATATGACTATGATCTTATGTCATTATTACCATTACAGTTGCTTTGATAGGGGTAGGGAGGGAAGGAGAGATCATGGCATATTTGTTATTTTGCAATGAGATCTGGTGTTTGCAAGAAATATGTGATCTATTCTCTTTTTTCTTAGGATCAAAGATGGCAGGTCCCTTTATAAATATAGAGATGTCCACTTAAAACATTGGTGTTATAATTCCAATAACACATCTTTTTTATCGCATATAAAATTTTATAATATTTTTAGTTTATGACATTTCATAGAATTCATCTCATTGTGTCTTTGCAATTATATTGTGAGGTTGATAAGGTGGGGCATCATTGTCCCTGCTTTACACAAGTACGCTATAATAAACTTTTACTCTAGAGCTATTATAATTTAGGAAAAATAGGAATGTAGGATCTAGAGCTGTAAGGGAAACTTAAGATATCATTCCATTCCAATCCCCTAATTTTAAAGAGGAAGCTGAGTCATGACAAGGTAAGGACTTGGCCAAGATTATACAGATTGTAGGAAGTAGAGGTGAGGTTAGAACCAAGACTCCCTGATTCCAAATTTCATTTTCTTTCCATTATGTCACCTTGTGCTCTGGTCATTACACTCTTAATCCATGTGATAAAAAAGAGGTTATTGCATAGTCATATGCTTCATACAGGAGCTGCTGACTCCAGCAAAATCCAATGTTTGTTTTATAGATTTTTAGCAGTGCTACCCCAATAGTTTCAGTGGGAGAAGATGATGCCGAGTATGTTGTGCCTCATTTTGCATGAATCTTAAGATTTTACAATGGCATCTGTAATATGCTTAGGGATTTTTTTTTCTTTTCTTTTTTTTTTCTTAACTAGTGGCTCAGAGATGTGTCAGCTGGTTAATAGCTGCTGAGATCGCACATCTACCAAGTTAATGAGGGACAGCGAGGAGGTGTTTCAACTCATGCAGAAGGGTGATTCATGACAAATTTTGACTTTTTCCCAGGCCCAAATTATAGTCAGGATAAAACAACCTGTGTATATCATAGGCAATTTAAGAGAGCCTTGGGCAATGCCTAGTAGGTAATCATTTTAATATGAGATTCTTTATTAAATTTTTTGAGTTACATCTTTTCTCCCCGTCTTTCCCCCGCCCACCACCCCAAAA
>CM053580.1:501582152-501621217 GCA_028627135.1 Pseudochirops cupreus | reverse complement strand
GCCCCCCCCATCCACTCTCCACCCTGTCCCTCCCCCTCTACAGAAATGTGAATATTCATCATCCCTCCCCCCCTCCCTGCCCTCCCCTCCATCTCTCCGTAGGTAATCATTTTAACAATAAATGAAATCCAAAGATTCAACATTATTTAATTGTTCAGTCATTCAGTGACCATTTGTAGTTCAGTGACTGGGGGGTAGGTTCCATGAAAATACATGTTTCCTGTCCTTGAGGCATTTGTAATTTTGGTTGGAGAAAATGAAGTATGTCTACTGATAAATTATTTGACTCTTAGAATGAGCTATGATATCATTGGTGTAGGTCCTCCCTGGGATCAACTGCTCTCCATTCTGGAGGATTCTCTCATCCCACCTTCAATATGTTGTTTGCCTATCAGCCCTGTAGCACCTTAATTCATCAAATAATTGGCTTGTATCACTTATCTGCTTGTACTTCTGATAATGGTGATTATTTTCTTGGATGCTCCAGTTTGTGGGGGCTATGCTGTTATCGTGGCTCAGTCTCTTTCAGGCACTGATTCAAACACTCAGCAGTGCCATTCAGAGTCAAGAGCTGGAAGAGAATTCAGAGGTCAGCTAATCTCTTATCTAACTATAAATCCAATGCAATCTAATACAGTCTGATCCAATCCAACAAGTGTTAAGTGTCTACTATATGATATCTATCTATCTATCTATCTATCTATCTATCTATCTATCTATCTATATTATATGAGGTAGACATTGAGGGAGATAAGATTTAGATATGATAGAGTCCCTGTCCTCATAGAGTTTAGCATTCCAGGAGAAATTAAGTGAAAAAAGAAGCAGGGAGGGCAAAGACAAATGTTATTTTGCAGATTTGCCTGAGTCCATTCTGCCAGAAAATACCGATATGCCTGTTTGCATACTATGACAAACTAGGCCCCATCCACCTGGCTAAAGTGTTCTGTCCTTAGTAATTCATTGTAGAGATTTCTCTGTGTTTGGTAGGAGAAATAAGTGTGTTGAAGTTTAGGGTTTAGGGGAGCTTGAGACCCCAAAATACCAACATATTGGGTCCTGCAGAATGAATTCGGCTCAAGTCTTCTCTCAGCCAGAGTAAAGCAAAGTTTATTAAAGATTCACCTTAATGGGTAGACTCTTAAGGAGCCTTGGTACCTGTGACACTTGTATTGGACATGCGGGCCAGAATAATCTGACGCAGACTGAGTCTGTGCTAGATTAAATTCTCAGCCCCATCATGGAGGCAAATGGATCTTAAATATAGAAAGATTGTGGGAAGATTTAGGGGTCATCTAGAGGAGGAGTTTGGGGAGGGTCTTGAGGAGGAGTCTAAGGATGATCTTGAGGGGACTGAGGTCAAACTCCAGTAATGAGATTAAGGTTGGGAAATAGCTGAAGGCTACCTGGAGACAACAGGCAATGGAGGGCTAGGTTAGTTTAAGGGTAACAGATTTGGGTGTAGATATTTTGATAGGATCAAGGATGGGAAGTAACTGGACAATGGAGGGCTAGGCTAGATTAAGAGTAACAGAGATATTGTGGAATATGAATGTAATGGAATACTATTGTGCTATAAGAAATGGGAAGGAGACGGACTTCATATTTACCTAGAGAAGCTTATACAAACTGATGCTAAGTGAGGAGAGCAGAACCAGGAAAAATTTGTACACAATCACAGACACATTGTATGTGTGACAACCAACTTTGATAAACTGGACTCTTCTCAGCAACACACAGCTATAAGACAACTCTACAAGTCTCAGGATGGAAGGAAATGTCTACATTCAGAGAATGATCTAAAAAGTACAGAGTTTAAATGGAGAGACTGAAGCAATCTACATGCTATCGTTCTTTTTCATGTTTGGTTTTGTTTCTTTTTTCCCACTGTTCACTCCACTGGTTACAACCCTTCTTTACAACTGGACTAATGTCCAATGTGAAAGTATTTATAGATCCTATACTCGAATGCATGCTGCCATGGTGGGGGAGAAGGAGGGGAGAAAATTCGAAACTCAAGGGATTATGGAACTGAATCTTGTAAACTAAAAGTAAATAAACAAATCAATTAATAATTAAAAAAAAAAGAGTAACAGAGATTTAAGCCAAGGATAATGAAAGGTTTATAGCCTCAGGCAAATACCTCATCAAGTGGGAAGATTCAATCAGAGTTCAAAGGGTTTCCCAGAGCTTTTTCCCCATCAAGTGGACCATTTCTTTAAATAATGATCTAATATGAAACCCATCTTCTGAATGACAACTGCTTATTATTGGAAAAACCATTAAGTTAGTTAGCTTTAATGTTTTTAAGAAACACAATTGATGAGGACTTAGGCCCAGAGTTAGACTGAATCCATGACTATTAGGCAAATACCTTTTAGCAAACTCTGAAATTCTAAATGTCAAGACAAATCAGCTCTTTAAGGAACAAGAAGAAGTCTTAAGGTCATAAATAGATTATGAGCTGAGGGACCTTTGAAGCCATCTACTCTTTCCCACCTCTAGACAGCTGAGAAAACCGTGGGCCAAAAGGGTTAAGTGATTTGCCAAAGACAGTAAATGGGAGAGCCAAAATTGGATTTCAGGCTCCATCACTCCAAGCAGAGTCATCCAAGTTCAGTATTCTTTCTGTTGTCTGTATGGGCAGTATGGTATAGTGGAAAGAGCTCTGGGCTAGGTTTCAGGAGGAGGGAAGTTTCAAAGCATTCCTGAGCTCCAAGGAGAAGATGGCATCATTTAAGTTCAATTCAAAGAGTATTTATCAGCTGACTCCTATGTGGATGGCAGGAGGTTGAGCAATGTAATAGATAGAAAGCTGGTGTCCAAGTCAAGAACACAAGACCCCAAGTCTGTCCGCCTCTGATCCTGGCTGTGTGATCATGGGTGAGTGATTTAACTTCTCAGTCCTCTAGACCAGGGGTGTCAAACACACATAGAAATCAATCTTTGCCGCATATTGACTTCGAAAACCACAAATTAACATTATTTATACTGTATTTTTATTTATTTTGTTAAATATTTCTCAACTTTATTTTAATGTGGTTCAGTTGTACTTGGGAGTTTTGTAGGCCGGTGATTTTGACATCTTTATTCTAGGCCATTCTTTAAGTCTATTAATCTATGATCAGGTGCAAAGATGCATTGGTAGAAGGGCTATCTCACCTGGTGCTCCTTATACTCTCCCATATATCAAGGCATGGGGGATACAAAATCAAAGATGAGGTATTGACTGCCTCCAAGAAGCTGACACTCAACTGGAGGATACAACATGAATGCAAAATCAGTGTAATGCAAGGAAAATTGAAGAGAGAGAGAAAGCGAGAGACAGAGACAGAGAGAGACAGAGAGTCAGAGACAGACAGGGACAGAGAGAGAAGACAGAGAGACAGAGATAGACACAGAGAGAGATAGACAGAGATGGAGACAGACAGACAGAGACAGAGAGAGAGAGACAGAGACAGAGAGAGCAAGAGAGGGAGACAGTGAAAGCACAGACAGCATGATCTGTGTTCTTTAGGGAAGAATTTAAAAAGGAGGTAGCATCTTAGCTGAGTCTTGAAGAAAGGCAAAGTTTTGGAGAAATGAGGTAGAAGAGGAAATACTTTTTAGGCATGAGAAATAGTAAGGATATGGAAATGGGAGATTGAGTATTTAGTTTGGTGAATGACTAGCAATTGAATTTGACTGGAATGTACTATCATATCCCCTGTGAAACCCACAGCAGAAGTCAAACAGGAAGGTGTTTGTCTCTTTGCTCTTTTTAGTGTTAATATTTAAAATAATAGCTTTCGTTTAAAATATGTATGTAGTAATTTACAGAGCCAGCTAAGTGGTGCATTGAACGGAATAAATGGACTTGGAGTTAGGAAGACTGGAGTTCAAATATAGCCTTAAATATTCTCTAACTGTATGACCCTGGGCAAGTCACTTAACCTCTGTCTATCTCAATTTTCTCAACTATAAAAGGGGATAAATAATAACACTTCCCAGTGAAGAGGTTAACCATAAAATGTTGAGGTATAGACCCCAAAGTACCAACACGCTGGGTCCTGCCGAATGAATTTGACTCAAGTCTTCTCTCAGCCAAAGAAAAGTAAAGTTTATTAAAAGTTCGCTTGTATTGGACACAGAGCAAGTCTGTGCTTGAAAATTCTGTGGCACTGTCACACCCATGGAGGCAAGATGGGGTCTTATATACAGAAATGTTATGGGAGGAATCTAGGGGTGGTCTAGAGGAGGAGTTTGGGGAGGGTCTTCAGGAGGAGTTAATGAGGTCTGGTAACAGTGGATTTGGGTATAGATATTTTGATAGGCTCAAGGGTGGGAAGTAGATGGACAATGGAGGGCCAAGCTAGTAACAAAGGTTTGGGCAGAGCCACAATGAAAGGCTTATGGTCTCATGCAAATGCCTCATCAAATTGGAAGATTGGATCAGAGTTCAAGGGGGTTCCAAGAGCCTGTACCTCAAGGATTCAAGGAGAGCTCAAGGGGGTTCCCAGCGTCTGCACCCATCACCAGAGTTGTGTGACAAATAAATGAGATAATAATTCTAAAGTATTTATCACTTTACAATACCTGGCTTATAATAGGCATTTAATAATTGCTTGTTTCCTTCCTTCTTTCCTTCCTTCCTTTTTCCTTCTTCTTTTGATTCCTTCCTTCCTTTCTTTGTTCTCTCCTTCCGTCCTTTTTTTTCTTTCCCTCCTAGTTAGAAAGTACTTTATCCACGTTATTTCATTTCATTTTCAAAACAACCTTGTGGCACAAAAGTGACTCAGATCATTCTGTTTGATCTCTTGCATGCATTTTATCACTATCTACTTCATGTTATAATTGTGTACAAGTCTCTTTCCTCTAAATTCCTTCATCAATGCTTCATTAGGGCATAGAGGTCATACTGCCTTCTTAAAGGCTTTGCTATCAGAATGCAAACTCTTCCAGGCCTAATGAAACTGATAAAGGCTTCAGGTATAAGCTTGAGGCTCAGACCAATTCCATGAACGCTTATAATTAAAAGTCCTACTGCCAAGACATTTTTTGGCTACACTGATTCATAACATCTACTAATGGAAGGAAAGACTGTGATTTGTATAGGTGTCATTCCCTTTAATGGATTACAAGCTCCCTGAAGGCAAAGGAACTAGTATGATACCTTGAATGAGTTAGGCTCTGAATAAATACTTGCTGAATTGAATTGAAGCATGGAATCACAGGCTTGGGAGGGACCTCTGAGGCCATATAGTTCCTTTTCCACCTAGAGAATGGAAAATTTTGTTTTGAGGCAACAGACACTTCGTGACAATTTCACCCCCCCTCCTACTCATCCCAACATTCCCTGAATACAATTTATCAATTGTCGCAAGGAGCACTACCTCCAGTTGTGTTCTGATAAGTGTTTAACATTTGACTCTCACCAACAACACACTTTAAAGTTCAATCTGAATTATTAGCAGTTTCTCCACCACTTTCCTAAGTCTAGTTAATAAGCAAAGCAATAAGATCCAACCCTGATTTGTAGCATTTGCTAATTTCTAAGGTATAAATACTCATACTGAAAACTGAACAAGTGGCTTTTGAGAGCCTATATGAGCTGACTCTGGAATTTCCATATGTCCTCTACTGTTGATGGTATGGTACCCATGTCAACAATTTTCTTTGACCAAAGTGTAGTCACCTTTTGAGGTTGACTTTGTTTACATTGTTTTAGACCTTGTATAGATAGTTCTCTTGGCTGGGCTTTTCTTCACTGCATCACTACACACATTTTTCTCATTCTTCATTCCTTATGGTTCAGTAACATTCTATTATATTCATACTGAAATTTATTTAGTTATTCCCCAAGCACGCATTTTTGTTTCCAAGCTTTCTGTTATGGCAAATAATGCTGCTATGTATATTTCTGTACATATGGGTTTTTTTTTTGTCAATAACCTCCTTAGCATATGTTCCCAGTTAACAAATCTCTGTTTTTATATGTGTAATTAAGTAATTTTTTTTTCAATGCAAGTGTTACTATACCCATCTTACAGATAAGGAAACTGAAACTCAAGGATTACTCAAAGTCACAAGGTCTTAAAACAAGGTTGGACCTAAAGTCAAATATTCCACAATCACTTGAGAAGCACTTATCAAATCCCTGCTATGTGCCATATAATATGTCCTTTTCATTACATCCTGGAGTCTCTCTTAAAAATCTGATAATCTTACTGAGCCAGAACTCTAGGCTCCTGCAGATGAGGAAAGAACAGTAAAAGAAGGACAGGGACAGATGCAGGTGGGGATGTCATGATTACCTTTGTCTGTCTCAGCTGATAGTTTTATAGGGTGGTAGACATGATGTGCCCATGATATTCTATATGTGGATGTGCCTCAGTATTTTTGGTAAGCCAATTAATATGCAAATTTAAGTCTAAATTGGATCAGGAAATTTAGATGTCCAAAGACAACAGCAAGAATCTCATCTGACTGTATTTCCTTCCTCTTTAATTGTTTCTATTTCAAGGAACTATGGTCTTCTCTTCAATGGCACTAGAATTTGCTGATTCAGGTCATTCAACATTAATTCTTTAATTGATTTATTCAATAAATATTTCTTAAACAATTAATGTTTGCAGAGCACTGTGGTAAGCATACAGGGGGAGAAATACGAAGTTTGGACAAGACAGAGTGCTTGCCCTCATGGAGCTTATGGGCAAATGAGGGATAAGAGACCATCACAGATACAGTAACTATAATACAGAACTGCTCTAGAGAGGTATAAGATGAAGTGCTATGTGATGTAGGTAGTAGTATTTGAATTAGGCTTCAAAGAAGCCAAAAAATCTAGCAGGTGAAGAAATAGAGGGAGGGCATTCCAGATATAGAGACAGGGCAAGCAAAGGCATAGAGGTGAGAGAAGGCTCTTAAAATGCTTTAAATTGTAGTTAAAATTTAAATTCAAACAACGGATTGATACAAAGTTGAATAGTAGTATTCTGGGGAAAATATATTACAATGAATTGTATCTTCTTGAAAATGGAAGATTCACTTTCTGCCATTCTAGGTAGATTACACTGATCTAACCTCTGCTCCCTAGCCCCAGTCAACTAGAGCTGAACCATCTTAATATCTGACATTCTCATTGATTTATTAATGAGAGAGCATTGTCCCATTGGCTAGAGCTTAGGAGGCAAGTAGGTGACTGATTAGATAACTAATGATAGAAGAATCTTTTTTTGGTGTGGTGTGAATATAAAAAGGAAGAAAAGTCATCCTTTTTTACAGATATGAAATTGATGCCCAGGTTTGTGAAATGACTTGCCTAGGGTCACACAACTAATTAGGGGCAGAGTTTACATCTAAATCTGGATTTTCCTTAGTCTTAGTAAGATGTTAATTTCTGTTATACTGAATATTGCATCTCAAAGCCTGAGTGGCTAGACATTTGTTCCATAATACTTCAGTTCACCTCTCACACAATTATTCTCCCCAAACTAGGGTACCGGGCAGTGTGAAATCCTTGTCTCAGTGTCTTGGAGTCCTCTGGAAAGGGTTGCTTCTGATATTTTTGCTTTGGGACTTATTGAGTTAAGCTTTAGGAAGCCTTCCCTGATTCTGTGTTCTAGTAACAGCTTTCTACCTTGGACCTCCCATATCACTTTGTTCTGTTTCTCTAGAATTCATTTTTTCTGATACCTGTAGCTGTGAACTGCAAAGGTCAAAATCATGAGACCTTTCTGTATAAAAATGTGGTGCTAGTTGTGTCAAAGTTTATGGAGTTGGAGGCAGCATGACTTGATGGACAGAATCAAGATCTTGGTTAAAATCCTGCCCCTTGCATGTACAGTCCTAGACAAGTCACCTTTTCACTCAGTTTTCCAGGCAGCTCCTTAAGACTCTAAATATCAGTGTATGTGTAATGGCCAATGGAGGATGAAGGAATTTCCTTAATGGGGAATTCCTTTTACCATCAGTTGTTGCTATTGCTGTTGGTTTTAAGGCATTTATATGATGCACAACATATTTACCAGTGTTTGGGCTCATTTCTTAATTAGACTAAAAGCTCCATGAGGACAGTGGCTATGTCTTACTGCAATTTTATATTCACACCATGCCTAGTGTAGTTCTCTTTTATGGTAGATGCTTAATAAATATTTGTTATATTGCATTATAAAAGTGATTTAGGGAGTTAACTTTAAGATTTAAGGTAGATAGCAAGTAGATAGTTTTGGAAAGACAGAGAATGGATAATTTAGGGTAGTAACATCAATTTAAAGCTTGGTTTCTCAACACCAGTATTCTAAGGAGATCTTCTCCTTAAAGAAATAGTTTCCCCCAAAGAGAACCACTTCCCCTACCTACCTTCCTCTTTCAATGACCCTTATTACCTCTCTTGGTTCCACAGCTTGGCATTTATGACTATAATTCCAGCAAGGCAACTACTAGAATAGGTTGAAGTCCCATTTTCTTAGGCTACCCAGCTTTGGCCAAACACAAGAGGTAATCAATAAATTTATCATCTAGGATTTCAGGACTGATGAATTTGACTATTCACATTGGATCCATCTATAAGATCACCTATGTTGTCATATTTTGATCACAACGTATCAGCACCTTAATACTGTAGGCATAGAGCAAGTCAGAGGTAGTATAAAGTAGTGGGCAAACAATACTGGTAAAGGAGATGGGAGACCTCTCTTCAGCATTGGTGAAATAGACAGTCTTGGCCAAGTCAATGCAGAATCTTGATTGGTAAAATCAGGAAATTGGACTAGAAAACCAGTAAGTTCTCTTCCAGCACAGAGATCTGGTGTCTCAAAGTTTCAGAGATATATTGTAGCAGAGCCTAATAAATAAACTTAATAGAATAGTAGAATCTTAGAATTCATCTACTCAGAGAAGGTGACTTAACCAACATCACAAAGACTGTGGCAGAGGCAGGATTTGAACTCAGGACTTCAATACCTACCTGAAATGTGAACCTCCTCTAAAATACCCCCAAGTAGTATTCTAGTTGCCTCCTGAACACCTTTACCATCAGAGAACTCAATGTGGTATGGCAAAAAAAAAAAGTCAATGGATTTAGAGTCCTGAGACCTGAGCGTGAATTCTAGCTCTGATGATTCCTAGTTATGTTACCAAGGTCTAGTTCTTAAACTCATAAACTCAGTTCCCTTACCTGTAAAAATGGGTGCAATAATGTTTTCATTACCTATCACTTGAGCTGTTGTGAGGAAGACACTGTGTAAAACCTTAAAACACTATAGAAATGTAAGTCATTCTTCCCCAAAGTAGCTCTCATGGCTAAATGTTCTTCCTCCTCTGGAACCCAAATTTGCCTCTCAGTAACTTCTACTCAGTGCTCCTAAAGCTTCCACAGAATTACATGCTTCAGGCCATGCAAGAGGCATTACAAGAGAATCAGAGAATTTGAGAGTTAAAAGGTATCGCAGATGCTCTCTGGTCCAATTCATACTTGAAAGGAATCTCCACTAAAACAGGTCTGACAAGAGATCATATAGTCTTTGTTTGACAACCTCCAACAAAAGGAATTGACAGTTACTCAAGGTACCCCATTTAACTTTTGGAGAGCTCTAATGGGCAGGGAGTTTTTCCAGACCTCAAGTCTAAATTGGCCTCTTTGCACCTTCTACTCCTTGCTCCTGGTTCTGCCTTCTGAGGTCAAATAAGACAAATTTAATTTTTCTTCCATGTGACAGCCCTTCAAATTCTTGACAGTAAGCATGTCCTTCTTAAGTACTCCAGGCTAAGTGGTCCTTATTCCTTTAGCCAATCTTTATATGCTATGGTCTACAGCCTTTCATCATTCATTTCACCCAGCCATTCTCTTCATAACATAGCTTGATGTTCCTCCTAATATGTGTATAGGGTGGTCTAACCTCTGCAGGTTATAGTGGGACTATCATTTCCTTGAAATAATTACTAAAGTCTTTCAAAGCATTCTTTTCAAACTTTTGGAAAAGAAAAAGGGTGGAAGCAGTTGCTTTGTGCAGGAGTAGGAATAAATTGGTGACAACTACAGTCTAGGAAAAGAAAACCTTCCTTGTCACACCAATGGATCTTGCAAAAGAGAGGTTGTGTTTTAGTTGATGTTTTGACCAGAAGATCATAGGACCATAGGTCTGGAGCTGGAAGGAATCAGAGAGATCATCTAGTCATAGGTGAGAATACTGACACTCACAGAGGGTTAGATGACTTGATCAGTATCACAAAGGTAGTAAGCAAAAGAGAAAGGATTTAAATGAAGGTCCTGACAGACAAGAGATAAATTTTCAAAGCAGTCTGTTATTTTCACAGATTCCTCTCTTAGATTAATCCATTTTAAGACTGACTTTTAATAGCTCCAGCAAGTGTATAGATACACCCCTTCTCTTGCCCAACACACACACACACACACACACACACACACACACACACACACACACACACACAGCTAATTATGACACAAAGAGCTCTCTGGAAAGGACAGTTAATTGGTTCTAAAAATATCCTGATCAACAAAAGGCAATGAGACACTTGTCTGAGGTTCTGAAGAGTCAGCAGGAATGTGTGCCCATGAATTCTCAGTTGCAAAGTAAACCTTTATTTCCCTACAGCATGCTTTATAGCATCATAAAAAAGAAGGAAGTCAATAGTGCTATCTAATATAAATGTAGCTAGAAAAAAATACTTTACTGATTCAATATTGTTTGAAGGGCAATGGAAAATCAGAATGTGCCCTTAACCAAAATTGGAGGACCTTGGAGATACTGACTCCATCTTCCTTGATGCCCCTAAAATGATGAAATAGTTGTTTTAAAGTCTGTGGAGTTCTTTTCCCTCTCTTATGTGGATATGTTACTCCTTCAAACTAAGAAAACTTTTGACAGTAGATCTGTAAAATAATGAGATTGGGTTAGATCACTGGAGTTCCTTCAACTTCAAATCCAAAGACTGTGACCCTGACATATTGGATTATGGAGATTCTGCTGTACCTCCCAATCTCTCTTTGATGATGGCCAAATAATCAACTCTTTGAAGCTAACCATATAGAAACACAGAATCACAGAACTGGAAGACACTTAGGGACCATCTCAACCAATCAGGAATACCCCGTGCAACATTCCTGATCAACAATTAGGTCAAACAATCTGACCTTTTAAAGCAGAGGAACTCACTGTATCCTTTGACAGCCCAGTCTATTTTGGGATCATTAATCATTAGGAAGTTTTTTTTCTGCATAGAACTTAAATCTGACTGGGTGACTTCCACCCATTCCTTCTAGGTCTGTTCTCTAGAGCTGAAAGCAAGGCTAATTCTTCTTCCACATGTTTCCCAATAAGTCTTTTCTTCTCTGGGACAAGCATTCTCAGCCAATCCTCTAGGGAGCTCAGGTCCAGCTCCTGCCAACCTTCCCAATCTAATTAGGGATTGTTGCTTTTCATATGTTCAGTGGTCTAGTCAGATTGGGCTATTGATTGTTCTTTACACGAGACATACCATTTCTCATCTCTGTGCCTTTTCACAGGTCATTCCCCATGCCTAGAATGCTCTCCTTCCTTACTTCTGCCTCTTATAAGCCCTAGTTTCTTTCAATGTTCAGCTCAAATGCTACTTTCTACACTGGAACTGTCCTCCCAGCTCCTAGTGCTTCCCTGAAATCAGCTTGTATATACTTTTCAATTCAATTCAATAAACATTTATTTTACTACCTGCCAGGTACTGTGCTAAACACTGGGGATGCAAATAGAAAAATAAAGATAATCCCTGCCACTCACTGGAGGGAGGAGGCGTCATGTTCCCTTGAGTTCAGACCAAGCAGAGCTGCTGATGGAAAGGGGCGTGTTAGCTATAAAGTACAAATTCCTTTCCTTTATAAAGGAAAGCTCTGGCATTCTACTCTCTGAATGGCCAATCAGAAAATAGAGAAGGTTGTGGGAGTTGGGAAAATTTTGAGTATCTGAAGCTGATTGGAAGGCATGATGCTGAGATTTTCCTATTTACTTGTATCTACACATGTTGTTTCCTCCATTCCCCTCTTCTGACATTCTGGACTTCAGAACCGTGACCCTTTGCTGCTGCTTCATCCTGGAACTTCCCTCAGTGCCTAGAACAGTCTATAATCCCTGAGGCCTTCTTACCATGGAATGAGACCAATCCTATCTTCTCTCTTTGGTGAGTTCCTCTTGGAGCCTCCATTTTATGAAACTTCCCTTTATTTCCTTCCTGGATCTCTTCCTTACTACACTTTCTTTTTGGAGGTGGGAAGGCAAGGCAGTTGGGGTTAAGGACTTGCCCAAGGTCACATAGCTAGTAAGTCTGTCAAGTGTGTCAAGTGTCTGAGGATGGGTTCGAACTCAGGTCCTCCTGACTCCAGGGCTTGTGCTCTACTCACTGGGCCACCTCGCTGCCCCTTTCCTTACTATGCTTGAACAGCCTGGTTCCTCTATTTCTCACTCTACCCCCTTTCATTTTCATTTTGTGTGCTTTCTTTCTCCATTAGAATGTAAGTTCCTTGAGGGCGGAAACTGTCTTTTGTTTTGCCAGTATTCATACCCTCCTCATTTTTCACAGCTGCCTGACACAAAGTAAGCATTTAATAAATTATCTTATTTCCTTCCTTTCTTCCTTGTTGATCTGTACTCATCCTCCTGGCTCTGACTCCAAATGTTATTGTTCAGTCTTTTCAGTTGTGTCTGTGACCTAATTTGGTGTTTTCTTGGCAAAGATACTGGAGTGGTTTACCATTTCCTTCTCTAGTTCATTTTACAGATGAGGAATTGAGGCAAACTGAGTTACGTGACTTGCCCAGGGCTACATAGCCAGTAAGTGTCTGAAGTCAGATTTGAAATAGGAAGATTCGTTCTCCTGACTCCAGCTCTGGCATTTTATCCACTAAGCCACCTACCTGTCCAAACACCTAAATTTAGCAGCTTTTAACTGTGACAGCTGATCATATAGCTGTAGGATCTGCCTGATCCTTCTGAGCCTTGTCTGTGTGGATGCTTTCTGGTCATAGCCACTCTTCTTTTCCCATCCTGAAGATGCTTCCTCTTGTGTCATGGAACAGGAGCACCAACCCATGATTAGTTCAGTCCTCAGTACTGATCTTAGGTGACTGGCCAGGGGCTGAGAAGGAGGAGTACAATCATATTATCTCCTTAATCTCAATTGCTCACCTTTTGGGCTATTGCACTTTACAAATTATTTGCAGCCATTTTTAGATGCCTTTTCAGTTTCCCCTCTACCACCTTAGAATGCTTTGGTACCATTTCCTCCAGCTGTCCCTGCAGGGGCATCGTTTGGAAAAGCAAACTTGCTTGAAAATTAGCCTGAGCAAGATAGAATCCAGACAAATGTGGTATAAAGAAAAGAGCTATAGTTTATGAGTTAGTAGATACAGGTTATAATCTTGGCTTTGTCCCATATTAGCTGTGTCATCTTTGATAAATTCATCAGTTTATTTTCCTTATCTGTAAGATGAAGCTAATGATATTGCACCTTTATGTTTTATAGGGTTCTTGTGAGGCTTAAATGAGGTAATTATGCCATCATAGGGTTTAGAGTTGAAGCAACCTTTAAGACCATCTAGATTAAACCCTTAATTATACAAAAGAGGTCACCTAAGTAATTGGGTATAGTAGTGGCAGAACGGGGATCTAAACTCAGGTGTCCTGAGTCTGAATCCAAAGTTTTTTCTGATATATCATAGTACATGCAAGGTGCTTTGAAAACTGTAAAACACTATGTAAATTTTAACAACAGTAACCAAGAGGGCAAATACTTTCTTCTTCTGATAAAAAACAAGTTTAATATAAAAATATCCCCTCATTTTCTGTAATTCCCAACAGTAAAACTCTATCATTTAACAGTTTCCAGAATTCTCTTTTGTTGGTCACACCACTTGCAAATGCCTTTTGTCCACTCCTCTTCAAAAAAAAAAAAAGCAAAACCAACTCTACCCTCCTTCTCACACCTGGCCAATGATGCAACCAAAGCTGAAGAAAAGATACTTCCAGATTGTTTGCTAGTTTTGGATTATCTGAGATTCCCATCATCTGTGTGGATATTTGAGAATAGAGCACAAATAAACACTAAAAATTTGTGGTTCATCTGTAAGCCTTCAGACACATCTTTTACATATGTCCCACATGGGATGGGTATCATCAAGGGTGAGAGAAACACAGATAAACATCAATTATTCTGTGCTACCATTGGCTAATTGCAGAATTATCAGCAGACAATACTACAGTGTGAACATGTGTTCCTGGTTAATTACCACCATTTCCCATGGAGTGAGCATGTATTTGTTTACCACATTATTATCACAAAACAATGTATGTGATTTTGTGGGTAACTATGTAATTAACTTTTGTCTCACTATGTTATTTTAACTTGAACCACATCTGGTGACTTCTATGGAGCTGCTAAGAAAAAATACATAGCACAGTTCATGGCTTTGTTAGATTAGAATAGTAACACATGCTAATATTTGCATCTGATTATTTTTACACATGATATTTGTATCAATTTAAGTTTATTTTTGGTTAAGATTGGGAAATCTGTGGTTCCACTAAAAAATTATTTTTCCCTATACTATCTCTATTTTTATTGAACAGTTTTGTCTAGTATGAAGAATACCAGACTAGAACCCAGGATACCTGAGTTCTTGCCTTGACTTTGATGCTAACTAGTTGTGTGACCCTGGGAAAATCATTTAATGCTTCTGGGCCTTGGTTTTGGCATCATTAAATTAAAGGGGTTGGGTAAGATAATCTTCCTATTCTCTTCTTGTTTTAAAATTCTATCATTCTTCATCACTGATGGTATTCAAGTAGAGATTGGATGATCTTTTATTATAAAGGTGACTTATGTAACAAAGATTCACCTAACAAGTAGGAGGTGGAACTTGATGATTTGGAGGCTCCCTTCCAACACTAAAATTCTTTATTCTATTACCTTGTCATCCCTAATTCAAAGACCTACTCTATTTGTTCAGCTTTGGTATCATGATAGACCAATTTCATAAAGCACATTATATTGCATTGTGTTATGAATGACTAGATATGCTTGCCCCTCCTTAAGCACTGCTAGAAGCCCTCACTAGTGATGGATAATGGCAGTATTTCAGATATATAAGACTAATTTATGCACTTAGAGATAAAATATCATGTAGTCAATTAGCATCACAGACTCCATCACCTGGTCAAATGACTATCTCAGAAGATTATTACAGGTTTCTAATACCTCCCAGAATGATACTGTTAAGCAGATATGCAATAGAAATCTACTCACCCCCAAAACACCCAAACAAAGATATGCAGCTCCAGCAAAGAGCAGAATAGATATGTTTACTGACATGGGGACAAGACTTTTCTAGTTGTGCTTCTAATTTTTGTGGGCTTTGAAATAATAGCAATTGTGAGATATCTATATCTATATCTATATCTATATCTATATCCATATCTATATCTATATTCTTTCTCTCTTGCACTTTATGTCTCTCTTCTTCTTTCTCTATGTGTCTCTGCCTCTGTGTTTCCAGATTAATGACAGATGAAGAGCTATGTGGTGAGTTTATTTTCTACTTCAGCATTCCAGGTAATGATTTGAGACATCTTTATAGAAATCTGTGTGATGATGGTGGTGATGAGGAGTCAAATAAGTGCAAAAACAATTAACAAAGCTCATGCTTTTCAAGAGGTCCTTATAACAGATGTAAGAAAAATTCAGGAAAGACTGTTGTGAAAAAAATTAGTTATTCCAAGATAAGTTATTCCATAGGAGGTACATGACCATTGGAAGAACTTACCTTTCAGCACTGGACAGCAGCTCCCTTCTCTTGGATCAGAATTAGGATCCTGTCACCCTATCATTCAATAGGACTGTTCAAACAGACATAGTCCTACTTTTTAAGAGTTTAGAACCTAATCTAAAAATAAAAAAACAACTGATGTGTACAAACCTAGTCTCCATGAATTCTCCTAATTTTGTATTTGTGCCTATAATCTTGCAAATACATCTAGCACACAATATCCTTTTGGCAGAAGGCTCTGTAAGTCAAGGACCTAATGAAAGAACAGGCCCTATGTCTATGCATTGGAAGCCATAGAAGAGGTAGCACCTAGCTCATAACTGCCTAAAGTTAGGTGCATGATAAATGCTCATGGACTGACAAATGTCTCATAAGGTAGATACTTTCCATCACTAGAGGAGCAAAGACAGAATAGTTGTTAATCAGGGATGTGAACAGGTTGTTCTAGATGAACTGTGAGGTTCTTTTCCCAGTATGGGATTCTATAATGCTCTCTCAATTTATCAGCAAATACACTTTTCTCTCTTGATGGATCTTTCCTTCTCTGGGTCCTCCAAGGTTCAATAATCTAATTCATTTTAACCAAAATATATTGAGTCTTTCCTATTTGAAAGGTTATATGGTAGGTGCTAGAGGCAATAATATACTGGAGGGGTTTCAATCTCAGCTCTGACATTTATTAGCTCTGTGACCCTGGGCAAGTCATTTTCTCTCTGAGCTCCTTTTTTTCTTATCAGTAAAATAAGAAAAATATTAATTAATTAATGTTCTCTAAAGAGAGATTTTTAAGAAAATGCTTTATGAGCTTTAAGGTATTGTAGACAATTCTTATAAGAGGTACAATGGTGAAATAATGCATAGTTCCTACACTCAAAGAATATGTAGTCTGGTGGAGTTTTAAAATGTGAATAAATAACTGTAACTATAAAATAAATTTTAATATGACAGTTAAACAGCTGAAATTTGAGATGAATTGAACTGGTATTCTGGGGGTGTTTTGGTGATTAATTAATCCCTATTTATGACCTTAGGACATCATTAACAATGATATAAAGTTGTTGTTGTTTTTTTCATAATACATTAAACATTATGAGACACAGGTTACAGTGGCCTTACATGGGTCACTTTACTTTTTTGAGCCTTGATTTGCTCATTTGTAAAATGAAAGAGTTGGCATAGATGATTTGTAATTCTTTTCCACTTGAAACTCTCACAAAGCCCGTGTTAGAGTCATACTTGAGAAACTCCCTTTGCTCCATGGATAGTTGTTACTGAAATCTAGCATTCACAGAGACCTTATTTTATAATTTGAAGGTTTCTTCCAAGAATCAAGAAATTACAGAATTTCAAAGCTGAAAGGGAACACATTGACCATCTGCTTTAATCAGTGCCTGAAAAAAACATCTCTACCACTAGACATCCGACAGAGGTCATTCAGCTTTTGCTTTAAGACCAGCAATGAGGGAGACCTCATTACTTTCTAAAGCAACCTTATTCCAGTTTTTCCATTTGGTTGTTCTAATGAATGAAAGAGTTTCATCTCCCTTCTCGATGAAGTTGGCAAGTCCACGTTAATGCAGTTGTTATATAAGACACTAACCAGTAAATTAGTGTTTCTGTGGTTTGGGTGGCAACTATAGATTTTACTTAGACAAATTCTAGCATGCAAATTTATTGGAAACATTCAATGTGTTTAGAGGAATAGGAATAATTTTGTAACTGTTACATCAACATGGTAAATATGAATTAAACATTTACAGTTGAATTAAATATTCAACAAATGAACACCCAAACAGTCTATCAAGTAATTGTACATATTTGTGCACTTGCAAAATACATATTTATGAGGATCACATAAAAATGCATTTAGTAGTCTTCTGGTCTATGTAAGGAGCTATTGTCATGAAGCTGGACACTGCCCTGGACTTAGTTATAATAGTGACATTGTGCTCATCTTTGCACCAAGAGATACAATATATGTAAAACATTGCAAAACTTTAAAAAAATAAGTTTTTATCGATATTTTCTGTCTCTTACATCACCATAGCTATCTCAAATATCCCACACTGCCCCTTCTAGAGCATCATTCCATATGACAAATAGTATGTATTCATTTTTAGATATTTCATTTTCCCCAAGTACATGTAAAAATAATTTTTAACACTCCTTTTAAAAAAAAAAGATTTACAAAATCTCTTCTTCCTTTTTCTGCCTCTCTCCCCAAGATGGTAAGCAGTTTGATATAAGTTATACATGAAACACTACAAATCTTGAAGTTCCATATGAACATCAACTAAACTTATTTTCCATTATTTTTGTTAACCTAACGGATGTAACATAATGCACAAACTGCACATAGTAGATAGTAGATATTCAGTAAATGTTTGGTTGCTCGAATTGAGTGGTAATCAATTTAGAAATCATTGCTTTTTAAAAAAGATAATTTTCCTGGGAATTGCTATGATTTTAAAGGATCATAGGAGTGGGCAGAATAAAACATTAGTAGATAATAATGTCAGAATTGGTAAAACACAGAGTGAACTGAGATTGGGAAGGAAAGCCAAGGACAACATATAGGGCTTTTCCCCAGTGATCTGGAGAAATAGAAGAGGATCAAAGAAGGGTAGGAGGCATTCTAGGATGTTAGCTGAGGATGAAAAATTAGGTGAAGAGTGGATAATAATTGAGGACAGAGAGAAGCAAGCTATTTAATTCTTCTTTAGCTTGTATTTTTTTTTTCTACCAAGGAAAATGATCTTTGGACAAAAAAGGACAGAACAAAAGTACTTAATTAAGGGAAGATACCCAAGATAAGGAGGGGGGATAAAAGAAAGTACATAAATGCCCTTGACGAATTGAAATAACCTGACCCTGATGAACTATATCCACAGGCACTGGAAGAATGGGTAAATGTGATTACTGAGCTATTCTCATTGATCTTCAGAAAATTGGGGAGAAGAGCAGAATTACTGCAGGGATTGGACTCTGAAAAATGTTTCGGTTTTCAAATAAGGGAAGAGGATGGAATCTCAAATCTATAGGTCAGTGAGCTTGAGTTTGGTTCCTGAAAAAAAATTAGAATATATTATTAAAAAGATGGTTAGTGTGTATCTGGAAAAGGAAGTTGTAATTATAATTAGTGTGACTTCATCAAATAGAAGTTATGCCAGACTAAGCTGATTTCTCTTTCATTTTTATAACAGGGTTAAAATCTGTAAGATGGGGGAATGCTATATATATTATTTACCCAGATTTCAGCAAAGCATTTGTAAAAATTTGTCATGCTCTTCTTGTGGAAAAGATAGTGTGACATGGGCCAGATCGGAGGTGTCAAACACAGGGCCTACGGGCTGCATGTGACCCACAGAACAGGCCTGGGTGTGGCCTAAATTAGATTAAAATGTAATTATTATCAGATTTTAATATATTGATGTATTAATAAAGATGAATTGTATAAACAAGTGTGGTTTTCTAAGTCAATATGTGGCCCACAAGAATTCTTATGTATAGTTGCATGGCCCCCACATCTATTTGAGTTTGACACCACAGGGCTAGAAGAAAAATCAAGCTACATCAAGTCAACAAGCACTTATTAAATGCTTGCTATCTGCCAGACTCCATGCTAAGCACCTGTGACACAAAGAAAGGTAAAACACAGTTCTGTTTTCAAAGAGCTCTTTGTTTAATAAGGGATATAACATGCAAACAGCTATGTCCAGATAAAATATATACAGAAAATTGGAGATAATCTCAGAAGTGAAGGCACTAGCATTAAGGGAATCAGGAAAGTCTTCTTGCAGAAGGTGAGATTCAGCTGGAATTTGAAAGAAGCCAGGAGATGAAGAGAAGCATGGAGAGAATTTCAGGCATGAAGAAAACCTTGGAAAATGTAGAATGAGCAGATTGAATATCTTATGTGAGGAACGGCAAGGAATCCAGTACTGATATAATCAGGTAGCTCCACAACAGGTTGAACAATCATGAAGCATAGTCATAATTGGTTCAATGTAAACTTAATAGGTCTCTTGTAGAGTGTCTCAAGAAATGGTAAGGAACTTCAAGCAATTTTCATATGAGAGTCAGCTGAAAGGACCATGGACATTTAACCCAGAGAAGAGAAAGCCTAGGAGAACAAAATAACCATCTTGAAGTATTTGAAAGATTCTAGCTAGGTGGCACAGTGGAGAGAATGCTAGGCTTGGAGTCTGTAAAGCCACGCATAAGCAGCTTTCTAGAGGATGGCTGCTGTGAATAGCTTTCAAGGTTCTGATTACATAAATAGTATAGTGAACACTCTATTCAGTAACAAATCAGAGCAAAACATTCATAGAAAATCAAAATGCAGCATTCACAATGTTACAACTTATTACAGAAAATCAAAATACAGTATTCACCATGTCACAACTCAAAAACTTATCACTAAAATGGCCACATAGTTTTCACCAAAGTGGTCACAAAGTTTTCAACAAAGTACAAACATTTAGTAACTCAATCCTTAAGGAGACTTGCCTCTTTAAGGGACACACAGGACAAAAGTCAAAGTTCTCCACTCCTGGGTCACCGTAAATCATAATCTCCTCAGTCAGTACACAGTATCCAAGTAAAATCTTTTTTCAGTTTGACTCAAGGCTGGTTCTCAGCTTCCATGGTTCCTCTTCCATGGTCTCAGCTCCAACTGTCATTTGGGTTCAAAGGCTCCCAGTTCCTTGTCCAGTTGTTTGTCCAGTTGCTGTTCCATATTGAAGTTCACAGTGTCCAGTCCACCTCAAGTCCTTCACCATTCCTGTTTCTGGGAGGACAAAGCTTGATAGAGCCACAATAATATTCATACACGTTGCCAGCACCATCATCAATTCACTATCTGCCTGTGAAATCAACTCAGACTCATCAACAAGGTCTAAGAACTCAACACAAATCATAAATATAGAAATCAACACAGACTCACAAACAAGGTCTAAGAGGTCATCATCAGTAAAGTCCCAGGACCTCCAAAAGCCTCCTCCAGGACTTCTGTAAACATACAACCAGAAAATTCTCTTTCAGGGTGTCCAGTAAGGTCCCAGGGCTTCTGTACAAAGTATCACAAACAAACATCAACACAGACAGAGCAGACAAACAGAATGCTGGGATACCACAAGTTTTCTCCTTCTTGACTCTGCCACCACAAGAGTCCTCTTCTCAGTTCTGCTGTCTGGGCCTGGGGCTCTCCTTATATATGGTAATTAGGTCCTCCCCTTCCTGTTGCAGGAGTTCATGAGTTCTAGGATTCACAAGTTGTGGCGTTCACATGTTCTGTTTCTTAACAGACTTGATACAAGGCTCAAAAGAAACTTGAACTGACACAAGTTGTTAAATTCAATAGCTGAAAGGTGTGAACCACTTCTGTGCTTGCCATTATAGAGTCAGGAAGACCTGAATTCAAATCTGGTCTCAGATACTTCCTAGCTGTGTGATGCTGGGCAAGTCACTTAACCCTGTTTGCCTCAGTTTCCTCATCTGTAAAATGGTCTGGAGAAAGAAATAGCAAACCATTCTAGCATCTTTGCCAAGAAAATCTCAAATGAGGTCATGCAGAGTCGATATGACTAAAACAACTAAATAATATGGAAGAGGGATTAGATTCTGGTTACTTAGAGACCAACAGAACAGGAAGCAATGGATTGTTAAGCTACAAAGAGGTGAATTTAAACTTGTGAGAGAAAAGCTCCTTTACAAACAAAGCTACCCAAAAATTGAATGGACTTTCTCAGGAAATAATAGATTCCCTTCCACTGGAGGTATTCAAACAAAGGTGGTTGGGTGACCACTTGGGAGGTATGTTGTAAAAGAGATTCTAATTCAGTTACTGGTTGGAGTAAAGGGCTTCAGATGTCCATTCTAACTCTGAGGGTCTGTGATTCTATGACCCCATGAATTATAGACATGCCACAACGTGTGCCATTTTTATGGTATGCCTACCATAAAGAAATGATTGTAACTTTGAAAATAAGCACCAGTATTATATTGTCATTCCCCATAGTACTCTCTAAATAAAGATACTGTTGAAAGAGTGAGTGTATTTTGTGCTGTTTCCTGGAACTAGGTTTTCCTTAAGACTTTCTGTTAATTTTTGAATTGTATAAATGAAGTCTTTCCATTTGTGTGTAAGATAACTGACCAGATTATAACTGAAAAAAAAATTCTCTAATTTGTTATTTAGTATTTTAAAGGTCCAATTTAAAAATCTTTCTCTTTCATAAAACTTTCCCTGATCCTCCCAGCTAGATGTGATCTCTCCCATAAATCCTCACAATACTTTTTGCGTAACTCCTTTATGCATATCATGTCCTATTTTCTATTATAGTTACTTCTGTGCATGTTTCATTACTCTGCTACATTTTAAGTTCCCTGTGGGCAGGGATTGCCTTCTTTCATTTCTGTATTTCCAAGGCCTAGTACAGTGATCATTTATATGTAGGAATGACTGGGAAAAAAAACAAAAACATTTATTACTAAGTGGAAAACATAGTACTAAGTACTGGGAATATCAATAATAAAGTGAAGACAATTCTTCCTCTCAAGCAACTTACATTGTAATGGAGGAGACATATAGGACATTTTGGGTACAAATCAGATGTAAAAGACCCATCAGGGCTGTGCTGGAGCCACTTCCTAATAAATTGTTAAATTTTTAGTGTGAGCATTTATAGTTCTGGAAATTGGTGCTAAAAATCAAAACTTGATTCATTGTTTTGTTGATTGTCTAGGCTTAAGGGAAAAAGGGAAGCGAAAAGCAATTATATGGTGCCTACTAGGTGCCATGCATTGTGCTATGCATGGTTACAAATATGTCTCATTTGATCTCACTTAAGAAAGTAAGGGAGAAAATGTTAATAATACAGATTAAACTTTAAAGTGTGACATGCATTTTCAGAGAGCTGATTGTTAAACATCAGCATACCCCCCGATCCTATGGTCCTTAGATTAGAATGGAAAAGCAGATAATAACGAATTTTCCTTAATGTAATTTCAACAGACAACAATCATATGTTTCTGATTCTGAACCTTTTGACAATGCCAAAGACTTTGGTATAAGTGGTTAGTGGATAATTATCTAGTGAAGGGGTGAAATGAACAAATATATTGATTTCCTACATCCTGGCTACTGAATTTCTCTATTTCATGTCTGCCTTCATAGAAAGTGATCCTTAAATCATAGAATCATAAAATATTAAAGCTGGAAGGGGCCTTGGAGAGCAATTACTCCAAACCCTCCTCTCCTAGGTTGGGGAAACTGAGGCTCAAGGAGGTTTAATGAAGTTTATACAGCCAGTTAGTGAAAGAGTTGGATGAGATCCAGGTTTCTTGACTCAAGGTCAAGTACCTTTCCATTATACTGTTGTACCACTACTTAATGTTGTCTTTATCTTTTGGTAGAGGAGTTATAATTCATTCTCTCTGTCTCTCTCTCTTCATATGTGTAGATACACATATATGTATATAGATATGCACACATACATATGTACATACCTATACACATATACATACATACATACATACACATGCACACACATGTCTTGTGGAGGAAGTCATAGGATAGGATTTGGAGCCAGAAGAAAATTTAGACATCGTCAAGTCCAACTGCCTCATTTTACAGATGAGGAATATGAGAACCATTATGAGGTTAAATGGCTCTCCCAAGGTTGCACAAGTAGTCAATAGAAAACCTAAATTAGGATCTACATTTTCTAGTACCAGATCTTGTATGCCTTTCCTCTGATCTAAAAAGTGGAAGGGAGGAAGGTTTTCCTCATTGAATTATGCCACATCAGGGCTTTATAAAAGCTCTGGGATGTTCCTTATCATTAGGAAGAGGTCCAAGGATGCCCCATTCCCTTTTCATGACCTGACTTTACTAGAAAGGGAGCTGAACTTAGCTAAGATCTGCTCAAATCTTAGCTACAACTGCGTGTTCTCTTGGATGTGCTTAAGTGAGTGAGTCCAAAGAACTAAGATGTGGACCACTTGTATTTCCAATGTTTCCTCTCACTTTGTGTTTCAAGTGCTGCTTTAATTCCTCCTAATGATTTCATCTGCTCAAGGTTTGCTGGCTTTCCATTTTTCTCAGAAGGCAGCAGCAGCTGCTGCCATGCTTGGGCCAGTGTTGATGAATTGGATCAACAAAGATGGCCATTTACTTCAAATTTTACCCTTGATTCTTCCTGCAGCAAACAATTACTGAACGGCAGGAGCTTCCTGCAGGGCAGACTGATTTGTCCTGTCCTCTGCTGAAACAGCTCGGTCTTTTTCCACACGATGAATGCAATGTACAGGGAATATTCAGTGCTTCTGCTCTCTTTAGTTGTAAAGAAAAAAAATACAAATGGGGAGGGGAGCAGAAGCTTGGTTATTGACAAGATTTGTAGTAGCCTGGCACATGTGTATATATGTCTATGTGTGTGTGTGTGTGTGTGTGTGTGTGTGTGTGTGTGTGTGTGTGTGTGTGTTTGTCCTATAGCTCCCTCAATAGAATGTGCAAATAAGCCATAATAGGCTAGATGAAAAAAATGACATACTACCCCATCCTCCTGCTTGACTGGTAAGTAGCCCCGTTCAACCTCCACATCTAGCAGGGAAGACGAGAATGCCTCTTTAACAGTATTAGGGGACAATTTATTATGTGTATCCTTCTAGTGAGGCCCAATGTCACTGCAGGCCCCCTGAATTTGCATTATTTCCAGACAACGGCAGGAGCAAAAAAGGACACTGATTTATTTCAGAGCAAGCACAGGTGAATTTTATGTCTGTTGGGACTGAGCCAGGGATGACTTAACCCATTCGAGGCTCTCTGCCCATGTGCTCTAAGAAAAGTCATAGTGATTTTTTTCTTTTTCTTTTTTTTATTTGGCTACATTTTGACTTTGGTGTGCCAGTTCCCAGCACAGTACCTGGCATAGGGGATCATAGATTTATAGTTGGAAGGGACCTCAATGTCCATTTAGTTTTAATGCCCTCCTTTTAAAGATGAGGAAACTGCAATCTAAGGAACTGAAGTGACTTGCCCATACTCACACAGGTAGGAATCATCAGAGTTAGACACAATGAGAGCTTAATAAATGCTTGGTAAAGGATAGTCAGATGCTTATCTGACCTCATAGGACTAATTGGATTATTATTGAAAACTGACATTTCAGAACTGCAGAAAGCATCTAAAATTCTTATCCTGTCCTGATTGGCATGGGAATCCAGGAAGTGGCAGTACTTCCCAGACCACAGATCTTGCTTATGGCTCAGCCTTACAGTGATCATCTGAAGAAGCAACTCCTATGGAGAAAGGGCCAGTCATTCCCCACTTTCCCATTTCTCCCCCTGGCTGTTAATCAGCTGCTACACACAAGGCAGGGAAACCAGCCTAGCTGAAGAAGCAGAGACAGGAAAATCACTGCTCCCACCTTGCTCACCATTTCCCATCACACACCCATTGAGACAATCTAGGGCTCTGAGTCCAGCAGTACCCCCGAAACCATCAGACCTGCTTCTGCCCCAGCCCCCACAGCCATAACTGAGGGGAGAAATCATTGTGGAGAAGGAGCCCATCTTCCTTATTAACAATTGCTGACCAATTGCCAGTAACATTCAGATTGTCTCTATACTTCCAAGATCACAGGTCTTGCTTCCAGCCCAATCCTCATAGTCATCATCTGGGGAAGCAATTCCTGACTTCTAATTCTGAGTGTCTGCCTCAATTAAACTCTTGATTTGTAGGGAACAAATGACCAGCAGGTCCTCACCTAATCCATAGCTGGGGCATCCTGGGTTTTATAAAACACATTGATTGATGAAATTCAGAAGCTTTGGGATTATCTTCTGTTTGGCTGGTTTCCTACTGCATAGGAGGTAGTGCCAATTTTTTTTCCCCTAGGAAAATTGTAGAGAAGGAAGGAATAACAATCGAGCACTGGTATCTCAGAGTCATGGGGTTTTTTGGAATAAAAAGGATCTTGGATGTCACCTGGTACAATCTTCTCTGACAGGGGAAGAAACCAGTACACTCAGCTGTAAGGGTAATCATTCCTTCCAATAGAATGTAAAGTGCTTCAGGAGAGAAGCATTCTTTTTTCTTTTCTTTGCATCCCCAGAGCCTAGTATAGAGCCTTGCACAGAACAGGTGCTTAATAATTGACTGTTAAAGTGACGGAGTAATTTAAAGGTTGGGTGTT
Source organism: Pseudochirops cupreus (assembly GCA_028627135.1). NCBI lineage: Eukaryota > Metazoa > Chordata > Mammalia > Diprotodontia > Pseudocheiridae > Pseudochirops > Pseudochirops cupreus. The sequence goes on along the minus strand of CM053580.1, from coordinate 501,595,225 downwards.
TGCTTTCTTGCTAACTGCCATCTCTACTCTACAAGTAAGGTAGAAGTAACTTTTATGATCTACAGATAGGGTGGGTCTAGAGCCACAGAGACATTTGGGGCACTCAGGCCTCAGCTGGAAGTCCCCTCTGCTCCAGGCCTCACTAGTTATCTACATTATAAGGAGTCTTTTGGGGGCCCATTAGAAGGAAATCGCTACATATGGCTCTGCAAGTATCTATGGAAGGTTAGGGAATGGGGGTGGGATGGAGGAAGAGGATACTTACATAAAGTTTGAAGTTTCTTGGGGACAGAACTTAATCAATATTTATTAAGCACCTCCTATATACCAAGGACTATGCCAAATCCTTAGGATACAAAAAGAGGCAAAAGATAATTCCTGTCCTCAAGGAGTTTACAATCTGATGGGGGAGACAACATGCAAAACAAGCTATATACAGGATAAATAGAGAATAACTAAGACGGAAGGCATTAGGATTAAGAAGAGTTGGGGAAGGCTTCTTGTAGAAGGTGAATTTTTCTCTTGGGCTTTAAGGAACTCAGGGAGGTCAGTAGTCAGAGCAGAGGACGGACAGCATCCCAGGCACTGGGGATAGCCAGAGAGAATGCTCAAAGCCAAAAGAAAGAGTGTCTTATTTGTGGAGCTGCCAGATTAGTGTCATTGTGTCAAAGAGTACATTACTTACCAATGCAAGTAATGTGTAAGAAAATTAGAAAGCTAGGAGGGATCTAGGTTAGGGAAGACTTTGACTATCCAATAGTGCATTTTGTATTTTATCTTAGACGCAATAAGGAGTCACTGAAGTTTATTGAGTGGAGGGGTGGGATGACATGGTCACATCTGTGCTTTAGAAAAATCACCTTGGTCTTATCATGTCACCTCCCATCTGTCCCCTTCTCCCCACTCAATGAACTCCAGTGGCTTCCTGTTGCCTTGAGGAGCAAATACAAAAAAAAACTTTGGCACTCAAAACTCTCCAATAACCTAGCCCCCTCCTACCTTTCCAGTTTTTCTGCACCTTCACTCCCTTCTCCTCTCTGACTCCTGCCCTCCCGGGCTTCCTTTGAGTTCCAGCTAAAATCCTGCTTCTACAGGACGCCCTCCCCAACCCCTCTCAATTCTAGTGCTTTCCCTCTTTTAATCATTTCCTTTGTAATCTGTTTATAGCTTGAGATATAGGCGTGTTTGTATGTTTACATGCATACATACATATACATACATAAACATACATATATATTTGCATATTCTCTCCCCCATAGGATTATAAACTCCTTGAAGCCAAGGACTGTCTTTTGCCACTTTTTGTATCCCTAGCACTTAGCACAATGCTTGGCAAATAGTAAGTGCTTAATATATGTTTATTGAATTTTATAAAATTGAATGGAAGATGAATTAGAGTAGAGGAGATGAAGTAGGTAGACCAACCATCAGGTTATTTATTACAATAAACCAAATATGAGATGATAAGGGTCTGTTCTAGAATGATGACAGTGACAAGGGAGAGATGGGGATATATTCAAGAGAAGTCATAGAGATGAAATTGACAGGTCTTGCAAAAGATTGAATTTGGGGTGTGTGTGTGTGTGTGTGTGTGTGTGTGTGTGTGTGTGTGTGTGTGTAATTGAGTATGACTTCTACATTCTAAGCCTGAGGAACTGGGAGGGTGATGTTGCTCTGTACAGTAATAGGAATGGTAGGAAGTGGGGATAGTTTAGAGCAGTGGTTCTCAACCTTCCTAATACCCTTTAATACAGTTTCTCATGTTGTGGTGACCTCCAACCATAAAATTATTTTCATTGCTACTTCATAACTGTAATTTTGCTACTGTTGTGAATCATAATGTAAATATGTGATATGCAGGATGTATTTTCATTGTTACTAATTGAACATAACCCACAGGTTGAGAACCACTGGTTTAAAGGGAAAGATATTGAATTAGGTTTTTGATGTAATTAAATTTAAGATGGCTACTGAACATCCAGTTCAAAGTGTATGAAATGCAGTTGGAGATGTGAAATTGGAGGTCAACAGAAAGATTGAGGTAAGATAGGTAGATGTGAGAATCATCAGAATAGAGATAATTAAATCCATGGAAGCTGATAAGATCAAACAAAGAAGAAGGCCCAAGACAGAACCCTGAGGAATACTTACGGTTAGAAGGCATGATCTGGAAGAGGATTCAGTAAGAAATAGAGGAGTGGTCAAATAGGAAGGAGGAGAACCAGGAGAGAGTAGTGTCCCAAAAATCTAGAGAAAAGAAAATAAGGAGAAGATGGTAATCAACAGTGTCGAAGGCTGCAAAGAGGTCAAAGAAAATGTACACTGAGAAAAGGCCATTGGATTTGGTAATAGCCTTCAGAAGGACTATGAGTAACTAGTACTTATATTAGTATAATTTCTTCATGTGGAGTAAGGCTGGCACTTGCTTCAGGTAGAGATTGGATTAGTTGACTTCTAAAGTCTCTCCAAATTCTGATATTCCATTGATTCATTAATTGCTCAAACATTTGTTAAACATCTATTATGTGTAACTATTTTTACTATGGACTTGGAAATAAATTGCATGACTATATCTTGGAAGTGCAATGTTTTCATTTAATTTCATTTTATTATTATTATTATTATTTATTATTACAATCCTTTTTACAATGGGTCTCCCTATCTCATCCAGGGAAGTATAGCAGCTGCTCACAGATCTGATCCCATTACTGATCAGCATGGGAGACTTGACTTGCTCTGTTCCTAATGAGGGCCAATTCTTCCCTTCTTTAGTAAGTGTTGTGGCCTGCTGTTTCTTTAGGACTTACCATCTTGGTGCAGAACTTATTCCAGACACTTGATAAGCTTTATTTCCAGTGAGACTCAGAACTCCTGAACTCAAGCAATCCACCCTCCTCAGCCTTTCCTGGAATAGATTTTATAGGAATGAGACACCATGCCCAGCCATTTAATTTAATTTTAATGCACATTTAATAAGTATCCACTGTTATCAAGGTTGTATGCTAGTTTCCTGGGATGAAAAGACAAAAAAATTAGCTCCTGCTTCCAGAAAGTTCACATTCTAATGGAGGATTCACTACATACACAGATAAACAAATGCAAGGTATATACAAAATGTTTTCAAAACTTAGAGAGCACTAGCAACAGGAGAGACTAGGAAAGGTCTTCTGTAGGACATGGCATTGGAATGGTGCTTTGAAGAAAGTTAGAGTATCTCAGAGTTGTGTTGAGCAAGCAGCAAGGGCATTCCCAACATAAAGACCAGTTGAGCAGAGGCAGAGAGCTAGGAGGTAGAATGCTTAGTATGGAGAACAGATATGACTCCAGAGAATAGGTATGAATCCAGTCTGACTGAGCTGGAGAGTATGTGAGTGGGAATAATATGAAATGATCCTGGAAAAGAACACTTAATCTAGATATATGTCTTAGCTTTGTCACTTTTGTTGAACTATATGATTTTTGATAATTTTATCTCTCTTATTTTTATCTCATGTATCCTACCAAAATCTAATTCCTGTGGTTCTTGTTTCACTTCTTATTGCACAAATTCCCTGACTTACTAAGTAGAGTTTAGTTATTCATTGAATGAATTCATGTTGTTCATTGAATATTTCTTTGATGATTTAGGATCTATCAGGTCCTGAAGGTTGTCATTCTGAACACCAATGCTTGTTGTCCAGGTTTGATTTAGAAGGTGTAAAAGTTATAGGTGAAGGTATGAGAGATATAGGTTAAATCCAGCTGAGACCCTGGAAGTCTCATGTATAAGTAAATAAACATACAAATAAATGTGAGCAGCTAGGTGGCACGGTGGATAGAGCACATGACCTGGAGTCAGGGAGACTCATCTTCATGAGTTCAGTTCTGGCCTCAGATATTTACTAATTGTGTGACCCTGGGAAGTCACTTATCCTTGTTTGTCTCTGTTTCCCCATCTGTAAAAATGATCTGGAGAAAGAAATGGCAAATCACTCCAGTACCTTTGCAAAGAAAACTTCTAATGGGGTCCCAAAGAGTTGGACACAACTAAAAAAATGACTGAACAAACAAAAATATAGAGAGATATGTACATATACACATATATGTTTATGTATAAATACATTGTGATGTTAATGGAGTAGGAAGATCTTCCCTGTCCATTAATTGACTTATGTGACCACATGTGTTCTCTTTTCCCTTGGAACAGGAGCCACGTTCTCAGATCTAAAGGTATACAGGTATTTCAATCATGGATGTCTTGCTGCTTTCAAAACTTTGATACATCCTGAATCACATAGAGACCACTGGGAGAGGAACTTGCCCAAGGAGGAGCTTGCTTGGGGAGGGAGGCTTACTTGTAGGAAGGCTTTCACACCTTTTGATAATAAGCTAATTAGGCACTGAGTCAAGAGGGTTGTGGTGCCTTCTGACTCTGAGTCTATTTGTTGAAAACTGTAAATACTGGGAACCTGGCATTTTACTTTGAGGTCTCTCTCATGAGAAGGACCTTTTGATTCCCTGGACCCGACTCTGAGTAGCCCATTTGTTAAGAGCTGCATGACTACTCAGATGTTGGTGCTCTCCTGGTCCAGTGGTGTATGTAGGTGGTTGTATTATTCTCTTTTAGACAGTTGGAGCCCTGTCTCTTAGATTCTTTCTTGGATACTCACTTCTTTCTACTTATCTATACTTACTTATCTGTTAATTAAAGTTAGATCGTTAACCTCTTTAAAGCATCTTTCCTTTAGAAAAGCAGATCGAAGAACTTGGGCTAGTAGGCCATCCTGGGTGTGCTAGGGTGCTTGCTAATACATACATGCATATGTATATAATATATTTAATTTATATTATTCATATTTAAAATATATTATAAACTTTTCAAGTAAGTTGACTTCTCTCAAAGTGGAGCAAGGCTCCAAATTTACATTTAATTTGATATTCTGATCTGGACTTGCCTTGTAAGTGAATGAAGTAGATGACTACCGAAATGGACTGATTTGAAAGGCCCTGGGAAATCCTCCTGGCCAAAAATATTTTCCCCATTCATCTACCTGGGCGTGAAATCCATTGTTAGTTTAATTTCTTTGGACTGAAAAATATTTCCATTTTAGAGTCTTCTATTAAAATGCAAGTTACTCCTGGCAATAATAATACCTTAAGCACTATCTAATGCCATTTTAAAAGATTACCTGGAGCTGGTTGAGAGCAAATAAAGGAGTCTGGAGTGTGGTCACTGATAATATACTCTACTCTCTAATTTTGCTTTGGTCCAGGACTTGTTCTAGGTAGCTAAGTTCTAGTTAATTGAAGGTTCCTTGTGAATCGTAGAATGTGAGGTGTTTTTGATTAGGAATTGTTTAATTCTTTGTTTTTGTATCTTCAGAACCTAGTACAGTAACCTGGCACATTATGGGTGCTTAATATAGGCTTGGGTTTTTGATTGATAGAAGAATAATTTAGAGCTGGAGATTATTGAATTATTGAATTGAAATGAGCTAGTTGCTCATTTTGCAAAATGAAAAACTGAGGTAGACTCAAGAGTGATTAAGTGACTTCTCTGCTTCTTCAATTTTGTGTCACTTCCCAAAGGACACACAATAAGTAAGACTGAATTTAGAAAAGAGAAAAAAAGAATTTATTAAGTATAATGATGAATAAAAGAAAAAGTATTATCTATGCCAAATACTATACTAAGTTCAGGAGATACAGACACAAAATTGAGAGAGTTTCTGTCCTCAAGGAGCTAACATTCTAACTAGAGGAGTTAGCACAAATCAAAGAATGGAAGAATTATTTTGGTATGGGAATTCAAAGGTCATGGGGTATAGTGGGAAAAGGGCTGGACTTGGACCGTGGAATGATGTGTTAGACTCCACTTCCAACACTTAACTAGTTGTATGATGATTTAATAATCTTAACCTCCATGAGCTTGAAGTTACAAATCTGTGAAATAAAGATAACAACACCTACTTAATATTGGTGTTATGAGTATCAGATGAGAAAGAATATGCATAAAGCACTTTGAAGACTTGAAAGTGCTATTGAGATACCAGGTAAATAGATAGTAGAATCTGAGTTAAAATCTGTCTTTTGATTCTAAAATGCATTCTTTTCCCACTATACCACTCTGGATTCCACTGTGTCTTAGATGACTGAGTTCACAATATTTTCATTTTTCAAAGTATAGGCTTTGCCTTCTTTCCCTCCTCTTTATGCACGTAGGTTAATAAGTGAAAATATAGGTGTGGAATACCAAAATGGAATTTTCAAATTCCATCTAAAAACATCAAACTTAAGTAAATATTAGTGAAACAAGTCTCAACAGTTGTTCTCTATTCTAGAGAATGTTTTCTGTTTCCTTCCTGAACCGCGTAGGAGGGACAGGGAAGTATCACTGTGGGAATCAAAACTTCAAAGTGTAGAGAGAATTTGGAGACCACCTAGTCCAACCATGGTGTGAGCAGGAAACCTTTCTACAATATTCCAAACAAATATCCATCCAATTTCTGCTTGGAGGGAGGAACATCTCCTGTATTGGGGATTCATTAACTCCCAAGGGAGGCCATTCCTCTGTCATCTAGTTCTAATAATAAAGATGTTGATCTTGCCTGAGCCAGATTGGCTTCCCTGTAATTTTCACCCTTTGCTCCTACTTCTGTCAGTCAGGGCCAAGCAAGGAAAAAAGTCTATTCCCTTTTCCCAGGGGTATCCCTTCAAATACTTGAAAATGCTGTCATATTTCCCCTTAAACAATAATAATAAATTTAAACAAAACTTCTGGGATGCCATATATTTTATTTGTTCTTCTTAAAATATTAATAATTATCCCTTTTTAATAGGAGCAAAAGGATGGAATATGCTTTATTGTTTTTTGAAAAGTTTGATTTAACACTTGGTGATTCTGGGATTTGAAGGTCAATTAATTTCATCACTTAGTTTTCAATGGCTATTGTAGTCGACAAAGATATCCCCCAAATATTTCTTTGACTCACATAGGAAAAAAGTGCAATGTTGGCCATGTTTGCTAAATCATGGAACTAAATTTTAAATCTCATTTGCTAATTATATAAAATTTTTTTGGTTGAAATTCGGGTAGTAAAATTTTCATTTTCAGTTCCTTTTGCAAATAAACCAATCAGAAGGTGTCGCACTGAATATTTTCCCAACAAATAGGTAGAAAAAACACTGATTTACTTCATTAGGACAATTTTTGAATAGGCTAGAAAATTGTTCCCCAAATTTTTCAAGTATGCAGATATGAGAATTTTTATAGGAGATATACATTATTATTATTTTTTTTTATCACCCCAGTGGGGAGAGAATATCCAAGAAAAGAGGGTGGTCAAAAGTGTCAAATGCTGCAGAGAAGTTAAGAGAAATAAGAACTGAGAAAAATGTCATCAGATTTTGTAATTATGAGATCAATGGTAACATTGAAGAAAATAGATTCTGTTTAGACAGAAATAAGAGATCAGAGGAACATTGAAGAGACTGGAAAGATGGTGGTGTCCTTGATGAAAATAGGGAAGTTCAAAATAGGGGTGATTTGGGGGAAAATAATATGATGAGATTGGTAATACATATCAAAGAGCACCTATGCTTGCTCATCCTGCACCACTCAGTCATATCCATTGAATAATAAATAATGGGTGTGAGGCTTACCCATTAGGAACTGCCTTGGCATGCAGCAAAACTCACCTTTTCAAGGGAAGATTAAGGGATGAAGGAAGTTGTGGAGACTCTTAAGGGGAAGGATGTTTTGCTTAAATCTGGTGTGGTTTTGTTTAGTAGCTTGCTGATCAGTGATGAGAGTTAGAGTGGGGAGTGTTAGATTATAATGGGTAGAGTGGGTAGACTAGTTGTATTGGAGACAAATCCATAATCACCTGGTATACAGAGGTTGGGATTCAACATCTTCTCATCTTGTAATTGATTGATTGATCACATGTTGTTTAAAGTCGTGCCTTAAGCTTGAGAGAGCAGAGTGATTACAGGGAAAAGAGCACTGGCTTTGGAGTCAGAAGACCTTGGTTCAAATCTTGCCTCTGACTACTTTGGGCAAGTCTCTTAATTCTTTTAGGCCTCTGTTTCATCATCTGTGAAATGAGGGGATTTAACTAGATGACACTGTTATCCCTTCAAGCTATAAATCTATGATCCTATAAATCTGGGATTCTTAACCTTTTTCATATCATGTACCTCTTTGGCAGTCTGGTGATTCATTAAATGCAAAAACTAAATTCACAGAATTATAAAAGAAGTCAATCATGTTGAAATATAGTTATCAAAATATTGATACAAAACAAGTTCACAGACCCTAAGTTAACTCCCATTAGATTGCCAATTGACTTAGTTTCTATAGCTTAATGCCACTGTTGTTCTACTGATGCACTCAGACCCCATATACCATCCCACTGTATACTCATCCAGACCATATTTATCCATCTTGCCCATAAGGGCATATAAAAGACTTTGTCAGATGTCTTGCTGAAATCCAGACACCCCATGTCTACAGCATCTCTTGATCTCTCTGTCAGTGAAGCAAACAAGCTTCATCTTATATGATTAATTCATGAAAAATCTGCGCTAACTCTTGTGTTCACTGCTTCTCATTCTAAATGCTTGAAAAAAATATCCCTTTAAGAATGCATTTTAGAAGTTTTTAGGAATTGGAGTCAAGCTCACTTTTGCATAGTTGAAAGAAACCACTGCCCTGAACTTTTTGAAAATAGAAAAGATAACTGATAATATAATCAAGAGTAGGGTAGGAGGAAAGATACTAGAATATAAAACTCATTGGGCTTGGAGTCATGGGATGTGAGTTCAAGTTTTGGAGCAGATATTTACAAGGTATGTGACTATGGGCAAGATACAACCTTTCTGAGGCATATTTCAAATGGGCATAATGATGTTTGCACAACCTACCTTGTAGGGTTTCTATAAGAAAAGTAATTTCTGACCACAAAGTAACAAAAATGTAATTTGTTGCTAATGCAAATACAAGCTCAGAGATCATTAAGGGCCAAACAAATGGTATGGCTAATATATACATTATGAATTCAGGACAGGGTGATGGTGATGTGGGGAATCCTCACTACAGGCTTCAAGGGGGAAGTGGGATCATGATGTATGATGAGAATTTTGTTGAGTGAAGAGGTGGGAATGGATAGGGAAAGGATAGGGAAAATGAAATGGAAGAGTGGGGAAACAAGAGGTCTGAAAACCTGTGAATGTAAGAAAGGAATGAGAGGCAAGGAGATTGATAAAAAAACAGAAAGAAAGAAGGAGGAGGAATGTCTATGAAAGTCAGATAACTGAGCACCGTCTTTCTTTCAGTCATTCAAGTTTGAGACTCTAGCCTCTCACTTTCTTTTACCCCATGTATTGTATCAAGTTGCTAAATCTTGGACTTCTATCTATAAAATATCTCTTACATACAATCCCTTTTATCCAGCTACTACTTTGTAATTATTCTTTTGTATTGCTTCTTTTTTTTCCTGAATTAAAAAAAGTCAAAAAGGAGAAAAAAAGAATATTCCAGATAGAACAGAAAAAGATTATATGTGAAAGCATAAATCTTTATTATAGATAGTTTGGTTTAAGAGTAAATAAATTTAATATGCTACTTTCAAAGCTATCCTCAAATGTTTTTCCTTCTGAACTTCCTTTAGTTTTTTTTTCTGTGTATTAAAAAATGCATTAGTGATACTCCTCTTCTGAAAATGCTTCAATGATACTTGCTTCTCCTTCAGGGGGAAATAGTGTTTAATAAAAATGAGAACTTTCAAGCATTCATGATGAAAAGACCAGAGCTGAGTAGAAAATTTGCCATTCAAGCAGAAGACTTAAGAGAAGTATAAAAAGGAAAACATGAAGGAGTAATCAGAAGGGACTCACCAAAGTTAAACTGTTTACATTTCTATATGAGAAGATGATACATGTGATTTCTATGGCAGTTAGAAGGAATCTGCATAGACAGAAGACATGGATGAGAGTTAATTATGGTAAAATGATCTTCCCAAAAAATGAAATGGGAGAAAGAGGGATTCAATGGGAGAAGGTGGAAGGGAGAGGTAGAATGGGGGAAATTTTCTCACATAAAAGTCCATGCAAGAAAGAACTTTTACAATGGAGAGGAAAAACATTGTGGCAGGTAATGCTTGAACCTCGTTCTCATCAGAATTGGTTAAAGGAAGGAAGAACGTGTTGTACATATAACACATATATGTTTATATGCATACACAGATACATATATACTCAGTTGTGTATAGAAATGTAACTTACCCAAAAGAGAAATAGGAAGAGAAGGAGATAAGAGAAAGGCAGGAGTGATGAAGGGAAGATCAGATTAAGCAAGGCAGTTAAGCAAAATAGACTTTTGAGGAGAGAAGGAATAAAAAGAGAGAATGGAAGAAGTAGAAGATAATGGGATTGAGGGAAATACTTGGTAATCATAGCTATGAGTGGGATAAATTCACCCATAAAACAGAAAAGGATAGCAGAACAGATTAAAAACCAGAATCCAACAATATATTGTTCACAAGAGACACACTTGAAAAAGAAATAAACACATGGTTAAAATAAAGGACTGGAGGAGAATCTAATATGCTTCGGCTGAAGTAAAAATGGCAGGGGTAACAATCAGAAAAAGAAAAAGTGAAAATAGACCTGATTAAAAGACATACTCACAGAAACTATATTTGGCTAAAAGGTACAATAAATAATGAAGTAATATCAGAAAAATTTACAATGATAAAAATTTACTCTGATAAAGACCTCATTTCTCAAATACATGTGAACACAGAACTAAGTAAAATTTATAAAAATAAGAGCCATTCTCCAGTTGATAAATGGTCAAAGGATATGCATAGACAGTTTTCAGAAGGCGGAATCAAAGCTATCTATAGTTCTATGAAAAAATGATGTAAATCACTATTGATTAGAGAAATGCAAATTAAAACAACTCTGAGATACCACCTCACATCTATCAGAAATGACAAATATTGGAGAGGATGAAGGAAAAAGAGGTACACTAATGCATTATTAGTAGAATTGTGAACTAGTTCAACCATTCTAGAAAACATTTTGGAACTATGCCCAAAGGACTCTAAAACTGTGCAGCAACTTTAACCAGCAATACCAATACTAATTGTATATCCCAAAGAGACTAAAGGAAAAAAAGGACCTACATGTAAAAAATATTTATAGCAGTTCTTTTTTGTTGTGGTAAAGAATTGGAAATCAAGAGGATACTCAATTGAGGAGTGGCTGAACAAGTTGTGGTATATAATTGCAATGGAATACAATTGTGGTATAAGAAATGACAAGCAGGTTGGTTTCAGAAAAAAACTGGAAAGACTTGTGTGAACTGATGCAAAATGAAGTGACAAGAACTGGGAGATCATTATGCATAGTAACAACAATGTTGTAATGATGAACAACTATGAAAGATTTGACTACTCTGATCAACACAATGATCCAAGACAATATGAAAGTGTTCGTGATGAAGAAATACCACCCCTGAGAGAGAACTGATGAACTCTGGGTGCAAATTGAAAATTAAGTTTCTCACTTTCTTTATTTTTCTTGATTTTAAAAAATATTGTTAATATGGAATTAAGTTTTGCATTATTTCACGTGTATCATTGATATACTGCTTGCCTTCTCAATGAGTAGGGGGAAGTGAGAGAATTTGGAACTCAAAATCTCAAAAGAAAAAAGCCTAAAATATAGATGGCAGTGTAGAAGCAGGAAAACTCCTCAGCTCCCCCACAACCACCTGAAATATCCATAAAATATGACTCTAAACAAATTGTAGGGCTCCAGAACTCACAGAATTACAGAAAAACACATCTCCCACTAAAGGCAGCTCAGCAGGTGAGACAGGAAGGGCTCATCACAGAGCGGTGGGAGCCGAAACCAGCCAAGCCTGAAACCATGGCTTGGCCTTGGGGCCACCAGGACAAGCCACAGCTGGAGCGTAAAGGAGAGTGTATCAGTGGCAGCTGTGGTGATTTCTAAAATTATCAAGCCATAAGAAATAATGACTAAGTGAAAGGTTAGTGGAACTCAGCTAAATTTAGCAGAGAGGGTCTGGCCAAACTGCCTCCAGGGAAAGGAAGCAGCAGAAGCAGTGGCCTTGCAGCCACTTCCATGTGGTTGCTTCAGAAGTTCCCAGCCCGCAGATTGCAGGGGGGCCAAGCCAAGTACTCTTGCCTTAACCTGCCTGGATCAGGATTGTGGTCTTGGGTGGTAGTCTTGGGGTGCGTTTTCAGTGAGCAAAAGCTGGTGGGAGCTACAGTGGCCTCTTAATAGCTCCAGCAGCTGTGAAAACCCCAGCAATTTGGGACAAAGTGCTCCCCTCTGGAAGCGGAGTTCCACAGAGCTAAAAAGTCAAGTAATTGACTGGCAACATGAGCAGGCAAAGGAAACAAAGTAAGAACAGCAATCCAACAAAAAGGATCAAAGCATGGAATAGGATTTCCCAGATCAAGGAAAAAATATTACAAGGTGCCAAGAAGAAACTACTGTGAAAACACAATTAGGATAGCCCAGAATCTAGCAGCTTCTACAGTAAGGGATCAAAAGGCCTGGAATATGATACTCAACTGTCAAAGAATTGTCTCCACTTTATTATTGATATTACCAGTACTTAGTACTGTGTTTTTCACTTAGTAATAAATGTTTTTTTCATTCATTCCTACATATGAATGATCACTGTACTAGGCCTTGGAAATACAGAAATGAAAGAAGGCAATCCCTGCCCACAGGGAACTTAAAATGTAGCAGAGTAATGAAACATGCACAGAAATAACTATAATAGAAAATGTCACTTACCCAGCAAAATTGAGTATAGTGTTACAGGGGACAATATGGTCATTCAATGACATGGAGGACTTTCAAACATTTTTGCTGAAAAAACCAGAACTGAAAAGAAAATTTGACACTCAAATACAAGAAGCATGAGAAGGTAAACATGGAAAAGAAATCATAAGGAACTTATCAAAGTTGAACTATTTACATGCCAACATGGAAAAGTGATCATTGTAACTTATGAAACTTTTCTCAGTATGAGGATAGGTGAAGGGAATACA
>CM053580.1:501532594-501581652 GCA_028627135.1 Pseudochirops cupreus | reverse complement strand
AAAAAGCCTAAAATAAACAAATAATAAGTATGAAAAAAATAGCATTTCTCTAATTATTAATGATTTGGATTTCTCACTCATTTTAGTCATTTGGATTTCTTCTTTAAGAACTCTCTATTTATCTCTTTCATTTATCTATTATGGAATATGGGTTACTCATGTATATTTGAAAAGTTCTTTTATATTTCTTTGATAGCAGACCCTTTATCAGAAAAACTTGCTGCAACTATTTTTTTTCTTTTCCAATTATATTGATTTGTTTACACAAGTGTCCCCATGTTACATAATTAAAATTGGCCATTCTATGATTCTCTCTATGTACTTTCTGGTTATGAGCCCTTCCTCTTTAACTTATTCCCTTTAAATTTATTCTGTTTATACTTATATTTTTTATGCATCCTAAATTAGGATCTAAACTCCTTGAGAACAAGAATTGTTTCACTCTTTACATTGGTATTCCCAGTTCCTGGCACCTTGTGGACTCTCAATAAAGGCTTATGTATAGATAAAAAGAGCCCTTGATGGAAACTCTTTGGGGCCATCTATAAGAGTCCTCGCTTCCCCTTTCTTCTAAAAAGGGAGCAAGTGCTCCAAGGTAGAGTTTGAATAGATTCCAATTCTAGTCAAGGACAGTGATCTTTACAAAATGCTACCCAGGGACTTTTATTGATATTGACTTCCCTGGACATTGCTTGGATAGATTTAATTTCATTAAGATTGAAATAGATTGAGATTTGTTGGTTTGCTTATTCATGTACTTCTGAGTGGATTGTTATTTGATTACTCCCCATTTCCAAAGAACAGGGTGGGGGCTTGCTACTCAAGGTCTTTTGTGTACCTTCCATTTTTTTTGTCTTGACAGTGTTCCCAGACTTTCTCAGAGAGAAAAGGATGAAATTCATCATAAACTATATTTGTCATTAACCCCAAGAGGAACTTGGTTAATTCATGCAAAGGACACTTCTCCCAGTGATTGTAGTGATTGTTATAGACTTTATCTTCTTTCCTCAAGTAACCCACGTGAGTCTCCCCTTCCATCTCAGCAGAGTATTTCACCTCATAATTAATTTTTAAAAATATGAATACATATATCATAAGGGCAGGAACTGTCCTCCCTAATTCTATATTCAAATAGCTACATCATTATCCCCCATTATTTCTTTTTCACCCCTGCCTTAGAGGCTGGAATGACCAGTCTTATTAATATCAAGAACTCTACTTACGTACTTAATTCTGTATGAGTCAGGATCTTGTCCTTTAGTCCTTAGCATATCCACGGGCTTCTTCTGCGTTGCGTTCGAACATGCCGAGATTCCTATTCTTGAACAACGACAACAACAGCAGCAGCAGCAGTAACAATAACAACAGCCTCCATTCACTTGACCCTACCATCTCTTCAAGCTTTTATCCTGTGACTCTCCTACATTCCACAGGCACGGTACTAGAAAAAGCTGTCTGCGTTAGCTCCTTCCTTTTCTCCCTCCACTCACCCCTACTCTCTTTTCAATCCCCTTACAGTCTGATTTCTGTCCCTGTCACTTGGCTGGAACTTCTCTCTCCAAAGTGACCAATGCTCCATTGCTAAATCCAATGACCTTTTCTCAGTCCCCATCCTTGCTGACCTTTCTTCAGTATTTAACACTGTGGACCACCTTTCCTTCTGGAGACTGTTCCATCATCATTCTCCTACCTGTCTAACTGATCTTTCTGTCTCTTGCACAGGAGATTGTGCATTATGTGCATCCATAAGCCATTCCTATGTGTGTGGGCATTGGGACCTCTGTCTGTTTGTCTGCAACCTTATTATCTTCCATAGATTCAACTAACATTGCTATACAGAGAACTCTAAAAAGCTGTATATTCAGCCAATTTTATACCACCTAATCACCTTTAGGAGGACATTTTTACCAGGATGCTCCATAAGCACCTCAAACTCAACAAGTATACAACAGAACTTTACTTTTTTCTCTCTAAACGTAGCTCTTTTCCTAATTTCCCCATTTCCATCGAACATGGGTTGGACTGAATGGCTATCGAGATCCATTCCAACTCAGCAATCCTGCAATTCTTCCTAAGGTGAAACCCCCAAAGTTTTGGTTTTATAAACTAGATTCCATTTGTTTCTCACATTGTGTTGCTGTACATATGATATAGAGTGAGCAGCTAGCTAGTAATGCATGTCTTTTCCCTGGGGGTAGGGAGAATTCTTTCTTATTTGATAGTTGTCTGTCCAGCCCAAGAGATGATTGGCTTAATTCCGGGTGAAGACTGAAGTGTCAATATTCATAAATTACACTGTAAAAAATGATTCTTGTTTGATTGGGAGGGAAGTGGCTCCTGTGTTTGGGACTTCCAGTAGGAATGAACATGGGGAAAGGCAGGGTGATTAGCAGAATGATATTTCAATGGGTTCATTTGTTCAGTCAATTAGTCAGATAGATATTTTTAGAGGAAAAAACTTAGAGGGTCATTAAATAAATATTGGAGCTGGAAGGAAATTTAGAGACAGATGATCTGAGAGAAATAGTAAAAAGATTGCTGGTTGTAGAATCAGAGTACCATGGTTTGAGACTCCCCTCCTCTGCCCCTTAGGTAACCTTGACCGCATCACTTAGAGAGACCTTCTTCTGATTCCCTGGCCCCTCAGGGAAGGTGGTAAGGAGGCAATGTGATCTGACTTTTACCTGCCCCAACGAAACATCCTTTGGTTCATGAGATTTCTACTTCCTGCTAGTCTGATTTTCAGTCCCTAGTGATAAAAAGAGACAGACCTCATACAGACATCACCTTCTCTTCCACTTCAGGTGTACCTTGAAGGAAGGCCTCTAGGGGGCCAAGGGTGCAACTTCCATCTGCCAGGGCAAGGTAATTGTTTGCCTGATGTTCCACCTGTGAAGAGCTGAGCCTCCAGTGGAAAGAGGAGCAACCTTCTCTTTGGGCTCAGGCCTCCCAATTCCTTCTGTGTCTGTCCGTTGAGGTCAGAGGAAGAGGGAAGTTGTGGAAAGAGGGACACTAATTTCCTGAGGCTGTCTCCTAACTAATCTCTAGCTTTTGGAATGAAGAGGAGTAGTGAAATGCCACTCCCCCATCTGACCGTAGGATGGACTGGTAATTATTTCTGTGTTTGCTGTTGTGCCAGTTTGCTTATCAACCATGGCTCCTAAAAATGTAGAAAATAAAGTTATCACCACAAAAGTCCTTGGCACTCTCAAATAGTTCTATATCAGAAGTGATATGGTTTTGTCAGTAGAAATGAAATTAAAGAACATGCATTACTATTTGGTTTGTTTCTGCACCCTAAGGACTAAGAGGACTCTTCTATATGATCAGTAGCTGAAACCTTATGTGCATTGACTTCCCCATTTGAATGAGCTCCTTGAGAGCAGGGACTAGCTTGCTTTTCTGATTGTATGCCCAGCACTTAGCATAGGGTTTTATACATAACAAGCACTTAATGAATGACATTATAAAAACAAAACAAAACAAAAACCAACTACTATACTTTGTCAGTAATTTGTACTTTGTCAGTAATTTCTATAAAGTTCACAGAAAAACTGAAGGTTTATCTATATTATAGGTACCCATATTCCTAATACCAGAGATTTCCTGGACACTGCTTTGGGAAATGGAGCCCTAAACCCAAGGCTAGACTTCATATGTTTTTCTGCTTTTTCAAGGAATATACATGTACATACATATTGCCAGAGACATGAATTGGGACATTGGTTCTGCTGAATGAAGGGGATATGGGAGAAATGGAAGGCAAAAATTTCTTTCTAACTTGTAATTTTTTCCGTCTGTGAAGTGGGTACAATACTTACAAACTTCACTGACTGGGAAGAGGAATGAGATAATGTCTGTAGGGCGTCTTGAGCTTCAGAGATGAAAGGAACCATATAAACACGGAGGACAGTAGCTATATATCATTATCCTCCAAGGACAATAATGTTTGTTGGATTATTTGGAGCAAGAGACTTTCTGGTCCCACAATTATACTCATCAGCTCAGTCTCCTCCCTAGAGACACTTTGAAATTGTTTGGAGGCTTTTTAAAGTGGTCTTCCTTTCCTTTTAGCTCCCCCCACCCTCCGCCTTGCTCCCAACAAGCTTCAGAGATTGCTTTGAGTCTGGTGGTAATTACTATTGAGGTGGAAGGAAGTTGGAAATATAAAATAGTGAAATCCCTCAGATGAGCAGGGGAGGGGAGGTGCCATCACTGTGAACCTTCCTCTACTTTCTGCTTGTAATTTCATCAAACTCACTCCAATCTGGGACTATATCTCCCTTCTAACCTCTTCTTATATCACTGATTTCTGTGCATCACTGTCTCTAGCTAAATTGATTCACTCACTTAGAGCATC
Organism: Pseudochirops cupreus; assembly: GCA_028627135.1. Classification (NCBI taxonomy): domain Eukaryota; kingdom Metazoa; phylum Chordata; class Mammalia; order Diprotodontia; family Pseudocheiridae; genus Pseudochirops; species Pseudochirops cupreus. The sequence continues at coordinate 501,577,292 of CM053580.1, read as the reverse complement.
TGTCCTCTGATCTCAAGGCCTTTGTTCTCAGGAATGTCCTGTGTTTGGGTTACTTTCACTCTCCTTCTGGACCTATTTAGCTCCTACTCATCCTTTAAATGATTCAGTGCTTTAAGAATCCATGATTTCAATCATGGAGTGATCCATTCTGGAAACAGACCATAACCCCTGGGTCACTGGATTATAGAATGTCAGAGCTAAGATGTTTTCTCATTTTGTAGATGAGGAAACTAGCAAGTCAATAGGCTTGCCCAAGGTCAAGCAAATGACAGAATCAGGCTATTAAGTCTGATTCTTTAAATTCCTTGATTTTTATTCAATATCATGCTATTTCCCATGTCCCCTGAATGTTTTGAATAGGCAGCCTTTGTGAATTACTGTTTCTGAAAAAAGTCAGTGAGCTGCAGGTAGACAAATCGCTGATGAGTCCTTCTCAAAGCTTAGTTGTGACTTCCAAGAAGACTTCTGTCTCCTCAGCCTCCTCTTCACTTGTAATGACCTTCCCCTTAAATCTCACATAGAACTTTTCTTTTTTGCAACTCTTTAATGCCATTATCACTGTGTTTACTTTAGTGATCTATGTTTGTGGCTTATTTTTCATATCTGACTAGTCACCATGAAGACAGATTTGGTTTTATCCAAACTTCGTATGTTCTTCAAAACTTAACACTACCCAGTATAGATGCTTAATAAACATTTCTTAGGTAAATGAATAAATGTTCAAGATTTAATTCGATTCAAAATATAAAAATTGTTCTGTTGTTGTTCAGTCATGTCTGACCCCATTTGGGATTTTCATAGCAAAGATACTGGAATGATTTGCCATTTCTTTTTTGAGCTCATTTTACAGATCAGGAACTAAGACAGAAAGGGTTAAGTGACTTGCCCAAGGACACACAGCTAGTAAGTGTCTGAGGCCAGATTAGAACTCAGAAAGATGAGTCTTTTTGACTCCAGGCCTGGCACTCTATCCACTGCACCATCTAGCTGCTCCTTAAAAAAAAAAATTGTTCTAATTAAGTTAAATTAAAAGTATAACTAGAAATCCTGTCCCTGAGGGAAGGGATGGGGCTAAAACAATTGAGTGTTTTGAGATGGTGGGAAGGCAGAGGCAGTGCAGAGTACAGCTTTATTGAGAGTGGTTGGTCATAGCACAAGGTAGTATAACTGTGGGTGACCAATGAGGCACATAGGTGACCCAGTATATAGAACAATGGTCCTAGAGTTAGGAAGACCTGAATTCAGATCTTACTTCAGACTCTTACTTGTGATGTGACCCTACTTAAGTCCCTTAACCCCTCTTTGCCTCAATTTCCTCAACTATAAAATGGAGATGATAATAGCATCTAACTCACAGGGTTTTTATGAGAATCAAATGAGGTAATAGCTATAGAAAGTGTTTAGTACAGTTCCTGGCACTTAGTAGGTTACTTAATAAATGCTTATTTCATTCAATTGGTCACAATTGGAGAGGGGATGACTATTGCCCAGAAAGGTAGTTATGTACTATACTATGCTGTGCCATATCTATATCTATCTGTATATTTCTATATATGTATATATGTGTTTATATATTTATATATTTCTATATATGTATATATGTGTTTATAAGTATATATGTGTATATAAGTACATACACATATATACCCATACTCACGCACATATGTGTATATATATATATATATGTATCTGTACACACATATACCCATACATATGTAAAGTATATTTTGAATATATACTTGCATTATAATTATCTATGTATATATCTTATCCTTTTTTAAAGGCTATAAACACCAAGTACACATATAATATTTAATGGCTAAAAATCTTTCTCTGAGTATTATCTCATTTGATCCTCACAGCAATTCTTTGAAGTAATAATAATGCATACATTTTGACAGTGTTTAAGGTTTACAACATCTTTTCCTTGCAGCAATCCTGGGAGGTAGGTTCCATAAATATCATCATTATTTTTGCAGACTAGGAGACTGTACTTTATAGAAGTTAAAGGATTTGTCCAAGGTCACAAAGCTAGTAAAGAACAGAGACAACTCTATGTCCAGTAGGATTTCTGTTACTCTGCACTAATAATTCCTTTTTTCCTCTAACCTCACAGCATATTTAATTGGGAATAGAATTGGACTGGGAAGATGTAACAGTTGGGTTCTCTGACTCGGACCTCATCTTTTGGTCTCATTTTCCTTCTCTGTAAAGACAGAGTTGGATGAAAAGATCTTTAAGGTCATAAGGTCCCATGCAGATATTTCTGTGAGCACCTAGTAATCCACACCTCATAGATGTAAGCTGTCATACCCACTGGCTTATCTCTTATTCTCCCTTTCTACTAGTAATGGGATGAAGGGAGTTTTTTCTTTTAAAGAAAGTCACAGTCTTAGTATGAATTAGAAAGAGAAAGCAATACATTAAGGGCTGGGTTCTTAGGATACCAAAAGGTGCAAAACAAGTTTTTAAAACCTGGCAAAGAGCCCTCTAAGCCAAACACTTTCTCCCTAATTTGTAAAACCACATGGATTTCAGGAGAAGATGAATCTGTTTTTGACTCACTGATGCCTAACACATTTAAATGTTATGTTGTAAGCACCTAATAAGCTCTGTGACCTTTTCTGCATACTTTTCTGAGAAAAGGAGGTGGGGGTGAGAGTACTGGATCACTGAGTTGGGGAAAAGGGAGGGGAAAGACTAGAAAGAACACAGGAGGACATGTTGGCACACACTGGCAATTTCTGCTACTGGGGTGGGTAAGGCTGGGGATTACTTAAGTCTTAGAGTTCTGAGCTGCAGTAGGGCTAAAATGGACCAGGTACCTGCAGTAGTCTGGCACTATTATGGTAAGCCCCTGGAAGTAAAGGTCCACCAGGCAGCCTAAGGGGAGTGAGCCCACCCAGGCAAAAAATGGAGTCAGTCAAAACTTGTAGTCTTATCAGCAATGAGATCAGGCCCATGAGTGGCTGCTGAACTTTCAGCCTGGTTGAGATAGGGAGATTCCAGTCACCCAGTCTCAATAAATAAATAAATAATCAATCAATGAATAAAAAAGAAAGAGAAGAAGAGAGGGAGGGAGAAGGCAAGGAGGAAGAGCTCTGTTATCAGAAGAAATGGGTTAACATTCCGTCTTTGATGCTTACTAACTTGGGAAAATCACTTTAGCTCTACTAACCTCAGTTTCCTCATCTATAAAAAAGTAGATGGCTTCTGAATTCCTTTCATGCTCCAGATCTCTGAATATACAAGATGGCATTGTGTGATGAAAACTTTAACCCAATAGTTGCCAGTGAGAATCTCAAAGTGATAGTCAATTTTAAGAAATCTGTTCTCTCTTGAAAACTCACCTGCATATAAGAGGATGGAGTAGAAGTATTACAGAAATAAATCTTGATCAGTATGCCCAAGAAATCAGGTTATGACTTAGAATTTTAGTAGACCTTGTTCCTCCAGTCTATCTCTTCGTTGGCTATTTCTTATGAGATTCTGTTTTTACAAAGTTTTTCTAGGTCTGGAAAGGTTTTAGAGATTATCTAGTCTGGGTGTGGGGAACCTGTGGCCTCGAGACCACATGTGGCCTTCTCCGTCCTAATGTGCACAACTTTACAGTTTGAATTCAGTCAAAGGGCAGCACTTGAGGACCTAGAGGGCCACACATGGCCTGGAGGCTGAAGGTATCTCTAATCCAATCCTTTTATTTGACAGGTGAGAAACTGAGTTTAAGATAGTGGAACAAAATTCTCCAAGATCATATGGTAAGATGATGGTAGAACCAATTCTGGACCTTAGGACTCTTGGCTTCAAATCCAAGGCTTAAAAAAAAATTCCACAGTATATTTTACACTGCAAAGAGTCAATTCTATTTTATCCTGGGCCCAAAAGATGAAGACCAGGGCGGAGAGAGAATGGATGGAAGGGGGAATGGGAAGAGTGGAGCTTGTAAGTGCATCAATGGGCATAAGCTCTGACAGTGGGGAGCAAGTTAGCACAGGTTCAGTTCCATTTAAAACACAGGAAGGCCATTCCTCTTGCCTAGCCCACCGTACTTGCTATTCTCCTTGCCCCATGGGTATTTTAAAGGCCAAGATGGTGTCACTTACAACCATAACTTCCTCATACAGTCCTGCTTCCTCCACAGGAATGGTGTAAGGACCTAAGGTTATGGATATGAAAGTACTTTGTTAACTCATAGAATCTTAGAGTTGGTAGGGGCCTGAGAGATCATCTAGACCAAACTCTCATACCAAATAGGGATTAATAATAATGACAATGATGCTAAATGATAGCTAGTATTTATGGAGAGGCCTCTATGTGTCAGGCAGTGTACTAAACACCATACAATTATTATCTCGTTTGAGGCTCACAACTACCCAGGAAGGTACGTGCTGTTATTATTTCCATTTTACAGTTGAAGAAACTGAGGCAGACAGAGGTTAAATAACTTTCCCAAGGTCACATAGCTAGTAAATGTCTGAGGCTGGATTTAAACTCAGATCTTCCTGTCTCCATGCCCTACTGCACCTTAACATCCTTGATAGATCTGGCCTTTGTTTGAACACATGCTCTGATGGGAAGCTCCCTTCTTCATTGTTAGACAACTTATTATTAGACATGTCTTTCTTATGTTGAGCTAAAATCTGCTTCCCTATGACTCACTCATTTGCCCTAATTTTGCAGTTTGGTGCAACAGACACCTTTAAATACTCATAGGCAGTTATCCTGTCCCTTCTTAATCTTTTCTTTTCCAATTCCCAGTGACTTCAGCCTTTCTTCATATGAAACAGCTTCTCAATCCCCACTGCCCTCTGTATTCTCCTCTAGATGTGTTCCTGCTCACTCACTGCATCCCTGCATAAAGGGGAGTATGTAGGCAGTGTACTAATTACCAAGATTATGGGAATCAATGATTTCTGCAGTGTAGGAAACTTCTAGTATGGGAAATCCTCTATGAATATGGACTTAACCCAATTTGTAACTTTTATAAGTCCTAGGGAGTGATAAGAGTCAACATTGAGGCTAGGCAAGTACAGCTACCTACAGTGATAATGCTGAAACATGAGACTTTAAAGACAGGTATCCAACCCCTCAGTGGGACCAGATTAAAATATAATTGGGAAATATTTAACAAAATAAGTAAAAACACAATAGAACAAAGATAATGTTAATATGTTGTTTTCTAAATCAACCTGCAGCTTGAAAGGCTCTTTATGCATGTTTCAGTGGCCCCCATTTCTATTTGAGCTCGACACCACTGGTCTGGAATAGAACATGGTGGGGTTTTTTTTTTGCCTTATATAAATTTTTGTTACTGCATGTAATCTTCACTATACTTGGGAATACTCCATTATTATGATGTTTTGGGATTTCATTGCTGTGTATCCAGCTTCTATTGTTCCTGCTTGTAGATTATTTGTGTTTTCTCATCCTGTGTGATTCTTTTTTTGTATCTTTCCAGAAATCCCCCATGGTGGAGGTACACTTCAAATTAGAGACCTGCTCTTATTCTTTTTTTTTTTTTTTGAGGCAATTGTAGTTCAGTGACTTGCCCAGGGTCACGCAGCTACTATCTGAGGCTGTATTTGAACTCAGATCCTCCTGATGCCAGGACTGGTGCTCTATCCACTGTGCAACCTAGCTGCTCCAGCCTACTCTTAATCTTTTGCTCTCTCCAGGCCACCGCACACCAGTGTTGCAAAATTGAATAACTCCTAAGAAGTCAGAGGAAGCCACTTAATACTTAAAGTACTATCATTGTTTCCACTTCTCTGACTGATGTTGAAAGCAGCCCTCCAGCTGACTGTAAACTATTGTACAAGAGATTGGGAATAAGACACTTCTTTCTGATGGGAAGAATACTAAGGATACCTGTCCCCTGTCTGCAAATATTTCTAGCCCCAGTTGGAAATGCACTATGTATCAGTAGGGTTATATGGTCTCAATTCAGAGACTATCTCTTATGGGAATAATTTCTTGATCCCCTCCACACTCTCCTTCCCTCTCCCCTCCCCACACCTCTAAGCTGTCTCCTCCCACTTGAGTTAACCACACCCACCCACACCCACACCCATACCCACCCTCCCCACCCCCCCCACACTATACACACAAATATAATCAACAGATATATGTGTATACATATATACATACATATATATTCATCTGGATACATGTATCTCCTCAAGCAGAAAGTACTACCCTTAACGGCAAGAACTGCTTTTTGGTTTGCCATTATATCCGGGGTGCCCAGCACAGAGCTTTGCACATAGTAGGTGCCCAGCACAGAGCCTTGAACATGGTAGGTGTTTAACAAATGTATGCTGCATTGGCTATGGCAGTTAATGTATACATGGGTAACCAGGGAACTTTTTGAGGCTAGAGGCCATGCTTCTGATTACTTCTCTATCATCCATAGGACCTATATCAGGGTCTGGTGCAGAGCACGCATAATTAATACTTGCTAGTAGGATGGTGGATTGGAAGGAACTTTGGGGATTTGAAGTCAAGGGACTGAAGTTCAAATCCCAGCTCTGCCACTTCTTACCTGAGTTACATTTTGTCAAATTGTTTCACCTCTCTGGACCTCAGTTTACTCATCCATAAAATGAAAATGTTGGATTATATAACTTCAGAGGTTCCTTTGAGCTCTAAATCTATGCTCTTATGACTTGAATCTTGCTATTTTAATTTTTGGTTTTTTTTTTTTGCTTTTTGGAGAACAGTTGGCGTTAAGTGACTTGCCCAAGGTCACATGGCTAGTAAGTGTTAAGTGTCTGAGGCCACATTTGAACCCAGGTCCTCCTGACTCCAGGGCTGGTGCTCTATTCACTGTGCCACCTAACCACCCACCATTTTCTTTTGTTTTTCCAACTAGGCTTGTTCTCTAGTCTTTCGTTTTTTTTTCACTTTTTAATTATTAATTAATGAAATTATACACAACGAATTTTGGATTTTAATTAGTTAATCAGTAAATGAGCATTTAATTAAGCCTCTACATGTACTAGGGCAAATCACTGGGGATATACTGGCAAAACAAGGACACAAACAACAAAAACAAGCAAACACAAAAACCCTAGTCTCTTCTCTCCAGGAGCTCAGAGTCTGATGGGGGAGACACCATGCCAACAAGGACATATAAGCAAGCTGTGTCGGGACAAATTGGAAGTAATCAGGGGAGACACTAGCATTAAAGTGAATCTGAAGAGGCCTCTGTAGAAGGTAGGATTTTAGCTGAGACTTGAAGGACTCCAGAGAATCCAGGAAACAGAGAAGATGAGGGCAAGAATTCTAGGCCTGAAGGATAACTGATGAAAATGGGCAATCAGGAGATACGTTTTGTGATAGGAGCAGCAAGGAGGCCAGTGTCACTAGACCAGAGCACACAGAAAGAATGGAAAAAGTAGGAGGGGACCAAGTTATGAAGGACTTTGAACAACAAATATAGAATTTTATCTTTGATCCCGGAGGTAATAGGGAACCCCTGGAATTTAACAGATAGGTGATATGATCACATCCAAGCTTTCGGAAGGCAAATATGATAACTTTATAAAGGATAAACTGGAGTGGGGAGAGAATTGAGGCAGGGAGATCAACCAGAAGGCTGCTATACTAGTCTAAGTGTGAAATTATGAAAGCCTACAGAATGGTGGTGGCAGTGTTGAAGAAGATATGGGGGCATATGAGAGAGATGGTACGTTGGCAGAACTGATAGGACTTGGTAACAGATCGCATACAGGGGGGTGAAAAGACTTATTAGTAGAAGATAATACCTAGAATGGGAGCCTGGAGGGATGGTGGTGCCAAAAGTTAGGAAGAGGAAAAGGCTTGGGGTGAGCAGGGACGGGGAGAATGAGTTTAGTTTTGGAAATGTAGAGTTTAAGGTGTCTACTGGACATCCAGTTCCAGAGGTCCAACAGGCAGTTTGGCATATGACATTGGAGCTTAGGAGAGAGGTTAGGGTTGACTAAGTAGATCTGAGAATCATTAACATGGACGTGGATGGTACCATAGAGAACAACTACTCCAACCCCTTGGTTTTATAGATAAAGAAACAGGCCCTGCAATCTACCACTTAGCACAAGGCTTGGCACATAATAGGTACTTAATTGACTTGACTTCACAGGATGTAAGTGATCTTGGGTCTATACAGAGCCACTTGAAATTGAACCTAGGCCACATGACTTCAAATTTTCTTTCTTCACAGTTCCTTCACATTTTCCATGACTCCTTGCTGCCTCTTGTTTTGAGCACTGACTCATTAGCACCTTCACTGAAGCATGCTTAGTGCATTCTTGCTGCTTATTAAGGCTCTGATTAAAGATACAGAACTCAAAAAACGAGTTAGATATTTGTGTTGGCTGCGGATGGCTGCGTTCATTCCTGCCTGCCCTAGCCAACCATGCCAACTCCCCAAAACATTCTGTTGTTTGACTTGCCTTGAATGTCTACGTGAGACCTTCCCTGAGAGCTTACTCCTTCGTGGCAGCACCAGCCACTTGGCACTTCCTCCACTCCATCTTGTACTGCTAGCCACCTCATCAACTAGATTATAAACTCTTTGAGGAGATAGAGGAACAATGTATTTTTATTCCCAGAACCTAGTGCTCCTTTGGTAGGAGTTCTCAACAAATATTTATTCTTACCACTTTTTCTGAAGCATAGAACATGAAGATACCACAGCATCAAGAAAGCAGGGTAGTACAATGGAATGAGCATTGGCACCAGAGATAGAGTACTTACATTCCAACCTCACCCTTGATGCTTGCTTCTTGTGTGACCTTGAGCAAGTCACTTAATTCCTGAGACTCAGCTGCCTTTCCTGAAAGTTTTGACCTGGATGGCCCCCCAAATCTCTTCCAACTCTAGACCTATATTCCCATGCCATGTATGCTTAAATACAAAATTGTCATGTCACAGAATCAGAGACTTAGATTTGGAAGGAACTCGGTATAGTTTACCCACAGTTCTAATTGCTCAGCTGCTACTCTAGACTATGGAATGTTAATGAAGTAGAGGAGTGAGATATTGTGTCCAACTTGGTGATAAGGTCATTAGATCAAGAATTAGAAGGGTCCCTAAAGGTCATCTAGCCTAATCACCTCCTTTTTGGGAGTGAGGAAACAAAGGCCCAGAGAAGTTAAACAACTTGACCAATATCAAACAGGTAGAGTCAGGTTTTTGAATGAGGTACCATGATGTCAAGCTCAACACTTACGCCACTGTATCCAGTCACTTATATTCACTACCCAGTCTGATAACATCAGATAACCAAAAGGATTTTTTTTCCTTGGTTGTAAGGAAAGATGAATTTCTTATTCAGAGAATCAGGGCTCCTTTGATAAAGGCCCAACTTTTAAAAAAATTTGTTTATTTTTAGTTTTCAACATTCATTTCCACAAGATTTCGAGTTACAAATTTTCTCCCTGTCTTTCCCCTACCGCCACCCCAAAATAGTAAACCTACTGAGTGCCCCTTTCCCCAATCTCCTCTCTTTTATATCCTCCCCCATCCTCCCTTTAACTTTCTAGTGGGGCAAGATGGATTTCTATACCCCAGTGCTGTATAAGACCTAACTTTCTAAACTAGACTTTCACATTTCAGTCATCATTGTTAGGCTGTGGTGGGCAATATTACACCAGACTAGGAATAATGGCATCTGTTACAAATGACCATAATTAATTTGTGTGAAATAATGTAGAATGGAGCTTACCTTTTCTGAAACTTTGCCAATTTTATTTGTGAGCAAACAAATGATCTTGGAGTAGAAGTTACTGTTTGCTTTTGCCATCGTTTTATAGACAGGGAAGAGGTGGCATAGAGAAGTACAGGGAGTATAGGGGACTGCATTCAGGATTCCTAACCTCTGGCCTGCTATTCTAAAGCACCGAATGTTAATGAAGTAGAGGAATGGGGTATTATGGAGCGCAGAGGTGGAAGAAGGCAGAGGGGATGTTTTGCTCTCATGTTGGATATTCTCTTGGGATGCCTCTGTGACGTTCCAGTTGAATCAAGCTGGGAATTCTTGTACCAGCACTTCCATAAGAGGCATCAGTGAACCAAGGTATTTAGCAAATTCAAACAGAGGGAACAGGACTGGTGTAACATTGATCTCATCGGCCTACATGAATTGGCAAGCCAAGAGAATATATAGTCTGAGAATGCAGGTGGAGAAGAGAAGTTATCAGTGGAATCCTTTGAACTGGAACTCCTGAGTTTTTCTCTCTTTGTCTTCATTGTTTTGTTCTATGCTTTTTGTTTCCTCATTTCTTAGTACAGTGCCTAGTTAGTAAACAAATATTTATTAAGCCACTACTATGTGCCAGGCACTCTATTAAGTGCTGGGGATACAAAGAAAGGCAAAAGAGCCCCTTCTCTCAAGGATCTCACAATCTGATGGAGGAGACAACAGGCAGACAATTAGGTACAAATTATATACAGGATAAATTGCAAATAATCAAAAGAAGGTTTTACATTGTAAGCGCTTGACCAATGTCTGTTGACTAGATGATTGTAAGCTATTCCCTGGTAGTTGTGCTGGTCTAGGACTATCGCTTCTGCTGCTCTTCAGAGTCAAGATGCTGTGACCTAGGTCCTGACAAAGCTCTATTCCAGATGCATCCTCAGGCTGCTTTTCTGAATGTCCCAGATGAATTCCCTCTCCATTTTCCATCCAAAGTGAGTAATGATAGGTACTGAGACCCTTGACACAGAGCCTCCATTAAGTAGCTGGGCATGATACCAATCATCCTAGAGTTACCTAACTATCCAAATTCTCTCAAGGCTTAAACTTATCCCAGTCTTTAGGACATCAATTTCTTAAACCTACGTTAACTCTTTCAGGTGTACTAGTAATTGCTTCAGAGTATACTAATTGTGAAGGGGAAAAGGGGAGGTGGTTTGTGGGAGCGTGGAATGAAGTTAGGAGATACAGACCTTACTCAGTGATGCTCATAGTAGAATGAATGAGTAAAAAGGCATTTTTCATAGTTCACAGATTTTGAGCTGAAGGAGAACTTGGAAATCATGAAATCCAGCCCTCTCATTTTACAGATGAGAAAATTGAAATGACATTCTAGGTTACATATATAGTAAATGACATAGATAAAATCTTTACTTTGAGACGTTTCACTTTTGGAATCAACTTTAGAGTTGACAAGACATTTTAAAAAATTGTTAGTGATGGTCCATCTTTGTTGTTAGCAAACAACCATTTATAAAGTGCTTACTGTGTTCCAGTGATATGGAAGTGTTGGTGGTACACAAAAGAGGAAAAAACAGTCTTTCTTTTTAAAGAGTTTACATTATAAAGACAGGGCCTCTCCTTTAGGGGAGACAGATTTGATCTTTAGAAATGGCCATCCGAATCTATAAAATGGGAGATTTGAACTATACAACACCTGAGACACCTTGCAGCTCTAAATCTGTGATTCCCTGAACTCCTAGGTTCCTTTCCAGTTCTGTCATTCTATAATTCTATGACTCATCAGTCATGGAGCTTAATTTCAGTGAATTATTTGAAGGGGGAAAAATAGCAAGTCCCAGCAGCTCATCGCAGCATTATTGATGGGCTGGAAACTGACATTTAGCTTCTGAAATGATGATCAAGTACTGTCACTTGTGTAAGGAAATAAATCCATGAGCCTGCCACAATTCACTTACTCTTAGGGTCAGCATCTAACCTTGGTGGATGCGGAGCAGGTGCAGCCTCTTTCCCTGAAGGCTTCCAGAAAGGAGACTCACAGAGAAGCTGTAATTCCTTAGAGGATCCTGCTCCAGGGGAAAAGTAGCAGGCTCTCTTTAGGGGAGTCACCTTGGCAGATCCTGCCTGCTGTTGCGTAACAATCACATGGCTATTGTAGGGAGTCTCATACCTTAAGGAGGTGGGGAGTTGTTTGTTACACAGCAACCACATAGCCTGGGGTGTCTGATCCTCCGCATAATCGTTCCAAAGGAATCAGTCATCTTTGCCCATGAAGACACTCGTATTTCTCCATTCTCTAATGTCCTTCTTTTTGCCCTCTTCTATGCTCTAAGCTATTCTAGTAATTGAAAGGGATCTCAGAGGGTGTCAAGGCAAGTGCAACCATATCATTTCACAGAAGAGGAAATAGGTCCAAGGTCATATAGATAGTGTTAGACTCGGGATTTGAATTCTCTCCCTTGGACTAATTCCAGCTCTTTTTCACATTGTACCACAGCACGGTGTAGATGGCAACCAACTTGACTTGATTTGAGAAGGGCGCAAGAACATCCTATCCCATCCCCTTCTAAACCTATCCCACCACCTCATCTGCCTGAAATGATGTCTGAAGCTTCACCAAGATATTTTCATAACCATGGGCTTAAGGTTTTGCTCATCAATGTGATTGATCAAAAATGAAAGTACTCCAAATTTAGGTTATTATCAATCATTTTATTATGAATTAGAGGATCACAGTTTGCCAAAGTCACTAGTAACTCTAGGTCCTCCAGAGCTTATAGCATAATATAGATTTAACTAAGTCAACCAACACTTATTAAGTACATAATATGTGTCAGGCACTGTGCTAAGCACTGGGGATACAAATGTAAGCAGAAAGACAATCCCTGTCCTCAAGGAGCTTACATTTTAATGAGGGCAGACTACACATACGAGGGAATTGAAGAACAGAGGCTGGCCTTGGGGAGAAGGTTTCCACTTAAGGGAGTGAGGAAGTTCACAGAGTAAAAGCAGGGGCAAGAGAGAAATGAAGCACAGCTGGGCCAGGTCCTTTTTCAAAATGGAAGTTCTAGAAGAAACTAACCAACAGGAGAGAGGATTGGAGATGTGGAAGAATGTTTTTGTTTGAGAAAGCCACATGAACAAAGGAAACTTCCTAAGTGAACAAGGTGGATGGGGAATGACAGGGAAGTCCCTAGAGTTAGAGATCCCATAGAGCCTGGAGAGGAAGGTGATGCTGCTAGTCACTACTTAGAGGGCATGATGCTCACTCAGTCAGTTTACACTCATCCCTCTGGGCAAAAGTGCGGAGAAAGTGTTATGATGTCCTCTATGGTTACCAGAGAGTCTTTAAGGCTCTGTCTTTGAGTCCTGCCTCTCTCTCTAGGGTTCTGGCAACTTGATGACCCAATCAGAAATGAACTCTGCCTCCTGCCTCAGTCCCCCGCCCCACCCTGTGAGACCTCACTTCCTTTCTTAGACTTTCTGTATTTCAGTGAGGGTTAGTCAGGTGATCTTGGCAAACTGGCATTGATTCTTCATAGAAGGAGCTACCCAAGCTTGGATACTGTTAGCTTAGAACTGATTAACAAATAAATATCACATAATGACAATACATAATATAATAATATCTACAGAATGTCTTTTTCCATGGCTCTCCTAGGAGCCAGAATCTTCAGACCTAGGAATGATCTAGTTTGTGTTTGTTTAATCTTGCAATCTTTGCATGGGTTAAATAGTACTCAATTGAGCAGCTAGGTGGCTCAGTGAATAGAATGCTGGTCCTGGAGTCAGGAGGACCTGAGTTCAAATGCAGCCTCAGATACTTACTAGCTGTGTGATCCTGAGCAAGTCATTTAACCCTGTTTGCCTCAGTTTCCTCATATGTAAAATGAGCTGGAGAAGGAAATGATTTACCACTCAAGTATCTTTGCCAAGAAAATCCCAAGTATGGTCATGGAGAGTTGGACATGACTGAAACAAATCAACAACAAAAAATACTCAGTTGATTCACTGGATGAAGAAAAAGAAACTCTGGAGGAAGTCTGATGTTGGGATGCATGGCACAGTCTGGGGAGTGGAATTCCTGTGGGCTTTGTGCCAACTTGAACACACAAGGGTTTGCGGCCTTCCCAATCTCTGCTAACTGGTCATTGCCTGTGACCTTCTTCATGCTTCTAACTTCAGCTAGGCCATCCTGGATCGGGCTCAGTGGGTTCAATGATCACTCCCAGTCAGGAGATGCCCTGACATCAGCTCTTCCCTTGATGCTGCTGTATGTGCATCTATCCCCACTTTCTGCTTATCCCCCCATTTCCCCCAATTCCATGCCATTCCCATTAGTAGGATGGGGGCAGTGGCAGAGGCAGGCAGGGTGAGAGAGGTAATCCCTATGAGTAGCTTAGACCAAATTAGATTTTCCCAGGTTGCTGAGGTCTAATCAGGGAGCTTACAATTTTGTGGAAGTTGCCTAACCTTTCTAAGCTCTAGTTTTCTCATTTGTAAAATTAAGAGTAAGGACCTAATGATCTTTGGTATACCTGCAGTGCTAAATCCTATCATTCTATACTTTGCCTCTAAAAAGTGGTTCTCAACCTGTAGGTCGTGACCCCTTTGGGGGTCGAATGACCCTTTCACAAGGGTCACAGAAAACACATATTTCCAATGGTCTTAGGAAGTGAGACACCGCTCCTCTATCCATTTCCAGGTGGGTCTGCCCACATGCAGACATGCCCACATATGAGTATTAAAGGGTCCCAGCATTAGGAAGGTTGAGAACCATTGCTGTAATAGCATACACTGTGCTTTACTTCTTTCTGATGTTTTTGTTAGTCATTTCAGTCATGTCTGACTCTTCTTGACCCCATTTGGGGTTTTCTTGTCAAAGAAACTGGAGTGGTTTACTATTTCCTTCTCCAACTCATTTTGTAGATGAGAAAACTGAGGCAAACAGGGTTAAATGACTTGCCCAGGGTCACACTGCTAGTAAGTGTCTGAGGTTGGATTTGAACTCAGGGCTTCTTGACTCTAGACCTGGCACTCTGTCTCCTGTATAAAAATATGCTTGCTTCTTTGCCTTTTACTATGACTTTCAGAAAAGGCATAGCAAGTGAGTATCTGTAGGATAACAGGCATTTATTCTAGCTCTCCTAGTTTTGTTGCTAACGTACCGAGAAAAGCACTGGAGTTGGCCTCAGAATACCTGAGTTTGAGCTCTAGCTCTTCTCTTTATTATCAGTGTGGCCATGAGCAGTTGAGGTAATGTCTGGTCCAATCTTTGTAAAATGGGATAGGGACACCGGCACTGCCTTTCTCCCATGGTTCTTGGGATTCAAGTGCTGTATACACTATTTTTTAAAAAAAATATAGGTGATTTTATTGGTGGAGAACTAACAGAGTTCAGTACCTTCTCTGTAATTTACAGTCTTAAGAGAGTTGCCTGAGGTCACTGAGGGTTAAATTATGTAGCTAGATAAAGCACTTGTTAAGTTTTTCCTATGTCCCAGGAACTGTGCTAAATATAGGGTATATAAATTTTTTAAAAAGTGATAACCCTTGTCTTCAAGGAGCTTACATTCTAACAGGAGAATACAACATATAAAAGGCATCTTGAAAGGGGGAGAGAAGGCTGCTGTTGATGAGGTAGAGAGGAAATCCAGAGGAGTCCCGTTGGGCATGAAGTTAGCAGCTCTTGGCCTCCTCATGAAACACGGCCCTGGCTTGAGGCTCACTAATGAGCAGAGCTGGCTTCCTGGTGTAGAGTCATCTCCAGGAAAGTTACTGTGGAGGAGGTGGAAGTCTGGAGAAGACGTGCCTCCGGTCACATAGTCAGAATGTATCAGAGGTTAGTCTCAAACCCAGGTTTTCCTGAGAGCTGCCTTGTCTCCGTGTAACTTTTAAGTGTGGATGGAAATTCATCATAGTCGTTGTTGTTATTTGGTTCTGACTCTATGTAGCTATGGATTCTGTGAATTTAGGAAGGTTGTCCAAGGCCAGAGCACTTGATGCCATCAGTTGATAAATTTTTATCTGAAAAATTTTGAAGGAGAGACACATATGTGTTCTATAATGACAAGGATGAAAGCTTCAAATTGGGAGGATCTTCACCCTCAATGGATTTTTACTCTGTGGATGAGCCTGTTGGTAAAAGTAATTGTGGGAAAAAGTCTCAAAGTAGCAGGCTACCTTTCAAGGCCCAGTTTAACCACATCTAATAGAGAAAACCTTTTCTCATCATCCCAGCTCAAAGTAATTTTTCCTCAGACACTAGCTGTGTGACCCTGGGCAAGTCAATGAAGAATTCCAAACTTTAGTTTCCTTATCTGTAAGACTGGAGACTCCTAGGGCTGTTTGTTGTAAGGAACAAATGAGATAAAGATAATACGTAAAGTGCTTCGCAAACCGGAAAGCTTTATAGGAATGCTAGCCACCATTTCTACTATCATTGTGTCTGTTATTCTTTGCACTCCTAATAATAATAGTTAACAATTATAAATCACTTATTATGTGCCACACACTGCCCTAAGTGCTTTGCGAATCTTATTTGATCCTTATAACAAGCCTGTGAGGTAAGCATTATTATTATCCCCATTTTACAGATGAGGAAACTGAAGCAAATAGAGATTAAGTGATTTGCATCACACAGCTAGAAAGTGTCTGAGGCCAGGTTTGAACGAAGAGCTCTCTGACCCCAGGGCCTGTGCTCTATCTTCCATGCCACCCAGCTGCCCCAACAACATTCAGTGTCTGTACTTGCATATAAAATTTTATTTTGCCTTTTATTATTGGTATAGATGATTTCTCTCCTTAACCAAACTATAAACTCCTTGAAGTCAGGAACATTGCCCGTTTCATTCCTATATCCCCTGTGCAATATAGTTGGATAATTGGTCCATTCTGGGAGTTAGGCTTAGCTTCTGGTGCTAGCTGTGTCACTGATTAGTCATGTGACAAGGGGCAAATCACCTTAACTTCATGGGCATTGGTTTCCTGGTCTATAGGACAGGGAGATAAGACTAGCCACTTTCTAAAGACATTTTCCACCCTGCAATTACATTATCATCACACAGTAAGGGGCACTAAAAAATACTTATTGAGTGAATGGACAAATATCTAGGTGTTGTTCTGGCCCATATATGCTTCAGGCTCTAAGGAATGGAGCAGAGTTGGGGACTAAGTCCAAGTTGGATTGTGCCCCAGTAAGGAGAGGGCTATTTTCAACCAGCTGTGCAAACTAATTTCTGGAACCAGGCCTGCTTATGTCTAAGCATTTTTTCTGGGCCTGAGAACCACGTAAGCAAGGCTTCTTTCTATTCTCAAACTTGCCTGAGCCAGTGCTAAAGGCATCCAACTTCCTGACCAGTCAGGGTTTGGGAATGTAATTATTATTTACCCACAACTTGCTAACCATGGTCTTTCTACCATCTTGCATGAAACCAATTAAAAAGATCTTTTAAAAGAATAATAAGAAGTGAAACCCAGTGAGTAACCGATCCTTTGGCCTCTTCCAAAGTCATGCCAAACCTCACTGGATCTGAAATTTTATGTATGAGCACATTAAAAGCAGGGTTGGTACCAGGCGATTTGCCACCTTGGGAAATCAAAAGGCATTGAGGGGAGCTGGGGAGGTTAAGATTGGAGAAGAGAATGACATTGTTTGCAGTTCTGTCTGAATTACATTTTCATCACTCCTTCCTTCTGCATCTGAAAATATTGCCCTGGGTGATTTGTTATATACATTGAGAGTGTTGGCTTTGCTCAAAATAAAACTCTCTGGATTTGAGAGACCACAATTGGAGGGTAAAAGGCATTTGAACTGGCCTTATGCAATAGGTGGTGTAACTTGAGGGGCTCCACTTGAAATTTCCCCTTCTTCAAAATATGATGATGGAGTAGAATGGTCACTAGGCTGAGAGGTCAGGAAATCTGCCACTTCCTTGTTATGTGACCTTGGATCTCAGTTCCCTCATCTGTAAAATAATAATAGGCTTAAAATGATGAGTCTAGGGGGCAGCTAGGTGGCAAAGTGAATAGAGCACCGGCCCTGGAGTGAGGAGGACCTGAGTTCAAATTCGGCCTTAGACACTTGACACTTAGCTATCTGTGTGACCTTGGGCAAGTCATTTAACCCCAATTGCTCTACCTTCCCCCCTCCAAAAAAAAAAGCAAAAAAAAATGAATTTGTTTTTCTGGGCACAGTTAGTGAACACTGAAGAGAGAGATTATCAAAGTCCATTTTAGTAGTCAAATACTTTAAATTTATTGAATATGACCATTGCCTTAAATCTTAGCATTGGCTTCATTCCTTTATGGGTTAAAGCCATGTATTTCTAGGATACCAGCTAAAAATCAAATAGCCAGGATAAATTGTACCAAACAAGTCATTATCAGCCATCAGCACCTTGTGCAAATTAATTTTTCATAACTCCTAATGGGAGGGGAAGATGGACATTTGAGACTGAAGGTAAAGGTGAGGTTTGATAAAGACAGAGTTGAGTAAGAGAACCGAAGAATGGGTCATTGCATGAAACAACCAGGCTTTTTGGTATAGTGATAAGAATACAAGATCTACAATACAATAACAACCAAAAAGTCTGCATTTAAATCCTGGTTATGAGACTTACTATCTGGGAAACTTCAGGCAAATAACTTTAATCTGTCTGAGCTTTAATTTCCCTATTGGAAAAAAAAAAGGCCATTAGATAAGTTCATCTTGAAAGTCCTTCCCACAGTCTTATAACATCTTCACAGTCTTATGACATCTATAAAGAACTCAGGGGGGAGACAGGGGGACTTTCTTTATATAGCCACAGGGGAACATAACAGGTTGAGAAGCATAAAACTGAGAAGTAGGGGGAAACCCAAGGAAAAGTTAACATGTGGGGGTGGGATAGTATAAGAACAGACTTTATTTTCTGTTTTGGTAGAGGGTGTGAGGCTCAGTGATCTTCTGACTTCTTTAGAACCCTTCCCTCCAAATCACCGTCATGACCACAATGCATGGCATCTTTCTGGAACTCATTCCATTTTACGTCTGAGTTTGTCACTTTCAGAGCACATTCCCCAAACTCCTTCAGCTGATCTCTAGCTTTAAGGCAATCTTCATGTTTATTGGAAGCCCCTCATGCGGGAGCTCTGGCTGTGCTGTCCTCCTGCAGCTCTCTGCCTTGGTCCTTCTTTTCCCCAAAGAAGGAATCTAGGGTTTGGTTGCTGTTCTTACTTTGCTTCTTATGCTTATTCTTATTCATGGTTGGTCAGTCCGTGATTTTCTGTGGAGCTCTGCTTCCGGAAGGGAAAGCTCTGTCCCAAATTGCTGGGGTCCACCCAGCTGCCAGAGCTCTTAGGAAGTTGCTGGGTCCTTTCCCCACTTCTGGCTCACTGAAGAAAAAAGAACCACAGGACCAAAGCCCAAGACCACAATCCGGATCCAGGCCGCTCAATGCGAGAGCACTTGGCCTCTGAACGATCGCTTGGTCCCCCTGCAGTTTGCAGGCCAGGAACTCTGAAGCTGCAATGCGGAGGCAGGTGCAGGACCTCTGCTTTTTGCTTCCTAGCCCTGGAGGCAGTTTGGCCAGACCGCTTTTCTCCCACAACCTCATAAGTCCCACTGACCTAATTCTGGACACTGCCGCAGCTGCTACCAATCTGCTCACCCAAAGCTCCAGCCGGGGCTCAGCGCCTTTCATCCAGCCACCCCTGGGGCACAGCCACAGCTTCAGGCCAGGCTGGTTTCAGTTCACAGTGCTGATATAGTTCCTCCTAGCCAAGCCGACTTTAGTGGAAAGTATATTTGTGTGCATTTTGGAGTTCTAGAATTAGTTTAGAGTCATATTTTATGGGTATTTTGGGGTGGCTATGTGAGAGCTGTGATATGTTGCTGCTCCTATGCTGCCATCTTGGCTCCGCCCCACATTCCCCAAACTCTATGGGCAGATGCCATTAAGGCTAATGTCCTAAAGGCTGGAGAGAACCTCAATTTGGAAACAATTTGGAGAATCTGAATGGTGAGAGTCCTGCTGTTAGACTTGGTACACCTGATTTTTCTAGCTACTTAACAATAATGTCTTTAAAGCACTATACACCCCATATCTTATTTAGTCCTCATAACAATCTGAGATAGGCAATACAAGTCTCATTATCCCCATTTTACAGATAAGGAAACTGAGGCTCAGAGGAATTAATTGACTTGTCTGGGTTCATACAGCTCATAAGTACCAGAGAGGGATATTTCTTCCTTCCTTCCTTCTTTCTTTCCTTCCTTCCTTTCTTCCTTCCTTCCTTCCTTTCTTTCTTTCTTTCAAAAAAGAACGATAGCATGTATTGCTTCAGTCTCCATTTAAACTCTGGTCTTTCTAGATCTTTTTCTGAATGTAGATATCTCCTTCCATCCTGAGACTTGTAGAGTTGTCTTATAGCTGTGTGTTGCTGAGAAGAGTCCAGTTTATCAAGGTCGGTCGTCACACATACGATGTGTCTGTGATTGTGTACAAATTTTTCCTGGTTCTGTGCTTCTCACTCGGCATCAATTTGTATAAGCCTCTGAGACGGATATTTAAATCGAAACTGCTCCTGACTCCATGTTCTAGCTCCCTTCCTCACTGGGCTGCTGTGGGGAAAGTGCTGCAAAGAACAGTATAAATGTGAGCTATTATACTTATATTAGCTTAAACTCTTCTTAACTACTAGTGAAATCTGATCCTCTGAGAGTGACCCTTGTTCGGACTTGTCAATAGTTTTCCAAAGTCGTTAAGTCTACAATCTTCTTTTCTGCCCACAAAAAAGGGCATTGGACCCACCCACATTTACCTTGGGCACACCCTTCTCCCCTCTTCCTGGGAATGTCCTTTTTTTTCACTGTGTTAAGCATCTGCTGGCAATAAATCTGTAAAATGGTTTTTGAAAATTACCTTCATGATCAAATTAGATTAGATACTCTAACATTCCCAAGAACCCCAAAGGGTCAAAGAATGGTTTATTTCATAGCACTGTGAAGACACAACTTCATAGTTCCCTTGAAAATACAATTTCCTATGAAAACTTTACTCAGAAAGAATCAGAAAGTACGTTTCTTTTGGGGTCACTGCATGGTATTCATTTCTTCTGTTGTCTGGTTTCAATTAGATCTCTCCTGATTTCTTTTAAAGCGTGGGCATGGCTGGTCTAAGAGTCAGAAATGACAATGAAGTGGTTTCTTTTGAAGTTTTAATATGTCAGTGACAAATGTGTGACCTCTCCAATGGGAAATGAAATTCTGGGTGATTTCAGATGGACTGAAATGAAGGCAGTCTGGATTTTCTGGTCTTCACTTTCAGTATTGTGTTATCTAATACTTCTATTACTCCTTTTCTTTTATAGAATCCTAGAATGTTAGAGCTGCAAGGCCTTCCTTCAGTTGCAACCCATTCAATTTATAGATGAAAAAACCTAGACTCAGAGAGAGTAAGCAATTTGCTCAAATAACACAGCAGGTTAGTAGCAGATCAAGATTGGAATCCTAGTCTTCAGTGTCCCATTCCCAGATTTTTCTACTCTCTCCTTTATCATTGTCCTTCTCACACACAAAATGCATCAGACTCTTTTTAAAAAATATTATTTCACTTAATCAACAAGCATTCTATGTGACAGGCACTATCCTAGGCACTGTAGATGTAAAGGAGAAAAAAAGTACCTGTTGCCAATGAGCTTGAATTCTATAAGGGGATATATCGTATAAACACAAAAATAAATGGAAAATATATGTATTTGTATGTATCTGACAGATGCATTATTGTTATCAGCCCCTTGTCATTTACATCATCACAATAACAACCATCTTTATCGCCTCCATGTCATATGTGTATGGGGCTTTCAGGAGGACTAGAACGTCTGGTGTGAGGGCTTGTTGAGCCCTTTTAAGGGCTGCTTATTCACCTTTGGTATCCACCTGTCCCCCATCTCTCACTTCTCCAGGAAGCTGTAGCAGACTCAGTGGCCACACCCAGGCAAAAACCATCCTGGTAGATGGGCTAGACTAGTTTGAGGGTAACTGACAGGTCTCAGACTTGTTGGTGAGTTAAAGGGATGTCTACCTCAAGCATGTGAAGACTTTTCCAAGTGGAATGGGCAGATGAGAATAATTTGTTCCAACAACCATGAAGGCAGCTGAAGTAGGAACTGTGAAATGCTTAGATGATCAGACATTGAAGGAAGATGCCAAAGTCATTTACTGCATCCTGAACCATTTCAGATTGTCCTGACTTTTGTCTTACCATTGAACTTCAATGACTTGGGAAGAGAGAGTGAGGATGACGACCTTGTGTAACTCTGTCTAACTTAAATCCAATTCACGTGCAAGTCATTACATCACCCCATGATGCCATTGGTCCTCTTTGAAAATAAAGGACAAACAACAACAATAATCATAATAACAATGATGTCCCGATGATCACAATTATTCTTATCGTAACTATTCCAGCCTCAACATCGTCAACAGCACTGCCATCATTGTCCTTTCAAGCTATAAAACCATAATCTTATGATCATTAAGACCATTGTCATCACTGTCCTCATTATCCCCTTCTTTGTCATTCCCTTCACCACCATCACTATTACTCTCACCTTCAACGTCACCGGTTCCTTCTGGTACAGATTTCCAGGCAGTGAGATACCACAAAAAAAGAGCTGGCATGACTAAGGAAGTTAGAGGGAATGCCCATGAGGTATGCCAAGATTATTTACTTTATGCTTTTTAAACATGCCATTAGTTTTGATTGGTAAATCCGTGGTTTCATGTGGTTTTTGTATTTTGGATTATTGAATTTCTAAAGCATGGCTGGGTAGCTGGTTTATTTGGGACTATAAAGGAATTTCATTGGGAAGAGGAAAAGGAAGTCAGGAGACCATACAAGCTAGCCTTCAGTCCTTGGCAGGACCTTACTAAGGTCGTGGCATAACTCAGGCCTAGGAGTAAAGGTTAGGAGCAATAGTAGCCAAGGTGATCTTTGACTAGGATATGAGAAAATTAACAACAGCTAGCATTCCTACAGTGCTTTAAAGTTTGCAAAGGACTTTAACACATGTTGTCTCATACAACAATCCTGTGAGGTAGGTGCTATTATTGTTGCCATTTTACAGATGAAGAAATTGAAGGTGAGCTAGATTAAGTGACTTGTCCTAGTCATATAGTTAAATATCAAAAGTGGGATTTGAAGTAAGGTCTTCTTGACTCCAAGTCCAGAATTCTATTCACTAAAACAATCAAGCAATCTAAACTCTCAAGTTCTTTCCCTCAGGCTTTTGGTTGGCAGCTAAAATATATGGCTTATTTATGCCTATTATTGCTGCCACTTATTCCAAAACAAAACCAACTCCCTCCCCCACAACACCTTTGAGTTAGAGTGGAAAGAACATTGGATTTAGTGCTGGTGGCCTTTATTGTGAACCAAGCTTTGCAAATAACTAATGTGATCTTGGGAAAATCACTTTACCTCTCTGTTTCCATTTCTGAATCTTTGAAATGAAGAGCATGACAGAGTCATTAACCAATTTACAAATGATCTGAGCATATCCACAGAGTTCTCCTGGGAAGAAACCCAAGCTATCTATAGCCATATGAAACAATGCTCCAAAATCACTACTAATTAGAGAAATGCAAATTAAAGCAATTCAGAGATTCTATCTCATACCCATCAGATTGGCAAAGATGACAAAAAAAGGAAAGTAACAAATGTTAGAAGGACTGTGGGAAAACAGGCACTCCTATGGACTCTTTCCGGAACTGTGCATAGGTACAACCATTATGGAAAGCTATTTGGAACTATACACAAAAAGTTATTAAACAGTGCATGTACTTTGAGGGCTACACCACTGATAGATCTATATCCAAATGGGATCAGATAAATAGGCAAAAGTCCTATGTGTACAAAAATATTTTTGGCAGATCTTTTTTGGGGTGGCATAATACAAATAAACCAACTGAAAACAAAAGGGATGACCACCAGTTGAGGAATAACTGAATAAGTTGTGGTATGTGAATGTGTTGGAATATTATCATGCTATAAGAAATAAGGAAAGAGAAGATTTAAAAAAGACATGAAAAATCTTATATGAACTGGTACAGAGTGAAGAAAGCAGAACCAGAAAAACAATTTCTATTATAAAATCAACATTAAAAACACAGATCATTTTGAAGACATAACCTGATAAAGAAAGAAATAAGAACCAGGGGAACAATTTATACAATTACAATACTGTGGTACTTTGAAAGCTGTGAGAACTAGGATCTGCTAAGTGGCTCAGTGGATAGAGTGGCTGGCCTGAAGTTAAAGAAGACTGACCTTCCTGAGTTCAAATCTGACCTCAGATATTCACTTAACCCTGTTTGCCTCAGTTTCCTCATCTGGAAAATAAGCTGGAGTATCTTTGCCAAGACCACACCAAGAGGAGTCATGAAGAGTTGGTCATGACTGAAAAATGATTGAACAGAGAAGTATGATCAATGAAAGGACCATCTATGATTCTAAAACAATGATGATGAGACACAAAGGTGGTAGCTTCAGAATACAGAATGAAATATATATATTTTTGTATACATCCAATGAGATAATTCATGTTTTGTTTAACCTTGCATATTTGTTCAAAGGAATTTGTTTTTCTTTTCTCTATGCCCCCCACAATGGGGTAAGGATTAGGGGAGAGAGAAAATAGATTTCTGTTCATTTAAAAAAAAAGCTAAAAACTGAGAGTTGAGAATTGCTGTAGATATGGAATATTATATGAAGTGATTGTATTGTTAGATTTGCTTTGTTATTTTACTTTACTATAAGAGAATTATCAAGGTAATATGTAAATGCTTCATCAATGAAACATCAATGAAACTCAATAAATATTATGGATATAAATAAATAAAATGATACATCTTATGGTCCTATATTGTGATACTCTTTATTCATTTTCCCAGAACAATGCCAGCTATATCTCAAAAAGGGTTCTAGAGGTACCTCTGAGGTGAAGCAGAGAGCCTCTTTCATATCATTGCCTTGAGCTCCAATATAGTGTGTTTCCTCCACTTTTGCCTCTAGTGATTAGTGCCCTAGGTTTATTTAACCAAATAACATCAATTAGCTTTTATGAATGGGCATTTACTTTGAAGATATAGTAAGAACAGGAGTACATTTCACACACACCTCCCACACTTGGGGATATACTTTGGCCTATGACACCCTAGTTCTTAGGGAGAATTAGCTTGGATTGAAGGCACTTTGTACATATAAAGTTCACTTCAAACTGTGTTATGGTCAATGGATGGATAAGACCCCTGCTAGGCTGGTCTGGGCAGATTGCTTAGAACTTCACTACTCATCACCTGGGGAAAGGGACAAGAAGTATAAAAATGATCCTCTCAGGTCCACTTCTCAATATAAGATATCAGTCCCAATATCTAATATTAATTAGATTCATAGCTTGATACTAACACCATCACCATTTGTTGTATTAATAAAAATAATTAACAGTCATACAATACTTTAACATCTACAAAGTTTCCTCACAACAATCTATAAGGCAGAAAAGGTGAACATTAATATCATTTTATAGATGGAAAGCATGAAGGTTAGAGACCAATGATATGTCTAAAGTAAAAACTGGCCTGTGACCCTTAAGCAGCTGATCTTGGGGAAGTCATTTAATCTCTGTTTGCCTCAGTTTCTTTGACTGTAAAATGAAGATGAAAATAGCACCTCTCTTCTAGGGTTGTTATAAGGATCAAATGAGATAATACTTACAAAGCATTTAGCACAATACCTGCCACATAGTAGGCACTGTATAAATCCTAGTTTTCATCATTATTATTGTTGCTATTAAGTATTAGAGACAGAAAATGAACCTGTTTAACTGACTTTAAAATGTAATGTTCTTTCTACTATACATTATCTATATTTTCCTCCCTCCCTTCCTTCCTTCCTTCCTTCCTTCCTTCCTTCCTTCCTTCCTTCCTTCCTTCCTTCTTCCCTTTCATTCATTTAGAGAACTACAATAGAAGAGGAAAAAAATCACCCTCTGTTAATGCAGATTGTCAACTAGTCTTCCATTTTAAATTTCAGACTGCTGCCTAGGGCACTAAGAGGTTAAGTGACTTGCCCAAGGTCACACAACCACTATCAGTAGTTATATTTCATGACTGCTTTCAATACCAACATAGTCTTATGCTGTACTATGAGAGGGAAGTTTCAGAAAGTCATGTTGAAAGCCAAGGCTTATAGTCAGTCATTGAGGAAAAAGATGGAACAATGTTCAGTACTGACAAGTCAAAACTTCTTACACTTTGTGACTAAAAGAGTGTGCCTCCAACCTTACCCTTTATGAGAAAGAGAAGAGGGGAAGGGGGGAATAAAAGGCTTTTTTGGCAGAAGTTCAGATTTTCCTGTCAGGACATTTCTGACACTCCCGTTGCAAGAGTTATTGCTCACCTGGGAGAAGGTGGGTTAGCTTAGCATCAACTCTCAGTACACCCCTGGTAATGTGTGGGGCCAATGCAAGACAAGGTTGGACTCTACAATAGCCCACCAGAGAATCTCTTTTTGCTTCCAGTGACATTCTGGGGAGGCTGCTTGGTGACTGACCTGAATTTACCCGTTACAAATTACTTTGTACCATTACCTTGCAGTTTCTAAATCTCTTTGGAACCTGGCAGCCTGGAATCCTTTGGACAAAGTCTGGATGGGATTGTCCTAATGAGTGGCAGAAGTCTGTCATCAGAGGCACCTGAGGACAAAGCAAGTAAGGAGACTGATGTCTGACAGGTATCTGTGGAAGAACAAGCCATCTCTCAATGAATGCTGTTGGCCATAGGTCATGCAAAACCTTCCCGTGCTCAGTGCAAGGCAAGTTCTTTGTGAGTTCCTAGGGAGTGCAGAATCACACCACACCAAACACAAACACAGAGTGTGTATTATTTGCCCCATATTAATAAGCTAATGCTTATTTAAGGGATAATCAATATGCATGTGTAAGAGACTTGATGTAGAATCAGAAAGACCTGAGTGCTCTGACACATTTGGGCTAAATGAAAACAGGCAATCTCTCAATGCTATGGGCACATTTCTAAGACTTTAAATTACAGAGGGGTTGCTGATCTGTGTGGGTGGAGGGAATTCCCATGCAAGGAGTTTCCAATATAGATAAAATTAGATGTATAGGACAACAATAATGTTGAATTTAAATGAATCAATTAACTTGAATTGTATATATTAACTCTTAAATAAAGTCTCATTATAGCTGACTCTAATTGCAAGTAGGCAATAGTAACATCATGATATAATAGTATTTTATGGTTCATGGAACACTTCATCATGCAGCAAGATAGAGAGGGAAGGTAATATTATTGCTCCCATTTTATAGATGTGGAAACTGATGTTCAAGGTGGTAAGCGACCTACCTAAGGTCACATAGTTAATTAAGTACCAGAATCAGGATTGGACCCCAGATTTCCTGATTCCAGCACTCTCTAGTACCTTACCCTGACTTGCTTACAAGTAACTTGATAAATAAAAGACAATGATATTTTGTCCTGTCAAGTCTCTCTGAAACTGACCCCAGCTCTCACAGTCATTTAGAAGTTGCTGCAGCTTGTAGAGAAGAGACTTTGTATCTGCAAATTCTAAAATTGCTCTGGAATAAAAATCCGAGCCTATGGCCTTCCAAGATTAGGCAACTTCCTACATAGCTGAAACAGTATGGAGTCAAAGAAAGAAGAATGGACTGTCAGTCAGTGGACCTGTGTTCTAATTGTGGTTCTGCCATTTTTACTGCTTGTATGATGTTGGGTGAATTGCCATGCTTCTCAGGGCCTCAGCTTCCTCATCTGTCAAATGAAGACTAGATAACTGTTATTGGTCACTTCCTCTGAACTCTGATCAAATGTCACCTCCTACATGAGACCCCTCCTAATCCCACAGGTTTCTAGTTACTTCTTTACCCCACAAATTACCTCATATTTACTTTGTAAGTATCTATATATGTCTTTGCTGTCTCCCCTAACAGAATGTAAGCTTCTGAAGGTCAAATTTTCTTTCTTTCTTTCTCTCTTTCTCTCTCTCTCTCTCTCTCTCTCTCTTTCTTTCTTTCTTCCTTCCTTCCTTTCTTCCTGTCTTCTTTCCTTCCCTCCCTCCTTCCTTCTTTCCTTCCTCTCTCCTTTTTCCCTCCCTCATTCCCTCCCCCCTTCCTTCTCTCTCTCTCTCTCTCTCTCTCTCTTTCTCTTTCTCTTTCTCTCTCTTTCTCCAGTGGAGGTACACATGAGTATTTAATAAAGGCTTGTTGATTGACTGATGATCCCATGATTCAGGAAGGACTTTACCAACTCAGCTAAAGAGTAGAGAAGTGATGTTTTTAAAAAAGGGACACTTAAGGATGGGTCCACCAACTAGACTGAAGAGTGTGTGGGGTGGGGTGGGGTATATTGTCAGGGAGTTGATTATAGGCCTCTCAGGAATAGATTTCTTCCTCTCACAAGTAATCAGTGTGTTTAAAAACTTACCAATAGAGTGAGTAGGATGTTCAAAGGTCATGGTTTGTCTCAAAACCAAAGAAAGCCAATGTGCAGGAAGGCTTCTTTCTCTTGGAAGGGTGCAGAATCTCTAAATTAGCCAGGGGATGTGTTTCTACATTTCCTTGAAGAATCCACGTGACTCAGAAAAAGTCAACTGGAATTTGTAAGTTTCCCCCTGGTAACTGGCACATGCTGGAGGCTTGCCGGCGGCAGCTGGCAACTCTCTGGGACGTGGGGCAGAACACTGGATGAATCAGCTGCTCACTACCCCAGGCTCGGGGTTCTCTGGAACCTATTCTGCATTCCCTGCAGACCCAAGTCCATACAAAACAAAGCAGTCTTCAGTTGAAATTCAATGACAGGTTCACTTAAAACCTAAACATTTTCACTTTAAGAATTGTAAAGGAGTAATTTAGAAATTTTGGAACTCTTTCTAGTTTCTATTTCTAGTCTTCTTTTTTCTAGCCTCTGTTCTTACCCCATTGCTATCACTAACCTCCCATGCAAGCTTGGGGAAATCTGGAATGGATTGCTTTGACCTCAGTTTCTAGGACTGTTTGTTATTCTTGTGAGGCCATTCAGAAATCTCATTGTGGTGGGAAGCTGACAGCAGCTTTAGAAATCCGCAGTGGTACCAAGTGAATGACTTGGGAGAGGTGATTCATCTGTTGGGTTAATGGAATCATCATCATCATCATCACTCACATATAATAATAATAATAATAGCTAAAGTTTACATAGGTTTACAAAGTACTTTACATATACTATTCCATTTGATCCTCACAAATACTTTGTGAGGTAGGTGCTGTTAGTGTTCCCATTTTACAGATGAGAAAACAGACTGAGAGGTCTGTCTGTCTGTCCAGGTTTTCAAAGCCATTAAGTGCCTGAGGCTGGATTTC
Organism: Pseudochirops cupreus; assembly: GCA_028627135.1. Lineage (NCBI taxonomy): Eukaryota > Metazoa > Chordata > Mammalia > Diprotodontia > Pseudocheiridae > Pseudochirops > Pseudochirops cupreus. The sequence continues at coordinate 501,548,173 of CM053580.1, read as the reverse complement.
AGCTCAGTTCTTCCTGACTACCCAAAGTCTACACACCTCCATCCACTTGAGCAAGATGCTTGAGTTGATCTTATGCATCAGTTTGTCAAAACTGCTAATTTTAGAGAAGAAGAGATTGAGTTTCAGAAAGGGGAAAAGACTAGTGAAACCAAGGCTACCCAAGTAGTTAGAAGTAGAGTAGGTAGCAGTCTTCGGGTTCCCATTCTGGACTTGTTAGGGCAGCTAGGTGGTACAATGGACAGAGCAAAGGGTCTGGAGTCAGGAAGACTCATTTTCCTGAATTCAAATCTGGCCTCACATACTATGTGACCCTGAGCAAGTCACTTAACCCTGTTTGCTTCTGTTTCCTCATCTGTAAAATGAGCTCGAGAAGGAAATGGCAAACTATTCCAGTATTTTTGCCAAGAAAACCCCAAATGGCATCATGAAGAATTGTACATAACTGAAATGACTCAACAACAACAGAGATCTATACACCAAAGGATGGTCAGTCCTAGGCCTAGGGAAGATAATTTTGGAATTTACAAAGAAATTGGATTAAAGGGTGAAGAGATTGGAAATAGGGGTAGCAATTAGGAGACTATTGCAATGCTGTTGGTGAGAAGTGATGAGGACCTGAAATGGATTACTTATCTATTTTGTAAGGGGAATAAAAACATGAATGAATGAATGAAAAAAATTGTCAAGTTCTATGAGCCAGGTACAAATATTTTTAAAAAGAGACATTCCCTGCTCTCAAGGAACTTCTGTTCTAATAGGAACAGATAACACATTTACGGGACTGATAATTAGGGAAGAAGAATGTTTTGTTTTGAGGAGGTGGAAATCTGGAATGGAGATAGAAGAGTACATGGCCTGTGGCAGGCAGATGGTGAGATGGCCTGGGTAGATGGCTAGAGGGGATGCAAATCTGAAGTGTGGTTGGGAAATCTCTTTCCAGGGCCACACAGAATAGACAAGTCAGAAGCCAACATATGCTCAGGATGGGTCAATGAGCTACAAAGTGCTCTATATAGCTGCAGAGATAATGAGCACTTTCTTGGTGGTAAAGTTGTTTTACACAAGGATCTCGGCCCTGCCAGCGTACATGTAAATATTATTAGACCTGGAGGTAGATGCTGCAGCAATTAAGGTTGTGAGACATCCTTCTTTTCTGTTTTCTCTGGCTCAGAAGCTGATGAAAAATTCCCTTCTCCTGATTTGTCTTGGACAAATGCTCACATGTATATGTCTGTGTGTGCCGGGGATGTGTGGATGCAGTTAGGAAAAAATCCCTTTAGCTATTTTGGGTTATTGATGAGGGATTTGAGGGTATTGGATTAAATATGTTGTAAGTTCTCCTTTGATGGGGGTGTAGAGTGAGTAGGTATCTTGGTGTGTGGCACAGACAGACAGTGCTGTGGGGGGTCTGGAAGAGGAAGCATCTCTGGGGGTTGTTCTGCTCATAGGAAGCTTCAAAGAGGAGGTGTGACATGATTTTGGCAAGTGGGATCTGGAGAGGAGCAGAAAGACTTTTCATGGGGCTTCATTTTAGTAAATATGATAATAAGCAGCAGAATGTCCAGAAGCGGACACCCTGGATGGCCTTGAGTTCATAATATATAAGGAAGAATCTGGGTTGTTCAGCTGGATGAACAAAAGCCTTCAAGAGGACATGATAGTTATTGTCAAGAATCCAAAGGACTGTCACTTGAAAGAGGAATTCTACCTTTTCTTCTAGGCCCCAGAAAATAGCTGGGAGCATTAGAAGAGGTTGTAAAGGGGTTGATTTTGACTTCTAACAAAGAAAAACTTCCCTATAATTCTAAAAGTGGAAAGTTACCTGCTGGGTAGTGTGGTAAATAGAGCACTGGGCCTGGATCAGAGGACCTGAGTTCAAATCCTGCCTCAGACACTTCCTAGCTGTGAGAGACTATGGGCAAGACACTTAAGCCTGTTTGCCTGTTTCCTCATCTGTAAAATAAGCTGAAGAAGAAAATGGCAAATCACTCCAATATCTTTGCCAAGAAAGCTTCATATTGGGGTCACAAAAAGTTGAATACAATCGAAAAAGATTGAACAACAAAAGTGGAAAGCATTGCTCTTCCTCAGTCTTTAAGCAAAGGCTGTATGGCCAGTTTTTGGGGGTGTGGCAAAGGGGATCCTTTTGGGGGTACTTATTTGGTGACTCCTGAGTTTTCTTTAAAACAGGGTAAATTAGTTAAATTCTTGAACATTCCCAGGACATAGAGATAATTCAGTAGTCCATCATCCCATCAGTAAGTATTTACGGAGCATCCTCTACATGCTGAGCCCTGGGGAAAGGTATGATAGAAACATGAGGCATAGTCCCTGCTTTCAAAGCACGCAAGACTTAAGTGAGAAGGAAAGATTTTAAAGTGTTTCTTTCTTTTTAATGAGGCTGTGGATAAAGTGAGATCGAGATGGCTCTGATCTGTATCAAGAGAGAGATTTTCCCATTCCAGTGAAATCATAAGTCCTTTCTCTCTTTTTAAAAAAAATATTTAAATATGACCATCATTTCTGATTATTTCTCAGCCCTTCTCAGAGAGCCATCTCTTGTAACAAAGAATAAAAAAGGAAAAAGGAAAAAAAAACCCAGTTCAGCAAAACCAACTAAAACATCAACTGTGTCTTAGAGAATATCTAATATTCTATACTCGTAACTTCCCACCCTGCAGTGAAAGAATGGAGAGCTATCTCCTGCAGGACACGATGCTGCTTTAGTTAGACTGGACTGCCTGCCCTGTTAGTGAGCGGGTATTGCTGGTGGCATGGATATTAAGCTCCTTCTCCACAAAGGTTACTGTGGAAGTTGGGCTGGAAGTAGGGTCATGGTCTGGGAGGCATTGCTATTCCTTAGATTCTTAAGCTTTTTTACTTATCAGTGGAGGCAAAATGGCAGCTGTTGGTGGGTTATGATGGGAATGGTGACTTCTTCTCTATGCTACAGTTTGTTTAGCTATACCCTAATGGATGGGCGTCTACTTTGTTTACAATTCTTTGCAACCACAAAAATGCTGCTATTAATATTTTGGTGCACAGACCCTTTCTCCTTACCTTACCACTAGACTTACCAAAGTGTATTAATGGTACCTAAAAAATTTTAAGAGATGTAGAGAAAGGTCTCTAGGAAGATCTTTAATCCTATAGAGAATTTATAGGAGGACAGATATGGTCAAGGGTTAGCCAAATGAGAAGTCCTGGATGGGCTATCATTGAACAGAGTATGTACATCAGTGATATCATAGATAAATGTCAGTTATTATCTTAATCCTACCTAACCTTTTAGCTCTTTATTAAGTCTTACATGAAGCTTGTCCTGAATTCTCCAGTCCAAACTGTCTATTATTTTCTCTATAGTTTTGTGCTGGTAGTTAGTTCTTTTATATAGATGGGATAGACCAAGTCTACGAATTGGTATAACTGTTCTGGGAAACCAGTTAGAATAATGCAAAGGAAGTTATTAAAAGGTCTTTACCCTTTGACCCAGAGATCTCACAGCTAGGCTCATATCCTAAGGAGGTCAAAAGTAAGGAGAAAGGTTCTGTGCACCAAAATATTAATAGCATTATTACAGAGGTGGGGGGTGAATCTGAGGGACTCTGAAAAGGCTTTCATTGCTCCTCCAAAATCCCTCTTTCATAGGCCTGTATGGCATATAAAACCTCCACCATTAGAAAGTCATGCCTTAGAGTTGAAGCCTTGACTTCTGTATGTATCCTTTGTCAAAAATCCACATGGAAGGGTTAATATTGAGTATCTCATCATAGGATATTATTATAGACTCATGGAATTCTAACAAATCCCAGAGTAATTTATTATATCTTCTATCTGAGTGAGATCTTTTACAGCATCCCTGACAAGTGATCATCTACTTTGAAGACCTCTAATGATGGGAAACTCACCACCTTTCTCAGCTATCAATTTTCCAGCTCTATTCATCAATAGTCATCTTGTCTTTCAGACTGCTTTCTGACAAAACATGTAAAAGAAAACAGTACTCTGAGGGAATAGAACATTGAAGAATTGGATTCTGTTTGCCTGGGGAGAAGGTAGAGCAATAAATTGAGAAGATAGGACCCTTCTTGGGAAAGGTAGGCCTAGTGACAGGTTCTATCTAGGTAGGCAAGAGCTCAGTGTGTGTGTGTGTGTGTGTGTGTGTGTGTGTGTGTGTGTGTGTATGAGACAAGTAGCAGTAGCTTACATTCATTCAGCATTTTATGGGCACAGAATTATTTCATATACATTCATTTGGCCCTCACAATGACTCCAAGGCAGGCAGCATAGGTATTATTCTCCATTCTAGGAATGAGAAAATGAGATTTTGAGAGGTTCAATGCCTTGTCAAGATAGAACCCAAGGCTTTTGTCTGAAGCTTCAGAGTTCTTTCCACTGCCCTTCTATAGAGAGGTGAGTCTCAAAGATTATCAGGCTTTCCTGCCCATGAACTTTCATAACAAAGAATTCTGTAAGGCAAGAAAGTGAGAACAGAGAAGAGAGATAAAGCATTGAATAATTAGGTAAACATCTCCCCTCTGCTGCCTAAGTCCTTTAAAGCCTTAGGTTTGTGAGTTCTTTAATTATAAGAGAGCTAAGGGGTACAATAGCTTGGTGTTATAGTGGCTAGAGTATTGGATCTTAAATCAGGAAGTTGATTTAAAATCAAATCCTGCCTCATACATTTAGGGTTAGTGTTAAAGTTGGAGGCTTTTAGGATTACAGTTGGAGTAGGAGGGTTAGGATTACCAGTTGTGTGATCCTGGGCAAGTCACTTAATCATGTTCAATATTATTTTCTTCATCTATAAAATGAGGGGGTTGGACCCTTTGGACTCTAAGGTCCCTTCTAGCTTTAAATCTATGATTATATAAGTCCCTTTTAAGAGTTAGACTGTTCTAAATGCTTTCTGAAATGAAGGATGCTTGAGAAGAAATTTTTCTTCTCTTGACCCTCTGTTTGGCCAAGCCCTCAGTTTGGTCAGCGCTGTCAAGAATCCAGCCCCCCCCCTTCTCTCTAGCCTTGCAGCTCACTTGTTATATCTTGGAGTATTAACTCCAAGTTCAACCATTTATTATCCATTAAGCCTTAATGATCAACCTAATAATGTTCATGTGTACTCTGTGTATGCTCTGAAAACTCCACCTTTTATCTTATTCAGTCATGACAGCTAGCCAGACGGCTTTGTGTGAGTGTTGATGGAATGGAGTGAGCTTGTGCCTTCTGCTCATCGGTTGGCATTAAACTCTAAAGTTTTTCTACCTATCATCTGGGACCTGGCAGTAGAATGATGAGGTCTTTAGGTCTTGGATGCAGGTGGAATTATTGATTAAGCTGGATTTGGTGATTGCATCCAATCAATTTTCTCAAAATTAAGCAATCACAGCAGAATGAATTTCTTTCTACTGCTATTTCATCCATCTATCATCATCATCATCACCATCATCATTAATATCAATTATTAGTGATACTTCTCACTTCCCTTCCTAGCCTTCCTTCCTATCTGACATTCACTAGAAAATGATGGGGACAAATGGTGATACTAGACTTTATTTCTTGCACTATCCGCTGAACAAAAACTGGCAGAATCCTTTTTTTTCCCCTTACATCTTTCTTTTTTCTTATATCTGTTAGTGACTTCCAGACATGAGCCTTCATGCTGATGTAGAATGAACTGAGAAGGGATCTTGAGGCCTGATTTGGTCCAACCTTGTTCTTCAGGCAAGTGAATGTTCAGTCATCCAGGACAGAATTTCTCTTCTGTTCTTATAGTTGTCTTCAGACTCTATCAAGCTTTATTTTTTTTTTTGCTTTTTTTTTTTTTGGAGGGCACTTGGAATTAAGTGACTTGCCCAAGGTCACATGGCTAGTTTTGTGTTAAGTGTCTGATGTCGGGTTTGAACTCAGGTCCTCCTGATTCCAAGGCTGGCACTCTATTCACTGTGCCACCTAGCTGCCCCATCAAATTTTTTAAAAAATTTTTTAATTCTTATTTTTTAATTGATTTGTTTATTTATTTTTAGTTTATAAGATTCAGTTCCAGAGTCCCTTGAGTTTCAAATTTTCTCCCCTCCCTCCCTCCCCACCCCTGCCCATGGCGGTGTGCAATCAAGTATAGGATCTGCAAATACTTTCACATTGGACATTCACATTGTCTGGTTGTACAGAAGGGTTGTAACCAATGGAGTGAAGAAGAAACAAAACCAAACATGGAAAAGAACGAAAGCATGTAGTTTGCTTCATCTCCATTAAAACTCTGTTCTTTTGAGATCTTTCTCTGAATGTAGATATGTCCTTCCATCCTGAGACTTGTAGAGTTGCCTTATAACTGTGTGTTGCTGAGAAGAGTCCAGTCTACCAAAGTTGATTGTCACAATACGATGTGATTGTGTACAAATTTCTCCTGGTTCTGCTTTTCTCAAATTTTCAAAAAGCATTTACACTTTATACACATTTGCCAAATGGGCATACCAAGTACTACATTTTATCTATTCTTTTTTTCATACTAATCAGTGGTATTTCCCTTCTTGTTGTTTTTGCTGTTCAGTCATTTTTAGTCACGTCCAACTCTCTGTGAGGTTTCCTTAGCAAAGACACTACCACAGTTTGACATTTCTTTCTCCTTTCATTTTATAGATGACAGACTGAGACAAAAAGGTTTAAGTGTTTTTCCCAGGGTCACATAGCTAGTAAATGTCTCAGGTTGGATTTTAATTCAGATCTTCCTGACTCCAGGCCTTGCACTCTATCCTCTACATCACACCTGACATTTTTTCCTTCTACAAATATAAAAAGTGCATCATAGAGTTGTAGTTTGTAGAAACCTTGAAGTTCAACATCATGATTTTACAGAAAAGGACACTGGAGTTAAGAGAAAGATCCAAAGCTAGCAACAGTATTAAGTGATAGAAATATAACTTGAGTCTAGCTCTGTAGCCCCAAATCCACATCTCTTTCCACCATACTATACTGCTTCCTCAGATTCACAAGGAGAAGATTTTTTGCAGGTAAACACTAGTCTTTAATAAGTTCTCCTTCATTTTCTTCTCTCTATTTTCCATTGCATCCTTCACACTTATAACTCAATTATTTTTCTTCTGTTTTAACATACTCTGCCTTTCCTCTCTTCCATAGGTCCTTTATCCACATGTTTATTTTTAGCACTTTCCCTCCCTCACTCTCCCTCCTCTCTCTTCCTCCCTCCCTCCCTCTGTCCCTCCTCTTCTTCTTTCTTTCCTTCTCTCTTTTTCTTTTTTCTTGCCTTCTTCTATTCCTTCCTTCCTTTCTTCCTTCCCTTCCTTTCTTTTTCTTTCTTTCCTTTTCTTTTCTTTCCTTCTTTCCTTCCTTTCTTCCTTCCTTCCTTCCTTCCCTCTTTCTCAGAATTCATGGTTCAATAACTTAATGTGAATGTGATAGGAGGTCTCCAGTGGGAGTACCTCAGGAGTCTATGCTTGGCTCTGGGTTATTTAACATTTTTCTAAGCGACTTGGATAAAGGCATAAATGGTGGGTTTATAAAATTTTCAGATGACACTAAAATGGGAGGAGTAGCAATACCTTGGATGACAGATAAAAAAAGCATTGATGGACTAAGAGGATTGAATTTTTTATCAAATAAGACAAAATTCAATAGGGATCAATGTAATCTTCTTGTACTTGGGTACAAAAATAAACTTCACAAGTATAAGGTGGATGGGTGACAGAGAGATGGTGAAAAAAAAACAAACCAGTTGTTTTGAAAAAGACTTCTTGGTTTTAATGGACTGCAGGCTCCATTTAAGTCAGTAGGGTGATGCAGCAGCCAAAAATGCTTGGTGCAATCTTGGGGTGCATTAAAAGGAATGCAGCTTTTAGGAATAGGGAATTTTCAATCCTCCTGTTATCTCCCTTGTCAGACTTCATATGGAGGGTTGTGTTGAGTTTTGGTCACCATAGCTCACAAATGGTCAGCCAGGATGAGTAAGGGCCTTAATTTAAAATTATACAAGGATAGGTTGAAGGAACTGGGAATGTGTAGCCTAGAAAAGAGAAGCCTGAAGGTGGGAGGGAGAGGGTAAAGACATGTAGATTACTTCAGTCATTTGAAGGATTGACTTGTGGAAGAGGAACTAGATTTCTTTATTTATTTAGAATCCAGAAAGCACAAGCAATTATTGGAAACCATAATGAGGAAAATTTAGGCTCAATCTATAAAAAAAAGGTCCTAAGAAGTGAAGATTTCCTTGGAGACCTTCACACAGAGGTCAAGTAACCACTTGTCAGGTATGTTTATAGTGAAAATATCTTTCATGTATGGCTTGGCCTATATGGTTTCTGAAGTCTTCCAACTCTCAAATTCTGTGATTCACAATATTTAAATTTTTTAAAATTTTATATTTTTATTTTTCCTAATTACACATGAAAACAATTTTTAACTTTTTTTTTTTTTTGTAAATTTGAGCTCCCAGTTCTCTATCTCCCTCTCCTCACCCTTATTTGAGATGGTTGGCAATTTCATACAGGTTAAAAATGTGCAATCATACAAAACATTTTCACATTAGTTGTGTTGTGAACAAAACCACACACGAAACCATGAAAAATGTATATGAAAAATAGTATGCTTCAATTTGCATTCAGACTGTATCAGTTCTTTCTCCGGAGGTGGATAGCATTTTTTTTTTATCATGAGTCCTTTGTAATTGTCTTGGATCATATTGCTGGAAGATAGCTAAGTCATTCACAGTTGATTATTGTATGATATTGCTATTACTGTGTACAATGTTCTCCTGGGCCTGATCACTTCATTTTGGATGTGATTCATGATCTTTCCCCCAAACCCACCTCTTGACCAAAGTGCCCCATTTCTGTGAAACAGTCTACTCTTCTTCCATGTTCTTATGCACACAACTCTTTATCATTCCACATATTAAGTTGGCTACCAAATCTTGCTTTTCCCACATCAGCAACATCTCTTATATCTGACCCTTTTTCTCTACTTACACACACTACTGACCTTGGTAAAGCCCCTCACCATCCCACACCTGGATTGTTGAAATAATCTTCCCTTTGGTCACTGTGCTTCAAGTATCCCCTCCCTTCATTTCATCCTTCTCACTGCCACCAAAGTGATTTTTCTTAAGCACAGTCTTAACCATTTCACTCCCTTACACAATGAACTCCAGTGGCTTCCTATTACCCGTGCAATCAGATATAAACTCTTTCATTTACCCTGTAAAGCCCTTAATTGTCCTAAAGTATCTTCCTATTCCAATTGAATAGTACTTGTCCCTCCACTTCCATTGTGAGATCCAGCCAAACCAGACTTTTCTCTCTTCCTCTCACACAACAATCCATCACCCATCTCTGTGCCTTTGGACTCACTCTTCCTTATTTTTGGAATTCATTTCCTCTTCATCTCTCCCCCCTCCATTCCCTCTGAATTTATTTATTTATTTCAGTTTTCAATGTTCATTTCCACAATATTTTGAGTTCCAAATTTTCTCCCTATCTCTCTCTTACCCCTCATCCCAAGATGGCAAGCATACTGATTACCCCTTCCCTCAGTCTGCCCTCTCTTCCATCTTCTCCTATTCCTCCCTTTCTCTCTACTTTCTTGTAGGGCAAGTCTCTTCCTCTTTACCTCAACAAATAACCCTTTCCCCCACCCAAGACACAGCTCAAGCATTATTTCCTATGTGTCCAAGAGGAATTAGCAGCAATTTTACCCTTTTTAATTTCTGAGGAGAAAAGGACACCTAAATAAAGGATACCTAAGCTTCTACAGAGATGCCAAAACTGGTGATATTGACAGAGATGCAGAAGTTATTTTAACAGAAGTTTTTAACCTTCTACTCTAACTGGAAAGGGACCCTTCTTTATGAGTCACAAATTTTTATAGGAGTTTGAAGCTCAAATTAATTGGGAAGGAAGTGAAATAAGATTGTACTCACTGGGAATGTGAGAAAGGATTGCTTCCTCGTAAGCATTTTTATAGTGAATAAATGTCTTAAGATTTCAATACTTTTCCTAGAGTTCACTTCAGAATTTCCCAGAATTATCTGGATGCTGACAAAAATGGAAGCAAAGAGGCAATGTGATGATGAGGAACTCAAAGATAGCCTTTGTGGGACATTTTGGAACAGGAGAAAAAACTGGCATTTAGACTCATTCCTGTGGCCTTTCCATTAGGCCATGTGGTAGCTGGTCATCGTATTTGTTCCCTGTGTCCCTTGCCTGTTCATTGGGCTTATATAAGTTCCTCTTTTTCCCCCTCTAGCTCCTCATTTGCTATTGTACTTGGGAAAAGGGGAAAGGATGAGGGAAGTGAATATTTACACAGTGCCTACTATGTGCCAGGTTCTGTTCTAAGTGCCTTTAAAAAAACCCAAATATAACTTTATTTGAGTTTGAATGAGAATCAGTAGCTACCGAGTGACTGTCCTAAGGAAAAAAACAATGTGAGAAGTAGAGATCACCACCACCATCACCATCAGCACCATTGCCAACAGCCCCACTAAAAACAGAATATCTCACAATACAGATCATGCTAACACTGGCTTCTTAACTAAACACAGTTTATAAATGCATTCAGGCAGCTAGGTGGTGCAGAGGCTAGGGCGCTGGCTTGGGACTCAGCAGAGTTAGAGTCCTGCCTCTAACTTTAGCTGTCTGACCCTAGGCATACCACTTCATCTTTTTAAGCCTCTGTTTCTTCATTTATAGAATAGGGATGATCATATCACCTGCCTCCCAGGATTAGTGAGGAGGATTAAATGAGGCAACACATACAAAACACTTTGTACACATTAGTGCACTATGTAAATGCTATTATTATTATTTTAGATTATTGCAGTGGGGGGATCATATACTCCTTAAGAAAGTACAGCATCTGGCATATTGTGGGCATTTAATAAATACTTCTTGATTGGTTGATTCTCAGTGGACTCTTGCACACCTGTCTTGGCTGTTTTTGGGGCAGGTAGTGCAATCATAGAGCACTGGGCTTGGAGTCAGAAAGACTCTTCATGAGTTCAAATGCAGCCTCAGATATTTGCTAGCTGTGTGACCCTGGGTAAGTCACTTAACCCTATTTGTTTCAGTTTCTTCTTCTGTAAAATCAGCTGGAAAAGGAAATGCAAAGTACTCCAGTACTGTTGCCAAGAAAACTTCAAATGGGATCACAGAGTGTTGGGCATGACTGAAATGACGGAACTAGGTTATGTTTATTTGTTTATTTTAGAGGCTGATTGATATTTTTCATTTTTTGCTATCATAATCTTTCCCCCAATTTTGCTTTCTTCTACCAAACCAAGAAACAAATAAATTTAGAGCCTCTCTAGAATACTTCTTTGAACTCCGGTTTCAACAGGCCTCAGAGGAACAACTATATCAGGTTCAAAATACTCTTGTATGTTCTCACTCCCCAAACTAGGGCTCCTAATCCTCCCCTACTAGCCACACGATGTGTTCCCCTTTCAATGATAAGATACAAAATTCAAATAATTTAGAGCAAAGGCATTTACTGAAATGACACTGTTAGAAAATGAACATTTCTCCTATAAATCTACTTTCCTACAAATACATGCAGCATCAGCAGAGAGAGTGAGTACACAGATAAGTCAAAAGTAGAGAAGTATCCGGGTGAGGAGGGCCAGCTGAGGTCTCTGATGCTGCCAGATTGTGGATGACTGCTTCACATTATTCCCATTGGCCTTGGACACAACAACTCAGTTGAATGCTTTTGGGGGCTGCTCCATTGCATGCTAAATACCATTCCTTTGTCATCTTTGGTCAGAGAACTACTATGATTTTTCTAGAAAAATAGGACCAGAAATAGCCTCATCTATTTAGCTTCCTCAGTGTTTGGACTTTGGGAAGAAAATTCCAAGCTCCTGGTGTCAAACCCTTTAGAAAAGGGCATTCTTAACATTTTTGTGCATGTGTCTTGGACCTCTTTGGCAACCTGGTCAAGTCTATAGCCCCCCTCTCAGAATAAAATTTTTAAGTGCATAAAACAAAATATGTAGGATTACAAAGTAAATAATTTATACTGAAATACAGTTATCAAAATAATTTTTATAAAGTTCATGGACCACATGTTAAGAAACCCCCTTTCAGAACAAAAACTTTGATCTTTCCAGCAAGCCCTAAGCTTTGCTTTTTTTTTTTTCATCACCCTTGCCAGCAAGAGAATAGGTATCCTTGGTGGAAGACCCTGGTGACTAACCCATACATTTCCTAAATTAATCTCAGCAGACCAAACATAAACAACGGTCATTTTACCAAGAAGCACAAACAGTGCTGGTAATCAGAGTTCCTTTAGGTTTATATCTGAATTTCTGCCACTTATCTATGTAAGTAAGTGCTTAGGGAAAATAACACAGAGGCAATTTACTCCCAGAAAACAAGGTTATTGCCTCTGCTAACTTCTCAGTGAATTCCTGGACTTTCTATGTGCAAATACTGTTGCTTAACATCTGAAAAGGGCAAAGTCTTTGCCCCATACACTGACAAAAAAGAATGGCTAAATAAAGCCTACCAACAAAATGACTGTTTGACAGCATATGCCATATTCTATACCCATAGTCCTGTCACCTCTCTCCTAAGAGGAGGGGAGCATGTTTCCTCATCTGTTCTTGTGACCCAGGATTGTTCAGTGCAACTAATTAGTTCAGTTGTCTTTTAGTGTTGTTTTTGTTTATTTTATTCTATTAATTATGCATATTTTGCACTTGGTTCTGCTGATTTGCATCAATTAATACAAGCCTTCCCAAGTCGGATTTATTAGATATTATTTCTATAAATAAAAATTATGAGATAGGAGAATAAATGTATTGTTTTCTATAAAGATTTTTTTCTTTAAGGAGCCAGTCATGCTATCTGTGTGTCACAAGAACTTGGCATCCTAGAATGTCCAGTCTAGAAGGGACCTTCCAGATAATTTAGTCCAATACCTTCCTCTCTCCCTTCCCTTGTCATTTTTTTCTACAGATGAGGAAATTGAGGGGTTTGGTAATTTTTCCAAGGTCAACCCATTAGTACTTGGGAGAGCTGGGACTATCACACCAGTCTCTTGACTCACAGTCCAATGCTCTTCCTTTTCCACAAAGTACATGCCACGATGCACTTTGGCAAAGGAAATATCCATTCTGGTTTTTTATTTCTGATTTTGTTTCCCTATGCTTGACTTTATAAGATATCAATAGTATCTGGAACATAGTAGAAATCTAATCTAATCTAATAAATGACTGTTGATTGATAGTCAATTTGAATTGGTCATTATGCCAATGGGACTGGATTGATCATTTGATAGTTGCTTCATTTCTTGGCACTCAGCAGTAATGGTCGTTGGAAGAATTGAATTGACTCCAAAGTGCTAAGGTAATGCTGATGTCTACACATGAACCTGAAGTCTCATTACTATGCAAAAGAGGTCAAGCTTATGTCCCTATAGGGAGCCCTTTGCTATACACCCATAGTTCTAATTTCTTGTCTCACAAGTGTATATATTGCTGACCAACAAAAGGGAGACAGCAAAAGACTATAGAAGGATTATGTCTGTGCTGGGAAAAATTGGATTCAACATGCATTTATTAGGCACCTACTGTTTGTAGTATATTTTAGGCAATTGGGAAGATAGTTAAATAAGACATGATTTTTCCCCTTCAGCTGGTTTTCAGCCCTACTTATGCTATTTATCACCTATGAGACTTTAAACAGGTCACATGACCTCTCTGGGCCTTCATTTCCTCTTGTATGAAACAGAGGTTAGACTAGACCCCTGAGGTCCCTTCCAGCTATATGGCTTATAAGAGATCACTTTATCTCTCTAGGATTCCATTTCTTCATCTGTAAAACCAAGGGATTAGACCAGATAATTTCTAAGGTTACTTCTAAATACAAATCTCATGATGGCAAATGCTATGACAGAAATCATACTATTATATTCTCTATACTAGGAAGTCTGAATATATGGTCCATAAGAGTCCCATAAGTAGTCTAGAATATCGACAACATTTTCTAGTGTCTAGATGAGGACTCTGATTTGCAAAGCAAAGCAAAGATGCAAAGGTTTTTTAAAAAATCATTTATTCATTTTTTTCCTTCTAATTTAATTTGACATACATTTCTTGCACCCCTACAATATCTAAGGCACATAATAGGTGCTGGGGATATAATGATAGATATAATGAAGACCCTGGTTTTAAGAAGCTCATAGTTAAAAAGAATAGGGAAAAGGAGAAGTAGTTAAAGGAAAGACCCTTAGAAAGGGCTTTGGTTTGGGTTGGGGGCCAAAGAAGGCTTCATGGAGGAATTGGTATCTGGATTTGGACCTCAAAGGGAATGAGGGGTTTGAATAGTGTGGTGGTATCTATTTTAGGCATGGGGGGCTAAAAATTGAGCAGGAGGAAAACAAGGGATATAGGGAGAGAAGAACTAAAGAGATAGAGTGTATTTGAGGCACAGAATAAAGAAGAGATATGAAAAAATTACCCAGATAGACTACAACCAGATTAGAGAGGACCTTGAGTGACAGGACCAGGAGTGGATACCTACCAGCAGAACTCTCAGACCCATTCTGCTAGCACTCCTCCCTTCTCTTCTTCTATCTGTCCTAGCCACCCCCCAACCCCCAACAACACCATCTTTGTACCCTCCCCCATAAGAAGATCTGACAGCCTGAGCAGAGTGGTACAAAGGACACTGTCCTCCAGGGGCAGGTTTCTTTTTGGTGGTAGCTAGAATGAAAGGGGGGAGTGTTTCTCATATTTGCTCTTTTGCCCTACCCTAGTGGCCCCTGGAGTGAAATCTGAGGCCCACTAGCCTATATGCTTGTGACTGAATTGGACATGACTGAAAAATTTGCGCGGTCTGGTTTCCTGAAGCCAGTCGACATGGCCTGTGGGGTTCTCTTAATGAGCTGCCCTGAATTAGACTGGCTTGCTATTGTTCTTTGGCAGTCCTGCTGCAGCAGTCCTGGTCCAGCCTGTGATGGATTCATTATCCAAGCTGCCTCTGTCCCACTATTAATGACTTCCATAGGAGTTCTGCATGGGGCCAGAAAGCCTGAAGGCAAGAGGTGAGAGCCCTGTTGTTGGTGTCCTCCTAGATTGAGACTTTCCTAATAGAATATTGATCTGGTCCAGAGGAGCAGAAATCCAATGCCCTCACTCAGGCTGAATACTTAAGGAAGCAGGCTTCAGCTGGCAGAACTATCAGCAATCAATTTAATGTCAACAAGGAATCACAACATGGACATTATCCAACCTTCCCAAATGGATATTAAGGTCTCTGTTACCTACAAATGAATGATTCATATAATAACTCCCATTTTTCTTTTCTTTTTTTTTTTTTCTGACTACTCCACGGTCCCTTTGTCTTATACCACACCAAATTAATACGCTCTTCAAAGCCCAGGTTAAGTCCTTTCTCCTTCATGAAACTCCAGTTTCATGAAACTCCCCAACCACTCCAGTTTTCTCTCCTGTGACACTTACAGGATGGCCCAGACAATTCAAAGTGCAATTATGTAATGTCTTATACTATTTTCATGTGCATATATTTTGTTTCTGCAAGAAGATTGTGAATTCCTTGGTGACTG
>CM053580.1:501481448-501532094 GCA_028627135.1 Pseudochirops cupreus | reverse complement strand
AGAGAGAGAGAGAGAGAGAGAGAGAGAGAGAGAGAGAGAGAGAGAGAGAGAGAGAGAGACAGAGACAGAGACAGAGACAGAGACAGAGACAGAGAGAGAGAGAGAGACAGAGGGAGAGAAAGCACTAGTATCTGGAGAGATCAGAAGAAGTCCCATGCAAGATGCTCCCATATCATACTTTGAAGGAAGTAATGTTTTGAAAGACTCAGTGACTATGCTCTGTCTACTTATACAATTGGGGTTATTGGATTCTTGAGCAAAAGGCCCAGCCCATAGTTTGGGTTCTTTAATTTGTAAAATGTTTCCAGCACTACTTGCCATCTTGACCTAGGGCAGGGGTGGAGAATCTACAACTTAAAGGTTATAGGTGGCCTTCTAGGTCCTTGGGTGTGACCTTTTGACTTGAGTCCATTTTATAAAACAAATTCTTTTATTAAGGGGATTTGTTCTGTGAAGTTTGGATTCACTTAAAGGGCTGCACTTGAGGACCTAGAAGGCCACATGCGGCCTTGAGGCCATAGGTTCCCCACCCTTGGGTCTCACAAATGGACCCAGGGAAAAAAGAATCCAGGTCAGCTAAAGACACTTCTCTGTGTCACAAGTCACCTACCAAAAAGGAAGTGCCAATTCAGGTAAGGCAGTTAGTCATTATAGAAGGAAAAAAGCAATTATTAATGTCTACAATGTGCCTCACTAATAAGCAGTCTGAAGGCTACTTTTCAAGTTCACACTTAATTGAGACTGCGGATTGAATTCTTAGCAGCTAAACCTAATAGCAGACTAAAACCAGGGAACCTGGGAATACAAAGACAAAGTCAAACAATCTCTGCTCCCAAGGAATTCATATTCTTTTGGGGGAACAAATAATACCATCTACGTGTAGATGTATATATAGGAGGTCTTTGTCTAAATCTTTATATGCATATAGACATTAGATATAAAGTAATTTTAAGAGATCATCTCTATGTATATGTGTACATATATTTGCATACATATGCATGCATGCATACATGAACACCTGCATATGTATAATAAAGTTTGTGCATTTATGGCATGTATACCATATAGAAACATAGGTTCACATACAGTAGCATGATGGCATCATAGATTTAGAATTTAAAGGTACTTTAGAGGGTCATCTAGTTCAACTTCCTCATTTTACAAACAAAGGTTCCAGGGCCAAAGAGGTTAAGTAATTTGTCCAAGATGATACAAGTAAAATAAGTTAGAAATTGCACCCAGGTCCTCTGACTCTCAGCTGTTCCACAATTCTTCTCCAGAATGTGTCTGCCTATGCTATGTGTATGCATGTATGTGTGTGTGTGTGTATATATAGATAGATAGATAGATAGATAGATAGATAGATAGATAGATATATCTCAGTATATGAAGTTATAATGACTAAGTACTATCTTTTGACATATATGGAATGTTGAAGAGTTTTAAAAAAGAAGAATCTATATGCAGTCACATGCTGAATCCACAATTTAATTCACAGGGAGGTGATTGTTTCTATATGAGATGACGAGAACTTCTTTCCCTTATGTTTTACGCTTCTTGGTCTTGTGGGACAAGAAGCTAGGACAAGCAAAATAGGATCAGAAATGATGTGTTGGTTATGCAACTCCATTGAACTCATTTCTTCAACTATTTCTTATTTCCTGCTTCTCTACCTCATGTTTCCCAATAAAAAAAGGACATTTCTATCTATGTATAGTATATACAGTATACCTGGCTTATAATCTGCCTAGAGATAGCGCTGGGAAGTTTTCTTCAAATTCTATTATATTTTCTGTCTTTAGATATGGCTTCAGGATTTCTGTTGACATAACTTGTGTTAACATAAACATAACTGAACTTTTGCTTTTTTAAAATTTTATTTTTAATTTATGGAATAAAACAAGCATTTCCATAACATAGCACAATAAAACAGATGATTGCAAATGAAACTGCAAATCTTCTACGCACAACTTCTGTTCCTTTCAAATACACAACAAAATTATCACAGACAATTCTTTTTTTCTTCCCCCTATAGATGGCCACTATGACACACACACACACACACACACACACACACACACACACACACGCGTGAATAATTATTCCATAGATGTTACTATTTATCAGTTCTTTCTCTGTCACCAAACTGCTTTGAAAATGATTTAACATCTCCAATGAGCCCCTACTGCCACCTCAATGTCATAAATGATCAATGAACTAATAGTTGAAACATATTGAACATCAGAGGAGAAATGCCTCCGGATTTGGAAAAAGCCTGATCTTAAGCTTCTTTGCTGAACGAGATCAGTAATTTCTCTGCCTGTTAAACATCCTTCAGCCTTCCACCCCTCTTTCCTTTTCCGTCTGTATTATCCTTATTGGTAGCCACAACATCTTGGACATGCCTCCTCTCACTGACGTGCCTTCTGTTCAGGCCCTCTCACCCCTCCTAGACTATTATAACAGTTTCCTGATTGTTTTTCCTATCTTCAATCTCCTTTCTCTCCAGTCTTCACATAGTCCTTTAATTAATATTTCTAAGACATGAGTCTTACTATATTAGTTCCCCAGTGCATTAGGTAAAACGGCAGATAGAGCTCTGGGCCTGGTCTCAAAAAGAACAGAGTTCAGATGTGATGTTAAATACTTACTAATTGTGTGATCCTGGGCAAGTCACTTATCCTCGGTCTACTTCATTTTTGTCAACTGTAAAATGAGGGTAATAATAGCATGTATCTCTCAGGGTTGTCATGAGAATCAAATAAGGAAATAATTCTGAAGCATTTAGTATAGTGCCTGACATAAAGTGAATGCTCAATAAATGCTTGTTTCCTTTCTTCCTTTCCTCCTTCTCTCCCTTCTTCTCTTCCTCTTTCCCTCCTTCCTTCTTTCCTTCCATCCTTCTTCCTTTTCTTCCTCTCTTTTCTCCTTCTTCCTTTCTTTCTCTCCTTCCTCCTTTCTTTCTCTCCTTCCTTCCTTCCTTCCTTCCTTCCTTCCTTCCTTCCCTCCCTCCCTATTCAAAATCTTTAGTAGCTCCTTATTGTCTCTAGGATAAAATACAAAACCATTGGCATACCATTTAAAACTCTCCTTGACCTAGCTTACACTTGCTTCTTTTATGTTACTTATACATTCAACATCCTCATTTAGGAGACCTCTATAACAATGAAACCATGAGCATAGTCCCTGTCCATAATTGATTCCTTTCTGTGACATTTATCAATCAACTGACAAGCCTTTATTAAGCATCTGCTATGTACACTGTGCTAGGAGCTAGGGATATGATCACAAAAACCGAAATCATTTTAAGAGCCTTCTCTGCATTTGGTGCTGTGTTGAGTGACAAGAACACAAAGATAAAATAAAAAACGATCCCTGTCATCAAAAAGCTTATATCCTGTGGGCAGGATATAACAGTTACAAGGATAAGTTGGGACAAGAGAATTTGAGGACAGAGAGAACACTAAAAACCAGTGGGGTCAAGAAAAGCTGTTTGGAGGAGTCAGAATCCAAAGAAAACTTGCAGTGAAAAATTCTAGGAGGTAGAAGGGAAGAAGGCATGTGTTCCAGGCATAGTGGACAGCTTATGCAAAGACAGGGAGATGGGAAATAGAATAAGTACTGAATTGAGGAACAGCAAGTAGGCCAGGTTAGAATATGAAGAAGAGTACTATGAAAGCTGTCCCCAAAGATTGGCTGGAGTTAGTCTGCAAAGGACTTTAAATACCAAACCAAGGACTTGATATCTAATGTTTGAAGCAATAGAGAGCTACCAATAATTCTTGAGTGTGGAAGTGACATGGCCAGGCCTGTGCTTTAGAAAGGCTACTTTGGCATCTATTCAGGGGATGGATTGGAGAGGGGGGAGCTTGGCAGCAGGATGATCATTTAGGAAGCCATTGCGATAATTCAGGTGAGAGGTGAAATTTGTACATTCCCTGTTCTAGCTAGCCTGGTCTTCTAACTACTCTTTGATTTCAACCTGACTCTATTTGGGCCTTTGCACAGTCTCCTTGAAGGGAGAGGTTGCTTTTTTTTTTTTCTGTCTTTGTGTCCTTTTTGCCTAGCACAGTGCCTTGCACATAAGGGTTTAATAAATATTTGTGGAATTCATTGGGAATTGGCTGCCAACTCTACTATTTGCTAGTGGTATGGCCTTGGGCAACTTATTTCCTCTCCCTGGAATTTGGCTTCCTTATTTGTTAATGAGATTGTTGGACTACATGATCTCTAAGCTCTGGATATTTGACTGGCTGGTCACTAGGCATCTTGAACTCAGCATAACTCGTTATCTCCTCCCTCCCCCATAACTATCTTCTTTTTCTACCTTCTCTGTTTCTGTGGAAGTTATCACTCTCCTTTCAGCCATTCGGGTTCACAGATTTTGATTCACCTTTGCCTCCACTCTCTCATCTCATATCCTGTCAGTTGCTCAACCTTGTTGATTCTACCTCCCCAACATGTCTTTCATCTTCCCCCTTATTTCTATTCCTACTCTCAATTCAGTTTTTCTTCAGTCATATTTGACTCTTTGTGACCCCATTCGGGGTTTTCTTGGCAAAGATACTAGAGTGGTTTGCCATTTCCTTCTCCTGCTCATGAGGAAACTGAAACAAATAGGATTAAGTGGCCCAGGGTTATACAGCTAGTAAGTGTCTGAGGCCAGATTTCAGCTCACAAAAATAAGTCTTCCTGACTCCAGGCCTGGAGCTCTCTGTACACTGGTTCACCTAGCCAACCATTCCTATTCTAGTCACCCTAATTCAGACTCTTTATCACTTTGGATCTGAACTATTGCATTCTCCTTTTAATTGATCTCCCTGCCTTCAGTCTAACCTAAGCACTCCATTCTTCATGCTTTCACCAATTGATATTCCTAAAACACAGATCTGATCATGATATTCACCTCATCACAAAGCCCCCACAAAAGCTCCTTTTTACCTTTAGGACAAAATACAAACTTTCCAGTCTGGCATTTGGAGTCCTTCATAGTCTGGCTCCAGTCTATGTTTCCAGGTTTATTTTACATTACTCTCCATGATAAACTGTGTGTTTACCAAACTGGCCTGCTTCCTGTTCCCAGTACATGACATTGTACAACCCTCCATTGTATGTAGTCCATGCCTAGAAAATACTCCCTCCTCACCTTTTCTTAGAACTTTTGGTTTACTTTAAGACTCAGCTGCCATATCACTTCCTACTCATAGACTATCTGGATCTTTTCAGGTGCTAGTCAGTCAATCAGTCAACAAAAATACTATGTATTAGGCACTGTACGAAGCTCTAGAGTTACAAAGAAAGGAAAACAAACAATGATCTGTTCTCTCAAGGAGCTCACGGTCCAACACTAACGCCCTCCTTCAGGAAATTACCTGTATTTACTTTATACTTACTTATAAAAGAAAAACATTGTTTCTCTCTAATAGAATATAAGCCCTTTGAGGGCACACTCTTTAATCTTTGTCTTTACATCACCTGGCACAGTACCCAGCACTGAGTAGGTGCTTCAGAATGCTTGTTGAATGAAGATTCCATCTAGCTCTAAATCCCTTGACATGTTCTATGACTCCAAACATAATGTTTCACTCTCTTCACCCTAATAGAAGGGAATAATTTCCAAAGTTGGGATAGGAATATGAAGGCGTCAGTCCATTGAGAAATGGAACCAGGTGATACCCATGGCCATGGTATAGCACTAGATCTGGATTCACACAGCAGTCTCGATCCTGTAGGTTTTTCATAGCAATTGTTCCCATTCAGGGAAACCCTGGGAACATCTGTCTTGGGCTTATTTCTCACTTTCCTGCATGACAGAGGTTTTTCAAACTTTTTTGTGTCCTGGACCCCTTTGGCAGTCTGTTGAAATGTACCTCTTCTCAGAATAATGTTTTTAAATCATTTAAGGAAATATTAAATTTCAACAAGAAATCAGTGAGAATAAAAATGTATTTTTTTTTCCCATCCAAGTTCATGGACCCCCTTTTAGGTTTGTAGACCCTTAGGTAGAAGATCTGTCATAAAAAAGATTTCATTTTGCTTGAAAGGACCAGGCTAACAAGAAGTATTTAAAAATAGAATATGCTATCAGTATCAAAAGATGTCTGAAGAGTAGAGAAAGGACTGATATCCTAGCCCAGTTAGTTATATCTCATCTTCTAGACAGCTTAGGTGGCACAGTAGGTAGAGCTCCAGGCCTGGAGTCAAGAAGATCTGAGCTCAAACTTAGCTAGTTAGCTGTGTGATCCTGGGCAAGTCACTTAAATCTTTCTTTGCCTCAGTTTCCTTGAGTGTAAAACATGGATCATAATAGTACATTCTTAAAAGTTGTTGTGAGGTTTAAATGAGATAATATTTGCAAAAAGTGCTTAGAACAATATCTGGCATGTAGTAAGTGCTGATTCCCTTACCCTTCCCCCTTCTGATGAGTGTTATTTCCTACCTTCTCCTCACCCTGAAATTCAGTCCCAATCTCTGAAAATTCATAGAACTTTGTGGATCCCAGAGATTTTGGTATAATCTGGTCTACTCCTTCCTTCACCTATAGGCCAGCATCTGCTGCTCTGTGGGCTACTGACTGCTACTGCTGTGTTTCTTGTTTGCACACCTGCCACCATCTTCCAATGGGGTCCCACAGTTGTCCCAGTCCCCACAACTCCCAGTGTACTTCAGAAGTCCACAGGACTTTAGTGACATTTGGTGGTTCTATTTTGACCTTATCACTAAAAGCTCTGCCCAGCTTCTTCACAGCTCTCTTTTTGAATAGCCACTACTATGGGTTTTTTCTTGGTGTACAGCTTTTATTCTGACTCCTTTTGGATCTCTTTAGGTCCTCTTGAGATCTTTTGCAATTATTGCATTCTTTAGGAAGGCCTAATTGTATGTCATTTGTTGACTTTCTATGCATGCCTACTATTTGGTATATCTGTATTATTCTAATTTAATTAAGGTATTTTATTTTGGAGCAAGCTATTTACCCTGATGTCTAGGATATGCCTAATCTGAATGGATTTGGATAGGTTTTGGGGCTCCAAATCTCTCTAGTACTCTGCTACCTCTTTCTTCTCCAAACAAAAGACCACTTAGTCTGTTTTTCTCTCTCATTTCCTTTTTCAGGGGCAATCAAGGGACTTTAGGGACCCTGAAATGAATGTGCGGCCTTAGTATGAACCCGGTTTAAGTGACACTCTTGTAGATTGAAAGCCTGTAAGCTCTTTTCAGAAGCAAGGCAAGATCTGTGAGGTCAAGGACGGAGCCTTATGATTTTTTAATATTTCAATTCAATTCAACAAACATTTGTTGAGTACCTAATGGGAGCAAAGCCTTCTCCCTCTGAGGAAGATCGAGCATTTAGAGACATGGCTGCCAATGTCAGAGAGCCTGAATTCTGCTTGGTGGGAAAAGGTATGTTTATAAAAAAAGGTCAAATAAAAATAATACAATGTCAGTGAAAAACACCAAGTATTTATGGTATTCAAGGCAGATTTTTTTTTTTTTTACTGACTGGGAAGCTTAAGGAAGGCTTTCTGAAGGAGGTAGAATTTGAGTTTGACTTTATAGGATGTGTAGGAATTCAAGGAGTGGTGGTGTAGTGGTAGTAAGAATAATGGCTAGCATTTTTATTAGGGCAGGTAGGTGACACAGTGGATAGAGGGTGGGGCCTGGAGTCAGGAAGACTCATATTCCTGAATTTAAATCATGTGACCTTAGGCAAGTCACTTAACCCTGTTTTCCTTGGTTTCCTCATCTATAAAATGAGCTGGAGAAGGAAATGGTGACCCACTCCAGTGTCTTTGCCAAGAGAACCCCAAAAGGAGTCATGAAGACCCAGACACTATTGAAAAATGACTGAACAACAAATAGTTTTTCTAAAGCCTATTATGTCTCAGGCATTGTGCTAAGTGCTTTACAAACATTATTCCATTTGATCCATACACTAAATGTGAAAGGTAGGTGCTATTATTATTCTTATATTACAGGTGAGGAAACTGAGGCAGGAAGAGGTTGAGTTGTACAGGATCACAGAGCTAGTAAGTGTCAAAGACCAGATTTAAGCCCAGGTTTTCCTGACTCCAGGCCCAGAGCTCTATTCACTGTATCACTAAGCTGTTTGTACGGATAGAAAGGTAGATAGCATAAACTAAAACATGGAGGCAAGGGGTAATAAAACTCAAAGGGGATAAGGGGCATAGATCATGACCAATGCAGTTTTGTTACAGAATAAAATGCAGGAAGAGAGACCATAGGATTTCTATATCATTTACTAATCTATTTTGATGATAGGATATAGAACTACAAAGCACCTTAGAAATCATCTAGTCCAGGGTTGGGGAATTGAAGTTTGGATTCAGTCGAAGGGCCGTACTTGAGGACCTAGAGGGTCACATGTAACTTCAAGGCCTCAGGTTCCCTACCCCCAATCTACTCTAACTCTGACATTTTTTGCAGATGAAAATACTGAGGCCAAAAGAAGCTGCTTAAGGCCCCAGAGACCTTCAGGTCATCTGTCCATTTACCCAGTGCCTTTTCTGTTAGGCTGCACATTACCATGGTTGGACTTCACCAGATTTTGGAGGGCCTTGAATGACAGGCTAAGGATTTTGAACAGAACAGAAGTAGAACAGGATGTGTTCTCAGGAAATGTGGCTGACTGACTACTTACTTGATATCTCTAGTGCATTAGGTTTGAGTCTACTAGGGTGGGATTCAGAAAGCCTGTAAAGTGGATCTGTCCTGAAAGTAAGAAGATACATGGGATATGGCTGGTATAATACAGTAGGTATACTAGGAAGAACATTGAATTTGGAATTAGGGGATCAAGATTTGAATTCCAGCTCTCTTCTTACATCTTGTGATGTCCATAACCATTTTGGACATCTAATTCCTCAAATATTACAAGAGGGACTTGAATAAATGATCTCTCCAATAATGCATCCTGTGATTTTTTGAGACTTTTTCCTACACTACATCTTAGAAAATCACTTCCTCAGCTTGCACAAGCTTCCAGAGTACTTCTACTAAGAAAGACTTCTTCTCTTCCTTGGAGTCTCCTTTGAGCTCCATTTTCTCTGACTCAGTTCATGAGCTTGGCTCACTAGCAACTTCTAGGGTATTGTGATGTTTCATTGCTAAGTCCATAGTATGAGGAAGGGGATAGAGACCTGGCCTTGGGTTGATTTTGCTTCTGACACATATAGACTCTGTGACTCTGAGAAAGTCACTTGACTTCTTAATACCTTAGGATATGCTTTAAGACCATATATGCAGACCATAGCTAGTGAGAGTTCCTTGAGAGATCTCTACACTGATAAAATCATGGGTTTTTAGGAAGGAAATCAAACCCAACTAGAGAGATCTATGGATGAAAAACCTAGACCATCAGGAAGTTTTTCAAGTCATAACCAGATGATGAAATTAATTCACCAGTGGAAAGAGGGACTGGAACTGGAGCCAAATAATAATAACAACGAGCATTTATATCTAAGTGTCAGGCACTTGCTAAGTGCTTTACAAATATCATCTCATTTAATATTCACAAAAACCCTAGGAGATAGGTGGGAGTATTATCTCCACTTTACAGATGAGTCAAATAAAGTTTACATGATTTGCCTAAAGTCACAGCAAATGTCTGAGGCTAGATTTAAACTCAGGTCTTGACTTTAGGCCCAATGTTTTGTCTACTGTGTTACCTAGTTGCCAGAATATCTGAATTAACTATGGTATTTGAGTTGGCTCAGAATATCTGAGCCTCTTATTTCCCATATAGCCATGAGCAATCAATTTTATACCCCTAGACCTTCATTTCCCAATCAATTTTATACCCCTAGACCTTAATTTCCTCTTCTCTAAAATGAAGGAGGTTGGACCAAATCAGGGTTTGCTTTTTTTTTTTTAACTTGGGGTAGATACCATTTTTTTCATTTTGTTAATTGTATTTCAACATGATTGATTTTCTTTATAATCCTATGCATTTTAAAAACATTATGCTGAGAAGGGCTCCATGGGCTTCACTAAACTACCTAAGGGGTCATTGACACTAGTAAGATTATGGGCTCCTGGACTGGCTGATCTGTAAGGTTTATTCCATGTTCATTGAGGTTTGATGAGATTCTTTCCAACTATAAAATTTAATGCTTCTATTGCCATTTGGGAAAAACAGGACCTCAGAATTGAAAGAAGGACTTCAGAGGCCAGATTCTAAGTTCTATCTGACCAAGAAATCCCTCTAGAATGTGCCTCACAAGTAGACATTTAACCATTGAAGAGGAAGCCACTATGTCCCGAGGCAACCCATTCTATATTCTTACGGCACTAATTGTTGGGAAGTATTCTGTTCAGCAAGACTAAATCTTTCTGAAACTTTCGTCTCTTTCTACTGGGCAGGGAGGGGGTCAACTATAGCAAATCTAATTCTCCTTCCATATGATATCCCCTCAAATACTTGAAGATGGCCATCACACCTCTTGTTGAAAAGTGAAAAATCCAGACAAACTCTTTGGGGAAATACTTAAAAGGGAGGGTGGGTGGAGTCCATCAACACATTTAAAAATGCCAACATTTGTGCCAGCATCAGGTAGATAAAGTCTTCATAGAGACAGAACGCTAAGGTTCCTTCCATGATTGGGAGACTATCTTAAAGTCTGCTTGCCTCAGTTTCCTCATCTGAAAGCATCATAAAACTTACCTACCTTTCAAGGGGTTGTGAGAATTTAAGCTGTGATTGCAAAATGCTTTGAAGACAGAAAGTGCTTATTAATAATGGTGCTTATGATTGCATTTTAAAATAGAATATCCTGGTCTTTCAAACTGTTTGCCTGGGATTGCTCCCAAAGCATTACCGGAGGGCCAATGGACAATATGAAAAGGTGGAGTCGGCTCCCAGCCTATATGGTTTTGCAGTGATCCCCTTGGGAAGTTGAATGAAAACCTTACATCCCTTTAAACATCAGAGTGTGGGAACATCAGAATTTGTTCTTTGGTGATTATAACCTTCAGGAATGTTTTGGCACCTTTTCTTCCTGACTTCATGTTATGAAACAAATGCTGAGTGTTGAGAAACAGGATGTACTTATACCATTTTCAATTTATTCGGGGAAGGGGAAAGAGAGAAATCCTTTTAAGAAAACTTTAGGAGGCCGACCACTTGGCCAAGTAGAAATAAAATCATTTTTTGACCTCAAGGTTGTTGACACCCAAATCTTGTAAAGGTCCCAGGACAAGGAGGAGTTCTTAGGCCTCCTTAGCTGTTATGAACCACTGTTTGCAAATTCATTCTTTCAACTAGCCTTTATTGAACACCTTACTATGTGCCAGCCCCTGTATTAAGCATTGAGGATATAAAGAAAGATAATAAACAAATAGCCCCTACTCTCAATTAGCTCATAGTGGGGACAAGAAATAACTCTGCACAAATGAGATATATACAATGTAAACTGGGGATAGTTTCAGAGGGAAGGCCATAAAATAAGGGAACTTCTTATTGAAGGTAGGACTTTGGTTAACACTAGAAATGAAGCAGGATAGCTAGGAGGTAGATACGAGGAGGGAGAGTGTTACTGGCATGGGATATAGTCATTGAAAACAGTGAGAATGGAAAGATGGAGTATCCTGTTTGAAGAATAGCTTGGAGGCCAAGGAATCATAGGGTTATATGGATGGAAGTAAAGTGTAAGAAGACTGGAAAGATAGAGAAGTACCAGGTTATAAAAGGGCTTTGAAAGTCAAACAATATTTTATATTTGATCTTGGAAGTCATAGAAAGTTTTTCCTCCCTTAAATGAGAGGAGGGTGATGTGGTTAGACCCATATTTTAGGAAGATCCATTTGACAGCTGAGTGGAGGATGGATTAGCATGAGGAAAGAATTAAGTCAGGCCAACCAGTCCAATAGTCTAGGTGTGAGGTGATGAGGGCCTGCATCAGGACCCTCTGTGCAGCAGCAGAGGTGTAGGCCATGAGAACAGTGACCTGCCTGGCCCAATCTGGCAACAGCCATGCTTGGTGAGGAAATGGCTCAGCAGTCAGTGTCAGAGGACAGAAGGGCCCATATATGAGAGACGTCCTGAAAGTGAAAATTATAAGACTTGACCACTGATTGGATATGGGGGATGATGAGAAATAGTGAGGAGTGGAGGGTGACATCTAGGTTGAGAACCTAGATAACTGGGAGGTTGGTGGTTAAGAAGAGGAAAATATCTTTTGGGGGGCTGAGTTTAATTTTGAATATGTTGAGTTTAAGATATCTGAGAGATATCCAATCTGAGATGTATAAATTGTAGTTGGAGATGCAAGACTGACTAGAGGTCCAGAGAAAGGTTAGGCCTGGACTAGTAGATCTGAGAGTTATTTGTGTCGAGATAATAATTGAAACCCTTGGTGTGATGAGATCATTGAGTCAAACAGTATAGATGGAGAAGAGAAGGTGACCAAAGGCAGAGTCTTGGGACGACCTACTGTTAGTGGGTATGATATAGATAAAGATCCACCAAAGTTTAGACAGGAAGAGAATAAAGCAGGGATGCAAAAACCTAACTCTTTAACAGTAAAGATGTTTCCCTTACAGCAGAGAGTATCATGTTCCTTTCAAGAAAGATTTGTAAGCATAGATCTACAGTAAATTGGTCAATTTGTCAGTCAACAAGCGTTTATTAAGTGATTACTATGTGCTTGGTACTGTCCTAAGTGCTGGGGATATGAAGAAAGGAAAAAAAAAATCCAGTCCTTTCCCTCAAGGAGTTTATATTCTAATGAGGGAGACAAACATGAAAATAACATACAGAGTATGTGGAAGGATAAAATGTAATATCAGAGGAAAAGGTTGGGGGGTGGTGCTTCTAGGAAAGACTTCCTGTAGAAGGTAGGATTTAAGTTGAGCATTGAAAAAAGGTTGGGGGGGGGGCAGCTAGGTGGCACAGTGAATAGAACACTGCCCCTGGAGTCAGGAGGACCTGAGTTCAAATCCGACCTCAGACACTTAACACAAAACTAGCAGTGGGACCTTGGGCAAGTCAAGGCAGAGATGAAGGAGAACATTTTTTATCACTGGAAATAATCAGTCAGTCTGCTAGAATGTATTAAACACCTATTATGTGCCAGCCACTGAGCTAAGTAATGGCTGGATACTGGAGATGAGTTTTTGTGCAAGGAGGACAGTGTGGCTAGATCATAGAGTTGTTGAAGGGAGAAGAGTGTAAGAAGAATGAAGAGGAAGGAATTGGTCAGGTTGTGAAGATATTTAAACGTCAAACAGAAAATTTTGTCCTGGAGGTAACAATGAGGCATTGGGGTTTATTGAGCAAGAGCCTGACTTGGACAGATTTATATTTCAGGAAAATTATTTTGATAGAGTGTAAGAAAGCTAGACTGTAGTGGAGTATGAGGCAGAGAGACCAATTAAAAGACTATTGCAATAGTCCAGGTGTGAAGTGATAAAGAACTGAACTGGAATGGTAGCTATGAGTGGAGAAAAGGGGGCATATGCCAGAGATGGTGTGAATGTAGAGACAAGATTTGTCAACGGTTTGGCTAGTAGAGACAAGATTTGTCAATGGTTTGGCTATGTGAGATAAGTGAGATAGGAGTCAAAGATGACACTGCCTGAGGTTGACAGTCGGGGTAACTGGAAGGATGGTGATGCTCTCAATGGTAACAGAAAATTTGGGAAGCACAAATATAAAAATATTTATAGCAGCTTTTTTTGTGGTGGCAAAGAATTATGCATTGAGATGATGCCCATCAATTGGAGAATGGCTGAACGAGTTGTAGTATATGAATATAATGGAATACTATTGTGCTATAAGAAATGATGAGCAGTCAGATTTCAGAAAAACCTGGAAAGACTTACATGAACTGATGCTGAGTGAAGAGAGCAGAACCAGGAGAATATTGTACATGGTAACAGCAACACTGTGTGAGGATCAGCTATGATAGACTCAGCTTTTCTCAGCAGTACTGTGATCTGAGACAACTACAAAAGACTCATGATAGAAAATGAGATCCAGAGAAAGAACTATGGAGTCTGAATGCAGATCAAAGCATACCGTTTTCTCTCTCTCTTTTTTTGTTTTTGCTTTTTTCTTTCTCGTGGATTTTTCTTTTTGTTCTGATTCTTCTTTCACAACATGACTGTTGTGGAAATATGTTTAATATGATTTTACATATATATATATATGTATATATATATATATATATATATATATATATATATATATATATATATATACACATACATACATACATATATAGCCTATATCAGATTGCTTGCCATTTGGGGAGAGGAGAAGGGAGGGAGAAAAAAATTGGAACTAAAAAACTCATAAAAGTAAATATTGGAAACTATCTTTACATATAATTGGAAAAAATAAAATACTGTTAAGTAGAAAAAAATTTAAAAAAAGAAAATTTGGGAAGAAGGAAGAGTTTTGGGGAAAAGATAACATATTCTGTTTTGAGGTTTCTTGTGTTTGAGAAAGAAAAAAGACAACCAGCAAGAGTAAAACATGCAAATCTGTGGAGGTTAGCTGTATTGCAATAAATGGATGCATCTGAAACTTAGCCTTAGGTATTGTGAACGTTAATGACAAATATATTCTTGCTCTAGAGAACACTGAAGTTTCATTTAAATTTGTTAGTAAAAAAATTAGAATCTTTTTATTTTGAACTAAATTATCAATACACACAAACTTCTCAAGCTACAAAGAAGGACCAAAGAAAAGATTATACATGATTCTGTGAACCTCTGTGTTATGTGTGTAAAATTTGTTGCGTCATTTTTCAATTGTGTTCAACTCTTTGTGACCTCATTTGGGATTTTCTTGGCAGGGATACTGGAGTGATTTGCCACTTTCTTCTCCAGCTCAATTTATAGATAAAGAACTGAGGCAAACAGGATTAAGTGAATTGCCCAGGGTCACACAGCTAGTGTCAGGTTGGATTTGAACTCAGGAAGAGGAGTCTTCCTGACTTCAGTCCCAGCACTCTATTCACTGCCCCACCTATTGCCCTGCAGGTATAAAATAGTATTCAGCAAAACTACTGGTCAGAAGGGACAGAAATAAAACAAAAATGGTGACATAAAGAGATCAGAATGCAAAAGTGAGTTCTTTATTTTAGAAGTAAAGGAAACATTCTATACCTTCTGAAGGCTCTGAAGTGTCAATAACTCAACTACATATGAAAAGGTGAGACAGTGAACCTGCTCCAGATTATGACTGCTTCAATACCTAGTCATTAGCTACTCATTAAAAAAAAAAGACCCCAACAGGAGTTGTTCTTGTGGATCCTTTGTTCTCAAAGAGGACCAATGGCGTCAGGATCTTGATGTCTTGACTGCAAGTGAAACTCTGAGGATCTTCCCCTTCCAGATTCCCCTTCTTTCATGAAGGCAAACTAGGCCATCTTTTGCTTCCTTTCTTACTTAGCCTTAAATCACTGAATGGGTGTTGCCTCAGACAAACTGAGACCTGGCAAAGATCTAGCTTAAAAAAGGCCAAGATCTCCCACTGCATCCTGGGCCATCACCAGTCATCCTGATCTATGTCTTGCCACTGGACTCAGATGACTCTGGAGGAGTGAGGCTGATGACTTTGTACAGCTCTATCACATTCAAATCCAACAGGAGTAAGGGAAGGGTAAATGGATGATTGTCATAAGTATGGGTGGAATTTTCCAGAGGGAAGCCATTTCTGAACCAAGACCGAATTGTCAAACAAGGGAGGATGGGTCTTTTCCCACCTCCGACCTGGAAATGAAAAATCTCAGAGCAAAGTCTCCAAGGGAATCCTAGAGGAGAGACACCTGCCTATCTTAAATTAAGGGAAATGATTCCTTTGCCGGAAAGAGCAGTATCCAGTCAAGCCAGAGGGCTGCAAGTAGTAAAGTCTTCAATTGCCCATTAAAAATTAGTCTATCCAGCAGAGATGCTATTGACCTGCTTGGTCCAGTCTAGAAGCCACAATGCTTGTTGAGGAGGTGACTCAGCAGCCACACAACTTGCTAAACCCAGCCTAGCAGTGGACTGACCCATCCAGCACACTGGTCTATTCATAGTGTTCACAATCAGTAGTGTTTTGGTAATTAGTGAAATAATTTTCCCATTTAGTGAAGACACAATCTTTTGTTGTGCAATTTTGTATGTGTCTATAATTGAATCATTTAGGATGTGATTCCTCAAGTAGCACTTGGAGAAGATTGTTGCACGTGCTTTGTCATCATGGGATTATGTTTTTGGAGCATATTGAGAAGATTTCGAAATACGTTTTCTTAAAATGGTTATATTCTTCAATATAGCCCCTGATTGACCACTTACCATTTTTGCCCAACACAAGACAATGCTGATCAGTCACATTATTATACTGAACTTATAGTTCTGCTCTTCTTTGTGTTTAAACAAATCAACTTGCCTACCTTCATCCCTTAATTAAGATTTGACCATGAAGAACAGATTAACATATGAGTTTTTGATAGCTGGTAGTTAAAAATAAAAAACTAGACATTGTTAGCTGTATGCCAATTTCTGAATTCCTTATTAATAAATGCTAGATTACTGTCATATTTGTTTACTACATCATTATCAGAGAAAAACAGTGATAAAAGTAACATGCTGCATCATTATATGGGCTATTTATTTTCCATTTAGGAAATATGCTCTTTTAGCTTGATAAAGACCTCTACATAATTAAGACTGGTGTTCTAATCTATTTTTTAATGCCACAGATTGATGCATTAGATGGGGTGCTTGATGGTTTTAAAAAGAAACTACATTGACAAATACAACAATCCGTAATTTAATATTGAGTGTATCATGCAATTAAATTAGAATTTAAAAATAAAAGCTTTTGTGGGTGAAATTAAGGTGTACTTGGGCACATCTAGCAAGCATATATGTATACTTTTGTTAGAGAGATATAGATATAGAAAGGGAGTTCAGTCAGTCATACAGCATGAATGAGGAGTAGCTGATAGCAGCCCACATATTCCACTAGAATCCATTCAGTATTAAGCAAGATAAAAGAAATCCCCCAGCATGTTGAGTGATATTGTGGAACATTTGAGGGAGCATTTATGGGAGATGTGGATGGAGTGTGTTCTACATTATAGGAGGGAATGTACTCACATTGATAGGATTTCAGATCCATGGACAAAAAGTAGTATTATATGCTGGGGAACATGTTAAGCAATATGGATAGTAAGACAGAAATGAAATTGTCTTGCTCTCAAGGAGTTTCGAGTATTCTTTGGGGGAGAGAAGTGAAAAGTCTATCACTTAAACACAGATAAGTAAATGCAAGGTTACTTGAGGACAAGAGAGCCTATATTTTACTTCTAGGTGGTGCATGGGGTACAGCATTGGACCTGGGGTCAGGAACACCTCAGTTCAAATTAGTTTCAAACTCTTACTACCTTTGGAACTTTGGAACTCTGGGTAAGTCACTTAAACTTCTGCCTGATTCAATTCTTTTTTTCCCCCCCAAATTTTATTTTAGACTCACATTCTGGAACACAAATACAGAAAAGAGAAAAGAAACAAAAACATGTCATGAATTTAAATATTGGAATTTAAATACAAAGCTAGAAAGAAAAAAAAGCATGTCATGTACATCATAGAACATGAGAGCATACAAAATATATAACAAATTTTCATTTCAAGAAAGTCTATATGATAAATAATACTCGTGTTGAGAATTGTCCATCTTTTCTTTGCTTCCTTGTGAGTTTTTTTGTTCTGTGCTGTACATTGGCTTTGTTTTTGTGCCCCCAGAATCTAGTATGGTATCTGGTACTAGCAGGTACTTAATATATGTTGAATTGAATTGAAATGACTTTGTTGTTAATCAAAAGGAGTATTGGGTTCCAAGTCAGTCTGATGGGAAGGTAATTTTATTCCAAGATTTACTTCCTAGGGTCTCATGAATCAATCAGCAAGGAAAAGGAAAAGAAGGTGTAATGGTAATGGGTATTTGAAGATCTTTCTTGCCCCTTAATAAGTCTAAGGGAATTTGAAAACCTTCCCTGCCTCAAAGATTTTCCCTGCCCCCTAATAGGCTGAATGTAATCACATGGAGCCTGTGGTGGTAGGAGTTTTATGAAGGGTGGAACAGAGCCCACAAGAAGCTGGGAACCAGAGCAGTTAGAGAGGAAGGGAGGAGAGGAAGTACCTGAGGGAGACAGTTAGGCTTGTGAGTAAATGTTGGTTGTTTGCCACCTGCTGTGACAGCTATGCTTGTGTCAGTTTATGGGAAGGTTAAAGGATGGTGTGGCTCTCTGCTACATTGTGGTGTATTAACTTCTATGTTGCTATGATGGATTTGACTTCCTGGTGTTGGGATTTGGTTTTCTGGTGTCTGAATAAATGTTTTGTTTCTGTCTTCTATATGGAGAGTCTGTTATACTTTACAATTAAGAACTATACTGGCATATTTACAGTCGCCATAGGTGCTGTGAATATTGCCTTGGCACTACAGAAGGAAAGAAGCACTTAAGTGCCTACTATATGCCAGACACTGTGCTAAGAGTTCTACAAATATCCTTTCATTTGACCCTCACAATAACCTTGGGAGGTGGGTGCTATTATTATCCCTGTTTTACAGTTGAGGAAACTGAGGCAAAAAGGTCACATAGCTAGTAAGTGTCCAGGGTCTTCCTGATTCTGGTACCAGGACTCTATTCACTTGCCACGTAGCTGACCACAACAGTACCAGTTACTCACCTTTATATAACATTTTAAGATTTATAAAAGAACTGTCTTCCCAACAAACCTGTGAGACAGAGTAAATACTATTATACCTATTTTACAGATAGGGAAAATGAGGCTCAGAGAGACAAAGTGATTTGCCCCAGGCCATGTAGCTGGGCTCAGAGCTGAGATGCTCAGAGCATCTAGTCCAGAGTTCAATCCTATTTCTAGAAAGTATTCATGGACATCTATTGACCTAATACTGTGGGGGATACAAGAAGTTATAAGATGGGACCCTTGCCCCTGACGAACTTGCACTCTCAGAGGAGGGACAGGACTTAGATCTAACCTATGAATCAATAGTGAGCAATACAGGATGATATCAACATGATCCACTGTACGTAGATGACTGCCTGCTCAGGAACTGTCTTTGTCTGACCAAGAGCCCAAGCATCTTTTCACCTACCATCCCAAGAAAATGCATCTACACTTGATTTCAAAGAATATTAGGGCTAGAAAGGGTCTAAACTATCAACAAATCAATTGATCAAGTGGAATTTATTAAGTAACCTGCTGGGTGCCAAGTACTGTGTTATGCTCTAGGGCTGCAAAGACAAAAATTAAACAGTACCTTTCTTTAAGGAGGCTTGGAGAGAAAAAAAGACTTGCCTTAAATATTTGGAACATCTAATGAGAAGACAAGACTCATTGGAAAAGACCCTGGTGTTGCAAAATACTGAAGGCAAAAGGAAAAGAGGAAGGCAGAGGATGAGATGTATGGGTAGCGTCATGGAAAAAATGAACACGAACTTGGACAGACTTTAGGAGATAGTGGAAGATAGAAGAGCCTGGCATGCCACGGTACATGGGAGAAGAGTTGGACATAACTGAATAACAACAATCTTTAAGGATTATAGTCTATCTGGTGAGACAAAATGAACATGTAATAGATACATGGGTAGCTAGGTTGCATAGTGATTAGAGTATTGGGCCTAGAATCAGGAAGACTCATCTTCCCGAGTTCAAATCTGACCTCAGACACTTACTAGCTGTGTGACCTTGGGCAAGTCACTTAACCCTGTTTGTCTCAGTTTCCTCATCTATAAAATGAGCTGGAGGAGGCAATGGCAAACCCCTCCAGTATCTTTGCCAAGAAAACCCCAAATGGGTTCACAGTGTTGGACAAGACTGAAAATGACTGAACACAATAAATAGACACAAAATATATACCAGAAAATTTGTTGGGGGTTGGACACTACTCTGGGTGAATCAGGAAAAACCTCTTATAGAAGAACCCATGGCATTTTAGCTGAACCTTGAAGGATCCTAAGGGATCCTAAGAAATGGAAATGAGCAGGGAGTATGATCCAGGTATGAGAGATGGTCAAAGGCATGGAGGTAGGAGATAGAAGGTCCTACAGGAGGGGCAGCAAGAAGGCCAGTTTAGCTTCTTGCTCCCTTGTTTTATAGGTAAGGAATTGAGTACTTAATAGCTGAAGTGACTTGTCCAAGGACACACAGAGAGTGACTGTCCTAGCATTCAAACTTGCATCTTCAGCCTCCAGTTCATTATATTCTATGAAAGAAGCTTTACCTTTGTAATTTATTTGACTTTTCACCAGTTGTTTAGGTCTGATGCTAAATTTCCTAAAAGAGATAGAAAAATCAGGTCACAGAAAGGTGGGAACACTAGCTGTTGCGAGAGAGAGAGAGAGAGAGAGAGAGAGAGAGAGAGAGAAGACAGAGACAGAGACAGAGAGAGACAGAGAGCCAGTGAGAGAGAGAGAGAGAGACGGAGAGAGAGAGAGAGAGAAGACAGAGAGAGAATGACAGAGAGAGACAGAGAGTGACAGAGAGATAGAGATAGACATGCAGAGAGACAGACACACACACACACACACACACACACAGAAACAGACAGAGATGTAGAAACAGACAGAGACACACAGAGATACACAGAGACACAGAGAGAGTTAGAATTCAGTGGCATGTTCTATGTAAAATAAATCCTGCGGTGCCAGTGAAATTCTTGATTCAGCGTTTGTAGTTCCAATTCGTTAACCCACCCCCCTTTGTGGCACATGAGGTATCGCAGTTTCAGAGTAAAAGGAAGAGCCAAATTTCACAGAGAAGAGCATATCCTTATGGAAGAGCTGAATAGCCAACTTGCTGAGCTGGAGAGCTAACCTTGTTTACATTCTCCTTGGAAGTTAATGAAGAAGCTTCTCTGTGCCTGGGACATTATCTGCACCAAAAATAGCTCCTGGAAATGATTAATTTTGTCTAAAAATAGGCAGGCACTGTGCTAGATCAGCCATGATAATCCAAGTTTCAAATGATTGTACTATAATACTAGAGAGAACCTTGGAAAATCAGCAGGGATAAAATTGGGGTTCTTTGGAAGGCTGTTTCATCATCATTATCGATCTATCAGCAAGCTTTTATTAATTACCTACTATAGTCCAGGCACTGTGCTAGGGTCTGGAGATACCAAAACAGAATGAAGTATTTTACTATTCTCTTCCCTCAGAGGAGTAGAATGGTATTGTCTTCAGTGCATGAGACTTGGAGTAGGGGGATCTGGGTTCAAATCCCACCTCAGCCTTATTGGTTGTATGGGTATGGGCAAGTCACTTCACCTTTCTGAGCCTCTGTTTCCTCATTCGTAAAATGAAGAGCCTGAACTAAATGGTTCCTTTCAGATCTAAATCTCTGACCTTACGATCAAGAAGCTTGCCATCAGTCATTACTGCTTTCACCACCACCAGACCTGAGACTTGGGTCAGGCCAGGCAAGGTCTGCCTAGGACAAATTAGCTTAGAGTTGTGATGGCAGGCAGCAATGTAAGGCAAGGAATAGACCTTTACATAATTGGCTATATTTCCAATGTCATGAAACGCTAAAAAATAGGAAGTCACTCTCCACAGCTCTTCGGTACAAAGTGGTACAGTGAGAAGTGCTCTGACTCTAGCAGATCTGTATTGGAATTCTGCTTCTTCCATTTATTTCCTATATGATCCCAGGCAAGTCATTTCCCTTTAGGGCTGAGGGAATGAAAGTAACTAAAATTCATGGGAAAGGAAGGGCCAGATACAAATGTTTGCATGGTTCTATAGGCATTTTAGAGCCTGGGTCAAATTCAGTTTGGGGTAAGGGGGAGATATGGCCCATGATCCCTTATAAAATGGCTCCCCAGCCTCAGTAGGCCACCTTCTGCAAGAGACCTTTTCCAGCTCCCCCGCAGCTAGTGCATTCCTCTCTGAGGTTATCTTTAATTCATTCTGTTTATGTACCTAGTCATCTACATGCTGTCTATCCCGTAAGACTGTGAGTTCTTTGAGGGCAGGGTCTGTTTTTGCTTTTCTTCATAAACCCACTGATTAGCACAGTGCCTGGCACACTCAAATTGCTTGTTTATTGACTGATTGATTGGTTATCATTCCTTCCCCATTGCAACCCTGGGAAGTTCAAAGGCCAAGCACTACTCCATTTTACAGTCATGGAAACCTAGATGCAGAGAAATTAAGTGGTCCGTTAAGTACCAAGCCTGCAACTGGGACCCAGGCTCTTCCTTTAAACCACCTTGCTCCCTATGGGTTAAATAATTTGCATGTTGGTGAGACCAGAAGGTCCTTGAACAATATTCCCTTATGTCTTCTCCACTCCTTTCCCTGCCGTGCTTCCTTCTAACCTTCTTAACCTCCGGGGCTGTGAAGTGGAGATTCAAGTCATCTAATATACCCAATATTGAAACCAACAAGCAGGGAAGTCTCCCTTGCTCATACTTTCTATGGCTCATTAAAAGAGCCCTAGGAACTCTGGGCCTGGCACCCATGGCGCAACCTATGGTGAATTGGAACAAGTCAGTGATTTAGTTGCCTGGGAGGGCTTCACGGGTGCCCTTTACATACCACAGTGGCCTTGGCTCTGAGACTTACTCTGTGTTCCTAAAGCTGACTTTGGAGGACAGAGATGATGTCTGCAGCTTCTTAATCTCCAAGGAAATAGAGTATCACATGTCCTTGTCAGAAGCCCTGCTATTTCATACGTTAGTTGATCCAAATAAATGAACTCTTGAATAAATAACATCTGGTCCTGCTGAGTCACTTTCTCAAGTTGCCCCAATCTCTTTCTCAGAGGCATCCATCTTTATGGAGATCCCTTGAAGGGTGGGTCAGAGAGACAGCTCCAAATTCTTCCCACCCAGAGCCTGAAATGGTTTTTATCATAAGCCTGGGAGACACCAAGAGGTTATCTGGTCCTTGATCATGTCTTTTTGGCAGGACAGAGATTAAAACTGAATCAATGACTAGTAACACATGTGTATAACACTCTGGAGCTTGTGGGGTTCTTTAACATTCATCATCTCATTTAATAATTCCCTACAAACTTAGGAGGTACCTAGTGCTTGTATTATTACAACCGACTCCCCACTCCATTTTAGGTCTGGATCTGTGATTTCACTGGAATGTGGAACTCTTCTTGTGGAAACTCTCTTATCAATACAGACTAGCTACCCCTTTGTAACTCAGAGGCTTTCAGAGTTACCCGAGACAATAAGAAATTTACCTACGGTCACTTAGTATGCGTTAGAAACTGAAATGTGACCATGTCTTCCTTATTCCCTATCTCTTGGCCTGCTGGATAGAAGTAGATTCAGAGAACTTATGATGAATAAAAGGTCACACAGCTAACAAAAGTGATGTGGTCATGACGACCTCAAGTCTTCTGATTTGAAGCCTAGTATGCCACCTATAGCATTGCCACCTGCTTTTGTCCACTCTGTACCAGGGGTGGGGAACCTGAGGCTTCAAATTTGTTCTGTGAAGTTTGGATTCAGTCAAAGGGCCACACTTGAGGACCTAGAGGGCCACACGTGACCTCAAGGCCATAGTTTCCCTACCCCTGCTTTATACTCTTTAACAGATATGAGAAATAGTGTGGCATAGTGGACAGTGAACTGGTCCTGGAATCAGTAAGACCTGAATTCAAGTTTTGCCTTCAATATATGCTGGCTGTATGACCTTGGGCAACTCCCTTAACTTCTCTGTGCTATCTTTATACCTTTCTGTTTATCGATTACTATTGTAACCGTTGTACCCTTCTCAACAAACAAGGTGTATTCACAAAGGGGGCAGAGAGGAGGGAGCAAAAACTCCCTCTGTCTTCCTTCTACCTCTTCTCCTCGCACTGTTTACTGATAGTTCAAAAAAGTGATGAATAAGATCTGTTTTCTACCCCTTTCAGCTCTAGTTCTTCACTCTTTAGTGACCCTGGGCTGCACGGCCAAAATGGACCCTGGATGAAGCATAGATGTCTGGTTTTACGTAAGGAAATACACTAGCTTTCTCAAGTAGCTCTCCCCTAGGCTACTTATTGGTTCTTCTTCTAGAAGCAAAAGAAAATACTGCAGTTAGTATTAACTGGAGACTAAATCCCTTAATAACAAAGCACAATTGTCCAAAAGGAAGACAGCTGACCACAAGCCGAGTGCAAATTTTCATCGTAATAGTGGTTGGCAAACACTTTCTCTCTCTCTCTCTCTCTCTCTCTCTCTCTCTCTCTCTCTCTCTCTATCTCTCTCTCTCTCTGTCTGTCTCTTTCTCTCTTGCATGCACACACACACATATATATGCACACGAACATACACATACTGTGATACTGGGCCAGGTTAAAAGGAGAATATACATACTCCCTCTAGTGCATAGGGGATGATGAGCTCTTTAAAAGTTAAATATTTAAATCAGAAGATTGAAAGAACCATCAGGCATTTATTGATTGAGTACCTATTATGGGATTTGTTTTATATATTACTGAGAATAATCATGAAACTCTGGAACTCTGACATTCTTTTATCATACTCACGTCTTCTACTGTTCCATCTCTCCCTATACTTCGCCCCTTCTAAACCAATTTTTTCTAAGTGCTTACACTCCCCTCCCTTCTCAGTTTCAATTCCTTAGGGAACCATTTCAACTCTACACTATCCTCAACTTTTAAATCCTCTGCTCCCTGATCGTATTGTTTCTCATGCTTTGCCAAACCCTATTCATGTACTGCTCCCATTATCTGCCATCATAGCATGGCCTGAGTCCACTACAAACTCCTGATACCCAATCTCAACCGAGCTTTCACCATTCACTGTAACAAGACAATCCTTTTACTCTTCCTTAATTGACCCATCAAACCTTCTCAGATTCTTAAGCCTCCCCCAATATGACTTCCTTCAGCCCTTTTACTCGAGGATTTGAGAAGATTTTACATTCCTGAGAAAATTTAGACCTTTCACCTTGAGCTCCCTCTTTCTACTCCCCCCTCCCCAATCTCTTTATCTCACGACTCCTTAATATCATCATCAAGGACTTCATCTTTTACTCTAGTGCCTGATGGAGGGGCTTTCTCCTTAATAACCCCAGTCCTCTACATGTCCCCTGCACCTTATTCTCCCTCCCATCTTCTCTAGCAGACATCCCCCCACTTTCATCCTCCCTTTCCAGTCTTTAACTTCTCCCTATCTATGATTTTGCTCTTGTCTACAAATGTACCCACATGTCCCCCATCCTTACGAAGTTCTCATTAGATTTTACAGTCCTCTCAATTTCTTATCCTATACTTCTCTGCCCCTTTTCACTCAAAAGATGTCTACAATAGTTTCTTCCATCTCCTCTCCTCTTACTCCATTTAATATCTTCTACAGTCTGGACCCCAGCCTCATCACTCACCTGAAATCGTTCACTCCAAAGTTACCAATGAGCTTCTAATTGTTATATCTAGTAGACTTTTCTCAGTCATCATCAATGTGTTGTGATCTACCTCTAGCATTTCTCAGTGTTAGTAATAATCCAGGTGGGTATTTTGGTAACATTGCTATCTCCTGGTTTTCCTCCTTTCTGTTTGATTACTTTTTCTGTTTCTTTTGCTAGATCATTATTCCTGTCACACCCAGTAACAGCGGCTATACCCCAATACATTTTCCTGGGCCTTCTTCTCTTTGGTGACCTTATCAGTTCCCATGAGATCAATGATCATTTTAATGTAAATGACTCTCAGATCTGTACATCCAGTTATAATTTCTCTCCTGAGCTCTACTCTCACATCACCAAAATACCTACTGGATATTTAAAACTAGATTTTTTTGTTTATATCTCAAACTTAGAATGTCTAAAACAGGACCCATTAAACCTAAAATGTCTAAAACAGGACCCATTACCTCTCCCCCAATCCTGACCTCCACCCCTTTTCTAAACTTCCCTGCTCACCTTGCCGATATGAGGATTAAACAAGACAATATTTATAAAGTGCTAGTATAGTATCTGGCAAATAATAGGTACTATATAAATGCATATTCTACTACCTTGTCCCTTCCCACTCTTTTCTGTTGAGGGCACTACCACCCTTCTAGTCACCCAGGTTTGAAGACCTGGTGTATGCCTTGACTTCTTCCTCTCTACCCTCACTCCAGAGATCCAATCATTTGCCAGATTTTGTCGTTTTCCCTGCACAATCTCTCTCACTTATAGCCCATCTCCCTCACTCCAGCTACCACCCTAGTTCATATCCTCATCACAACTTTTCTGGACCTCCTAATTGGTCTCCCTGACTCAAATCTCTCCCCAATCCAATCTATCCTCCACAGAATTTATAATTTTCCTAAAGAAAATCTCTCTTTTCAACAAATTCTAGGGGCTCCCTATTGTGTTACCTGTAGGATCCTTTGTTTTTCATCAAAAGACCTTCACAACCTGGACCTTATCATTCCACATTATTCCCTTCCTCATATTCTATGGTCTAGCAGTTAGATCTTCAGCCGAACTGACCTTTGTGCTATTCCTCACCCATGACACTCAATTTCCCATTGCTATGCCTTTGAATGTAATTTTCTTATACCTAGAATGCCCTCCTTCTTCACCTCCACCTCCTGGAATCCTTGGTTTTCTTTAAGACTCAGTTCAAGGACTACCTCATACACTATCCCTCATCCTAGAGTAGATGCTTTCTCAACTCCCTTCAAGTTCTAAATTCTATGATCCTCTATCTGACCCATCATTAATAGTACATGTGCTGAGCTGTTTTTTCCAGTAACAGGAATGTATTTGCAGTGGCCATCTTCATCTTTTTTTCCCACCCTCATTTTATGTATATGTTCTATTTTCTCAACTAAATTGTTTCCCTCCTTAGCCCAAGTCCTGGGCTTCAGTTCTCAGCTCTACCATTTACAACCTGTGTAACCTCATCCTCACAACATCTAGTGCCTCTCCGCCTTCCTCTCAAAGCTCTCTTTCATAGTATCCATTCTGAACTCTCTCCCATAACTCAGACTTGAAGGTTGGGTCTCCAGGGAGGCACCTCTGCTTCAAGGTGTCCATATTTTAAAAACTATAGCTCTAAAGTTATTATACCACTCTATTTCGTAATAATAATAGTAATAGCTCACATTCAAGCAACAGCATGAAGTGCTGAACCTGGAATCAGGAACCTCTGAGTTCAAATCTGGCCATAGACACTTATTAGCTGTATGACCCTGGGCAAGTCACTTCACTTGTGTCTGCCTAAGTTTTCTCATCTGTAAAATGAGGATAATAATAGTGCTGAAATCCCAAGGTGTTGTGAAAATTAAACGAGATATTATTTGTAAAGCATTTTGCAAACCTGAAAGTACTAAATAAGTGGTCACTTTTATTATTGCCACCTATACAGTGCTTTCAGGTTTAGACAACCCTTTGTCACATACCCAGCCTTGCAAGGTAATTAGACCAATATGCTGCCTCTTCTCTTGAAGAAGAAACTATAAACAGACCATCAAAGTCACTTAAAGTTATACAGCCAGTAAGTGGCAAATTTGGGACACAGAGTGAAGTCCTCAGAGTTCAAATCCAGCAGATGAAAGAGTTGATGGTTCTCTCTATCATCCATCTATCTATCTATCTATCTATCTATCTATCTATCTATCTGTCTGTCTGTCTATCTACCTAATCTATCTATCTATCATCTATCCGTCTATCATCTATCTATCTGTGTATGTATATTGGTATATATTGTATATGTATTTATGTGTTTATATATGTATACATATACATATATACATATGGAGAGAGAAAAAGAGAGGTATATGTGTGTATATATACATAAACACATACACATATACATAGGTGTGTCTATATATGGTCTCTGGCCTTGATAGAGAGGGGAGCAAGCTAGCCATATATATGCATATATACATATGTACATATACATATATGTATACAGTTATCCCTTCCACATTGTGACTTTCCCCATTATGGTTTTGATATATTGAAGGTTGGCATAAGAAATTAAATGAGAATTAGGGG
The DNA here is from genome assembly GCA_028627135.1 of Pseudochirops cupreus. Lineage (NCBI taxonomy): Eukaryota > Metazoa > Chordata > Mammalia > Diprotodontia > Pseudocheiridae > Pseudochirops > Pseudochirops cupreus. The sequence goes on along the minus strand of CM053580.1, from coordinate 501,504,096 downwards.
GGAGTCTTGTGGAAGCCACAGATGATACATGAAAGCCAGCAAATGACACAGAATCTATGACAAAATACTTAACCCAAATTTTATAAGGTACTGTACACATCCCATAAAAGGAAAAGAAAAAAAGACAAACCTCAGTCTTCTTCTCTGGCATGAAGGGGAGGTCAAAAAATTTTACACAGATTTTCCAGATTGAGAGTGCCATGCCCCAGCCCCCAAGATGTGGAAGGGATAACTATTATCTCTAAGCTATCCCTATCACTATCACTAACGATAATAACTATAACTATATCTATATATACACACACACATATAGAATATATGCACACATACATATACATACATATGTGCTCAGTAATATTAAATGCAGAAAGAAGGGACATTTAAATTCAAACTCTAGTTAGATATAGACTACCTTGATGATCTTAGACAAGTCATTCACTTTTTCCAGGTCTCTTTTTCTTCTCTAAAATGAAGTGTCAGAGTAGATGCTTTCTCAACTCCCTTCAAGTTCTAAATTCTATGATCCTCTATCTGACCCATCATTAATATTACATGTGCTGAGCTGTTTTTTCCAGTAACAGGAATGTATTTGCAGTGGCCATCTTCATCTTTTTTTCCCACCCTCATTTTATGTATATGTTCTATTTTCTCAACTAAATTGTTTCCCTCCTTAGCCCAAGTCCTGGGCTTCAGTTCTCAGCTCTACCATTTACAACCTGTGTAACCTTGGACAAGACAATTAATGTCTTTGAGCCTTAGTTTCTTCATCTGTAAAATGAAGGACTTGGCTAGATGACCTCTGAGGTTTCTTCCAGCTTTCCATCTATGATCTGATAATCACATACCTCTTTGTTTTCCTAGTGTTTGCTTTAATAATAGTAACAGACATTTTTACATTGATTTACATGTATTATTTTCTTTGATCCTCAAGACAGCCCTGTGCAGGAGTTATGTGTATTAGTATAACCTGATTATTCCTTGTCTCCAAGGCATTTAGCATTTTACCATTCCTTATTTTATAGATGGGGAAACTCAGACTCAAAATGGTTGAATGACTTGCCCATGGTCACACAGCTAGTAAAAGTCAGAGGCAAAATTCCTACCTCTACCTCGATCACTTTATCTACTACATGATACATTATGAAGATCTGCCTTTAGACCCTAATCGTTCTTCAATAACTTTTGTAATTGATGATTTATCAGATAGATAGCCAGAGCTGGGGGTATGGTCTCTGGTCTTGATAGAGAAGAAGCAAACTGGCCCAATGGGCAATCAAAGCCATAGCTTTGGCCTCATTAGCAGAGTGTTCTCTCCAACTGGGCTAAATCGCCTGTGAACTTGCCTGGAGGAGCTAGAGTGCAAACCCAACAGGCTGGCTGGAACATCCCTCAAACCTGAGTGTCCTGGGGTCCAGATGGGAACGTGGTGTGAGCCCTCAGAGTGCTAATGGAGCGTGACAGGAGCACCTGCAGCAGGGAGCAGTCACAGAAAAGGTCCTTTTTCCTTGCTTCCTCCTCCTTTCAGGATTTCAGGACCCCTCCCCTAGTCTGGAGGAAGGACAAGGCACTCTCGTCCAGTGGCATCAGTTGCTGGCAGGTTTGATCACAAAAGGTAGGTTGTTCTTGGAGGCATCATAAGACAAAGAGACTCCTTTCAGAGTGCCCAGAAGGGAAGTCCTGCTCCCTGGGGTTCACACGAAGGTTTCCTTTGCTTGCCCTATTGCCAAACCACTTGAGGTACTCAGTGTTGCCCCACAGGGAACAATGTTTGCTCTCTTCATTTAAATCGGGTAAGATCAATTTATTTTCAAGTTGTTTGTGGTTCAGGTCAGGGGGTTGGAATTCATTTTTCACAATGTGATTTATGAGATTGCCCTGTCCTTGAAAGTCACACGGGATTCATGCTGTGCATGGAATCAGGAAGTTGGGGAGAAAACAATTCCCCACCGAACCATAGGATGTGTTGAGGTTGAATACCCAGCACCTGGCTCCCTGCCAGTTTATTAGAAAGTTAATTGTCCTTCCCATATGTGGTACTCATAATATTGTTGCTATCTTGAGGGTAGTACTGGGTCGTATAGAATGTGCAATCTGTGGTCACCACAGGACAAACATCCATCTCTGGGGGAGGTTGTATGAGCTAATGTCTAATGAGGTAGCATCTTATTATGGGAAGATTACCAGACAGGGAGCCAGCCAAAAGCCCTTGGTTCCAGCCGCAAGTCTTTTTATTTGCTAGCTATGTGACTTTCTGGGCCTCAGTTTCCTCATGTATAAAATGAAAGGATGGGGCTAGACTTGATGGTGTCTAACCTTCCTTCCATCTATAAATTCTAAGGAATACCCCTAAAGGGTTCTCATCCTCTCTCCTGCAAGCTCATTTCCAGGACAGGAGAGTGTCTTCCTCACTCATTGATCAGGAATTTATCCATCACTGACTATGTGCATGCAAGGTGTTTGTTCATTCTACATTGCGTCTTAACAGAATACGTTTTTGATATTGTCCCGTCATTTCCATTGTGTCTTCATGACTCCATTTGGGGTTTTCTTAGCAAATATATTGGAATGGCTTGCTATTTCTTTCTCCAGCTTATTTTACAGATGAGGAAACTGAGGCAAACAGGGTTAAGTAACTTGCCTGGGGTCACATGGTTAGTAAGTATCCAAAGTCAGATTTGAAGATGAGTCTTCTGGACTTCAGGCCCCATATTCTATCCACTGTAACACTAGCTGCCCCATGTTCTTGATAATCACAGAATAAATGAAATTAAACAAAGAGGCAACATGGTATAATTGAACAGGTATAGTTAAGGAAGGAAGGAAGGAGGATGGAGGGAAGGAAGGAAAGAAGGAAGGAAGGAAGGAAGGAAGGAAGGAAGGAAGGAAGGAAAAAACAATTAAGTGCCTTTTATGTGCCAAGCATGGTTATAAACACTTTACAAATATTACCTCATTTGATCCTTATAAGAAACCTTGGAAATAGATGCTATTATTATCCTCATGATACGGATGGGAAACAAAGGCAGACAACAGTTAAGTGACTTGTCCAGGGTCGCACAGCTTGTGTGTCAAATCTGAGGCCAGATTTGAACTTAGGTCCTGACTCCAGGTCTAGAGCTCTTCCCACTGTGCCGCCCAGATGGAATTAAAAGGACTTGCGTTTGAATACTGGCTCTCAAATGACATTTGCCATGTGACTCTGGGCAAGTCATTTCACTTTTCTGTTAATCAGTTTTTATATGTTAAGAGATGCTCCCGTTCATACTACTGCCCTCACAAAGTTATTGCTAGAAAAGCCCTTTGTGAACTTTGATGAGATATAGAAATATACATAATCGTTATTATGGGGGAGGAGGGGAGAGGACAAATTGACCTGAGCATAGTAATAGGAATTCAGGACAAAAACCAACCTGGCCCCTTCAAGTATTGCTAAGTTATATTAGAAGCTAATATTGGCACTAGAAGGATGATCACCTGATGGATAGAGAACTAGTTTTAAAGCCACTAAGATCTATATTCAAATTCTACCTCTGACACATGCTGGCTGTGGGAGTCCGGGTAAGTTACACTTATCCTTTCCAGGTTCAGGGGTGCCAGGCCTCCACAATCTGAAAAATCTGCTTAAAAACTTTTGGCCCTCTTTTCATATGAGAGAAGTCTGAATTATTATATTATTAAAAATAAAATATGTCAATATGATATAATACTAAACATACATTTTATCCATTTCTGAATTTCTAAACTTTTTTTGTCATCTGCTGGCCTCCATGTGTCATCTATGGCTTCTGCAGAACTCTCCCAAAATTCCCATTTAATTTCTTATGCCGACCTGTGATATATCAAAACTGCAATGAGAAAAGTCACAATGTAGAAGGGATAACTGTACTTAATTTCTCAACTCTAGGTAATCCTCTAAGATCGTAAGTTTCATAGTTGTTGTTAATTTGCTTTGGTAGAAGGGATTTCCTCACCCTTGAGTTCCCTATACTAGTGAAAACATAGGTTCTGACCTGTCTGTACTTACTTATCTATCCTTTCCTAATTAAAAGCTTTGCTGTTAAATTTATGTTCCCAGGTCTGTTGATAGAGAGTGTACTGCACGAGGGCTATATTTTCATAACTATGATTCCCCAAATATCCCATCCCGATCCTGGGGATAATGAGGTTTTCTAGTGTTATGTGGGAGCTATCCCAGGTTATTAACATATTTTTAGGAACACCTATGTTTATAGAATGGCGGGTTGAGTGGTGGGAGGGAAGTCATTTGAACTAAATAGACTGAAATCAGGACAAAGATTTGGAGACAACAGTGTTTCTGGCAGCAACCCCAGCTGCATTATGAGTATCCTTGCCCTATGAGCTTTCCAGGGAAGAAAGCTTTTGGTATGAACAGTTTATCTTAGCTCCACTGAAAATAAACAACTTTCCCTCTCCCTTGAAGGGTTTTTCTGGGGAGAGGTGATGCATAATTCATGTCACTGTCTACTCATCAGCCTTTGATATGTTCCTCAGCTTGAGAGGGATCTCTCCAGGCTCAGTCAGAATTGTTGTGTTCTACCAAAGGATATTGAACTGCAATGCAGCAGCACCTTTACTGTCTTGGAATCCTACAGTAAGAAGAGAACTCTCAGGCAATCTAGTAACCTATGAATACCCTCTACTGCAGCCCAGAGTAATGGTCCTCTGGTTGCCATTTAGAGATCCCAGTTATAAGACCTTGCTTTTCCTTTCTAATCCCATTTCCTATTATTTTGCTGCTCACATCTTCTGTTGGAGTAAAGTTGGGACAGCCTTCTATCTCTCTAGATCCTAATCATTTCTCCAAGCACAGCCCACTTGCCCCTTTCATGAAGCCTTTCTTACCTACATGGATGCATTTTCATAGGGAGCACTGATTCAGAGCTGGAAAAGCCCTCAGATATCACCTAACCATACTCCCTCATTTTACAGATGAGACTTAGGGAGGTGAAGTGGTTTGCTCAAAGTCCCACAGGTATTAGCAGAGAAAGGGTTTGAACCCCGGCCTCTGGTTTTAGCTGTTGCCGTTGTTCAGTTGTTCAGTTGTGTCTGACTCTTGGTGACCCCATGGACCACAGCACACCGGACCCTTCTGTTCCCCACTATTTCTCAAAGTCTGGCCAAGTTCATGCTCATTATTTCCATGACACCATCTATCCATCTCATCCTCTGCCGTCCTCTTCTCCTTTTGCCTTCCGTCTTTGCCAACATCAGGGTATTTTACAGTCAGTCCCGTTTTTAGAGTAGATCCCTAACTTTTATTGTCCTTCGCTTCCCTTGCTAGCCTCAGATTACTCTGAGGCTTAAGTACTCCTGACACTATTTACACATGCTTCTTCCATGCTCTCACATTCATTTATTGTTATCTATTTGTGTTTCCGTTGTCTGTATATAACAATTTACGATTGCAATTTTTAATAATGACCTGGAAGTTCTTCATGATTAGTCAGGGTGTTCCAAAGCCTCAAAGAAAGACAAAATCACATTAGTTATAATTTGTGCCCATTGTATCTAATGATTTTTAGATTATAGCATCCAGTGATTTAAAAAAAGAAGTGACCTTAGAGATTTTGTGAGGCCCAAAAAGGTTGTAACTTTTCTGAGGCTAACAGATAGTAAGTAACAGAGCTGGGGTTTGAACCCAGGTCTATTGGTTGGAAATCTAGAGCTCTTTACTTTCCAAAAAAGAATCCTTAAATTTTTGCATCATATCCTTCTTAGCACCTTATAACCCACTATAGCAGCAAGTACCCTAGCATACCCAGGATGGCTGCTAGCATAGGTTCTTAAATCTATTTTTCTTTCTTTTTCTTTTTCTTTTTTTTTTGCTTTTTCTTTTTTGGAGGGCAATTGGGGTTAAGTGACATGTCCAAAGTCACACAGCTAGTAAGTGTGTCAAATGTCTGAGGCCAGATTTGAACTCAGGTCCTCCTGACTCCAGGGCTGGTGCTCTATTCACTGTGCCACCTAACCGCCCCTAGATCTGCTTTTCCAAAGGAAAGCAACACAAAAGGGGTTAACAATCTTAGTTTAATCAAACATTTATCATTTATCTAGTTCAGGGGAAAAAGTTAGCACCCTGAACTTTAGAGAATACAAACAGAAGTTACAAGCAGAGAAAAATACAGAGAAAATAACACAATTCAAAAGACAGGACTTCCAGCTGTCTGACCATCACATACATACAGTTTGTCACCAGAAAGAGAAGCACCAACATCTGGGTTTTCAAAGCCAGGGAACTCACTGGCTGCCCAGAACCTCATCTGGCCAAATCACACGACCCTTCCCAAAGTGAACCCCAAAGCAAAACCTCACTTCAGAGGTATAAATAACCTTCTTCAGGGTCAGAGAACGCCACAATCCTCCTGACCCACTTGACTACAAAGTAACAAAAGTTGTGCCTTCCTGAAAAACAAGCCTCCCTGCAGGCTCCATGTGACCACATGAAGCCCATTAGGGGGTAGAGGGTATTTTTAAATCAAGGAAGGTCCTCAAATTTACCTAAGCCTATTAAGAGGCAGTAAAGATCTTCAAATTTCCATTAACATTATACCTACCTAGCTTATATAACATGGCTGAAATCCTGAACTGGAATGTTTCAACTGTATTCTGTGCATTCCTAAATAAGGTAATAATAGTAATGTATGTTAAAGTTTGCAAAGTGCTTTACGTAAGTTATTTCATTTGATACTCACGACAACCTTAGGAAGTGGGTGTTATTTTTATCCCAATTTTACAGATGAGATAACTGAGACTAGAAAAGTTAAGTGACTTGCACAGGATCACACAACTAGTAAATCTTTGAGGCAAGATTTGAATTAAGGTCTTCCTGACTCCAAGTCCAACACTCTTGCACTATCTTTTGTTGTTGTTCAATCATATCTGACTCTTTGTGATCCCATTTGGGGTTTTCTTGGCAAAGATCCTGAAATTGTTTGCCATTTCCTTCTCTGTCCCATTTTATAGATGAGGAAACTGAGGCAAACAGGGTTAAGTGACTTGCCTGGGGTCACCCAACTAGTAAGTGCCTGAGGCTGAATTTCAACTCAGGTCTTCCTCACTCTAGGCCCAGCACTTTACCCACTGTGTCACCCAACTGTCCTCATATGTATCAGTGTAATTCTAAACCTTGAGTGAATGAATAATTAAAACATGCATTGTGACATTTCCAGTTGTGATTGAAACCCACCTAAGGAAGAACTATAATAATGGTAACAATAGGCATTTACTATCTCAAAACTCTTTGTTCAAGCCCATCGTCCCCTGTGAACTTTTTGGGTTGGTGTGAATTGTTTTCCCCAGTTTCTGTGGGCTATTGAAATTGAGGGTTGCATCAAGAGGGAAGCGACTGGGAAGGAGGGGTGTGTGAAGAGGAAAGGGCAGAAGGCATCTTTGCAGATGAGAAATCTTCAGTCTGTATAAATCATTGAACTGCAGGGCTTTGCAAGGGGAAACCATATGGTTATTATTAAACATTTATATAATATCATCTGTATACTCAGTGCTTCATGAATCATTGAGTTATTGAGACTGCAAGGCCTCTGCTCGGTAGGCTGGTGATCTATGTAAGGATCAAGAAGAAAAATTAGGAGGAGGAGAAAGTGGAGCTGTCAAAGGGGGTGACTGCGTGAAGAAAACAAAAGAAAGAAATGGAATCAGAGGGGCTGTCTGGAGGACAGGAACGTGATCTGAGAGTCAGTCAGCAAGTGCAGGGGCTCTATATCCCATGTGAAAAATAGAATCCCAGAAACTTGTGGAGTTTTAGCATTGCAAAGGACCTCAATTCTGTGTCAGAATACCTCTACAATGGCTATGACAAATGGATACCCAGTTTCTCTTTGAAGAACTCCAGAGACAGGGAATTCACTACATCTTGAGGCAGCTTATTCTACCTTTGGGCAGATCAAACCATTAGAAAGATTTATTCCTATTGAGCCAAAATGCAGTTTCCTCTAACTTTCACACCGTGGTCTTAGCTCTGATCTCTCAGGCCATACAGAAAAAGTTTGTACCCTGAGAGATCATCATCTACCATTCTCACTTTCTTTGAAGCAATTTCTGAAAAGAAAATATTTTTTTCTCTTGGCCAAAGTCAGATTCTCTACTTGCACCTTCTGATGCCATCCCCTTCTGTCTCCTCCAGGAGTTTGAACCTTTCATCATTCTCTTTTTCTGAAGGGAAATGGGGAGGGTGTATGTTGGTAAGAGTAAAGGATCCCAATCAAAGGCTTTGCTGCTCCCAGGCGTGTGCATGTGCACATACACACACACACACACATACGTGCATGTGTACGCACCTTTACCAACTTCAATTTTTTATTCAGACTCGATATCACTTATGTCAATCAAAGAAGATTTATGTGATGTTATGTGGTGCTGAAGAAAGCCTAACAAATCATCCTTTTCATGGATCTCACATGGATCACACAATCTCTGTGCTGAAGGACTTGCTCATACCCCAACCTGTTCTTTCTCCCTTTCTCCCTTTCTCCCTTCATCCTGTCATTCTTTCCCTTTTTCCCCCTGAGGAGATCTTTCCTTTTTACTAGTTAGGATTCCAAAGTTGCTGACCTACAGATGGGACAAATACTTTAAGGATCTTTTTGCTAATTAGTCTGATATAAGTAATTTGCGCAGTAAAATACTTCAAGTCTTGAGATCCAACTTTTCTCCTTTTCTTGGTGGTCTTTCAGGTTGAGTAGTTGAGTCTGGGAAAAACAGCAAATCAGCCTCATATGGCAAAAACCAATATCACCAATTTCTTATCAATCAGACCGGTCTATGAAGATAACACTTCTACACAGCCACACAGTAAAATGATGATTGACAACCATTATGATGACTCTGAGGCAGTATAGAAAGCAGAACATTGTTCCATTTGAAGGCAGCTAACACGTCCCTATTTTTATACCTCAAGTTTTCTCTTCTGGAGGCTAAGCAACCCCAGAAGAATCAACTGACTCTTCTACATCATGACTTCATCCTAATTTCCCTCTTCTGGACTCTTAGGCTTATCCAGTATGATGAATTCAATCCAATAAACATTTATTAGATGTCTACTAGATACCAGGCAATGTGCTAAGAATTGGGGATACAGTTAATAAAAGAAAGACAGAACCTGTCCTTAAGGAACTTACAATTTAATGGGGGTGGAGGGTAGAACAATACACAAAGAGGAGATAGGAAAGCAGAAGCCACCAGGGGGTCCCTGACTTAGGATCATCTAATTCCATGGAGTTGAAAGCATGCAGAGCATCAGGTACAGAGTGAACCGAGCCCCAAAGATCAGTTTCTGTCCTCTATAAAGGAAGGCATTGAGAGGAGTTTGGTACTCCACCCTCCAGCCCTCCATTCAGAGGGACAAGGAGGTTGGGGGAGGTGGTGCCAGTTGAGGCTTGAGTGGTGATATTAGAGGTGATGAATTTAACCTGTAAGAGCATATTGTTCAATGGAGCTGAAACCAGGCAGAGAAGCAGATGCAGAGTGTTCTTTCTAAACTGTGGCATTCAAAACATGGTACTCCAGATGTGGTCTGACCAGGAACAAGTACAGCAGGAATGGAGGAGGGGAAGTTTAATGAGAAAATGAATAAAGCAGCAATAGAAGAGGAAGAATCCTGAGACAAGAAAACTGTAGATCCTTGAAAGAAAAGGAAGGAAGTTGAATTATGATGTAGAAATTAAGAATGGACTAGGAGGTAGCTTCTGAGGAGTAAGTAAGCTTTTATGGTCGGGTGGGAAATAAAAGTATGTCTAAGGTTGGCAAAATATATTCTTATGAAAATGTCATTGATAGTGACTTTAGTACTGGTCAAAGCTACTATTCTAGGTGGCTTTAGCAAGAACTAATCATGAAGGCCATTCATTGTGTGGTCATAATTGGAAAGGGAAGGAATTTTAGAACACAGAAAATTAATGTTAGAGCTGGAAAGGACTATAGAATATAGGATGTTAAGACAGAACATAGAATGTTGGAGCTGAAAGATTAACACACTGGTGCCTGGTAAGGGGAAGTAGCTTGGCTAAGCTTTTAAGTGGTTGAGGCAAGCCTGGACTTAGGCTAAATAGAGCTAGAAGACCTTGGAATAATCTGGATCCCAGATTTCTTGACCTTTAGTCCACTGCTCTTTTTACTATGTCCTTCATATTCTACTTGGCCTTTTAGGCTTTGGTTTACCCTGGCAATTGTTTCTGTTTTGAAGAATGGAGGGTATAGAGGCAGGGCATTTATCACAAAAAATCACTTGATTAACATGGAGGAGGGATGCTTCCTCTGTCTAGACCATAGAAAACACCTGATTAAAAAAAAATAGTTGATCTGGTGTCCTTTTCTTTCTTAAAAAAAGGAAATTGGATCATTCACATGACTGATCTGATAGATTATACAGAAATTTGTCATTATGATGGCCAAAAAACCCCCAACAACCCAACAATTTGACAAAAAAATGGTTGACAAAGTAGCTGCTTCTAGACAAGACCTAAATCTGTTTCACTGGCTGCATTTTTCCTAGTAAGGTACTCATTAATACTGAAGATTGCAACCCCCACCCCAATATTATGGTCTTACATATCTTAGACTGGGCTTTCAAGTGATATGATTTTTTTTTATTTATAGGAGAATTTAAATATAGCATTTTTCAAAGTGTAAACTTCAGATCTAGCCTATCCGCCAGAGCCATAAATCATGGCTGTTTCATTTTCAAATCATTAGGGAGACTGAAAGCTCAAAGTATTTAATTTATCCAAACCTCTTGGGGTAGTTTATCATTGCGTATGATATGCTGGTATTTTATTCCAATGCTGACTAGTGAAATCCTGAGCAAATCCTGCTGTGTTTTGGGGTGTATGAAGTCAATGCATATGACTCCTGTGAGTCTCCTATGAGCAACTAACGAATGGAAATCACTCTAATGCATTCTCATCATGGGATGCTTGACTAGGCTCAGGACATCTTCCCCAAATGACAGTGTACAAACTGGAACCGATTGTGCACAGGATGAATTGCAAACTTTCTTTTAAAAAAAATTACCCTTCTTCCCAGGCAGAAAAGATGAAGAGATCTGATTGCCATGAAAAAAATGTAGCGAATGAGTATGATGAATGGAAAAGGGGTACTCTGTATTGATAGGAAAACATACTCTTTGTTTCGTTGTTGTGTTATCCACAAGTGACCTATAGCACAATCCTTCAGAATTATCCTGCATTAGGAGGGAAAGGAGATCAGACACTTTAATTTTTTTTTCTTTTAACTGAGAATTGCAATCATACCCAAGTTCCAGATTGGGGTTGCTCAGATACTCATTTTCAAAAACTTAGATGCTGTTTTGATTGCAATGAGCTGGGAACTCTGCATTTATCATCAGCCCTGTCTTCCTATAGTCTACAAAGGCCTGATGTCTATAATAGCAAATAGATACCCTAGAAGGAGAAAAAAAGATGTCCATCCAGGCCCATCCAATTCCATTTAATCCTATACCATCCAATCCAATTCCATCCAATTGGTAATTATTAAGTGGTTTTGTTGGTTTTTTTGTAGAGTCATTCTTGGCAAAAATATTGGAGAGGTTTGCCACTTCCTTCTCCAGCTAATTTTGCAGATGAAGAACTGAGTTGTAAACAGGACTAAGTGACTTCCCCAGGGTCACACGTCTAGGAAATGTCTGAGGCCAGATTTGAATTCATAAAGAGTTTTACTGACTCCAGGCCTGGCACTCTATCCACCGAGCCACCTACCTACCCTGCTGTGTCTAAATGTACAGCACTTGGGGCAGTTAGGTGGTACAGGTCTTTAAACTTGGGTCTTACTGTCTTCAGGCTAGCACTCTACCCACTGTACCATCTCACTGCCCCAAATGCTCTATATTTGGATGTAGCAGGGCAGGTAGGTGGTTGAGTGGATCGAGTGCCAGGCCTGGAGTCAGGAAGACTCCCCTTCATGAGTTCAAACCTGGCCTCAGACACTTATTTGCTGTGTGACCCTGGGTGAGTCACTTGATCCTCTTTGCCTCAAGTCCTCATCTGTAAAATGAGCTGGAGAAGAAAATGGAAAACCGCTCCAGTGCCTTTGCCACGAAAACCATAAAAGGGGTCACAAAGAGTTGGGCATGACTGAAAAACAAGTGAACAACAACAACGTGTGCAGATACAAAAGCACCCTGCCCTCAAGGAATTTTCATTGTACTGAGGAGATGAAGTATGTAAGCATATATGTACATACATTTCTGAATCAATCAACATTCATTAAGTGCTTTCTATGCACCAAGTACTGTGCTAAATGCTGGACATAAAAATACAAAAGTGGGGGGGCAGCTGGGTGGGGCAGTGAATAAAGCACTGGCCCTGGAGTCAGGAGAACCTGAGTTCAAATCCAGCCTCAGACACTTAACACTTACTAGCCATGTGACCTGGGGCAAGTCACTTAACCCCAATTGCCCTGCCTTCCCCCCTCCAAAAGGCAAAAAAATAAAAACAACAAAAATACAAAAATGAAACTGTCAGAAGCTTATTTACATTTTACTAAGGAGATCTCATGTGGATGCCTCTTCTCCCTTTTTCTGTATCTTAAAATCCCTTACTCTCTCCTTCTCTATCCAGTATCTGATGAAATGATCCTTTTTGCCAAAGTCAGCTGTTCTACATGTGTCCTCCACCCCGTCCTGTCCTGTCTTATTCTCCAATAGATTACTTCCACAATCACATCCTTGCTCTCAAATCTTTGAACTTACTCTAAATACTGGTTCCTTCCCTGGAGACTTCAAATATTCTGAAATTGTTCTTGTCCTGAAAAAAAAAACAACTCACTATATCCATCTCCTCAAGCTATCAGCCTATATCTTTCCTCCTTTTCAAAGCCAAACTCCTAGGGAAAAACAGACACCCAAAACCCTCTAAACTGTCTATGTTTATTGTCACCATTTCCTCTTCTCTGGGCTGGCACAGTTAATAGAGAGCTGGACCTGGAATCAGGAAGAATTGAGTTCAAATAAGACATCAGACAATAGCTCTGTATATCTGGGCAAGTTGCTTAACTTCTTCCTGCCTCAGTTTCCTCATTGGCAAAACCTGTCTCCCAGGGTTGTTATCAATTCAATTTAAAAAAAAAACAAACATTTATTAAGCACCTACTATGTGCCAGCACTGGGCTGAGTGCTGAGGATACAAATAAGAAAGACAGCCCCTGTCCTCAAGGAGCTTGCAGTCAAATGAGGGAAGACAACACACAAAATGAGGCATGGGGACACCGAGGGGGTACTGAACTTGGGGACCTCTGCATTCTGTGGAGTTGAAAACAGGCAGAGTAGCAGATGCAGAGAAGAGTGAGCTGAAAGTCCAATTTCTGCTACCTATAAAAGAGCCTTTGGGAGGAATTTGGTACTCTACCCTCGAGCCCTCCAATCAGAGGGGAGAAGAGGCTGAGAGAAGGCGTATTAAGGTTTGAGTGAGAAGCACGATGATGAAATTAGAGGCAATGAGATTACTATTGTTTCATAAGAAATGGTGAGCAGGTGGATTTCAGAAAAACCTGAAAAGACTTACATGAACTGATGCTGATTGAAGTGAACAGAACTAGGAGAACATTGTACTTAGTAAAAGCCACATTTGTCATGACTAACTTTGAAAGACTAAGCTCCTCTCAGCAATGCAATGATCTTAGGACAATTTCAAAAGACTCAAGATGGAAAATGCTATCCACATCCAGAGAAAAATCTATGGAGTCTGAATGCTCATTGAAATGTTTTTTTTCTTTCTTATGGATTTTCCCTTTTGTTCTGATTCTTCTTTTACAAGGTGACTAGAGTGTAAATATGTTTAATATGATTATACATGTATAGCCTATATCAGATTGCATGCCATCTGGGGAAGGGGGGAGGGAAGGCAGGTGGAAAAATTTTAGAACTCAAAATCTTATAAAAGTAAATATTGAAAACTAAAAGTAAATTCAAATTAAAAAATTATAAAGAGGTAGTGAGCTTATCTTAGGAGAGGTATCTTGCTCAATGGTATTGAAAATAGGTAGAGGCTTAAATGAGAAGTGGAGTAAGGATAAAATGAGATAATATTTGTAAGGTACTTTACAAACCTGAAAGCCTCATATAGATGCTAGCTAATATTATCACTAATACTGCTACTGTTGTTTGGTCGTTTTCATTCTTATCGGATCCTTTGTGACTCCCATTGGAGGTTTTCTTGGCAGAGATGCTGGAGTGGTTTGCCATTTCCTTTTCCAGCTCATTTTATAGTTGACAAACTGAGGCAAACAGAGTTAAGTGGCCTGCCCAGGGTCACATAGCTAGTAAATATCTGAGGTCAGATTTGAACTCAGGATGACAAGTCTTCCCAAATCTAGGTCCAGCAATTCATCTGTTGTACCATCTAGCTGCCCACTATGACTAGAATATGGCTATGCCAAACTTTTCAGCTCTGGAATCTGGCTTCTGACCTCACCATTTAAATGGAATGGACTGCTCTTCAAAATGACCAACACTTTCTATTTGGCATAGAAAGCCCTTTGCAAACTGTTTCCAACTTAAGATTCTAGCCTTATTACATATTATTTCCATCCATGAACTCTATGGCCTGACCAAATGAATCTTCTTGCTGCTCCTTACCACAACATCCTATGTTCCGTCTGTCTTTCATGGAATTCACTTGTGTCTCACCTCCTTAGTCTAGAATCCCTTGTTTATGTCAACACTCTTTTCCAGAAATGCCTTCTTGAATCTCTTCCAGATGCCCTCAGATGCCTTCCTCCCCTCAATATTTTTATTTTGTGTTTCTTTTTTCTACACTAATACAGTGAAGGAGTGGGCCTCACATGTGTAGAGAGGTCAACATGTGGCAGGGGGCCATCATTGTGTCCTCTGAAGGGAGACAGAATAGACATCTTTAGCTTTTTCATTCTGCCACCCTTCTCCAAGGATGACTTTCATCCCTGCCTGGGACAGGCAGTAAGGAGAGGAAGTAGGAGGTTGGGGGAGGTGGCCACCGTTCTGCTCTTCTCAGAGAGAGGAGGTGCCAGGCTAGAAGAATATTTATATGAATATTGTTCATCTAGGGGATATAATATAGTTCAAGCTAACTTCTGACTGCTTTGTCATATTTTTAGAGGGAAGGAGCACCCCAAGGTCAATATCCAAGGCTTGACCCCATTTCCACCAAATACCAGCTTCACACTGAACACACACAGGTAACAGCAAAGAACTCATTTAAACAAATTATAGCAAAACAGAAATGAAGGAAGGTATACATGAAAGAATATATTCCAGACAATACAAAATGAAGGAGCTCTCCCACTGGAAAAAAGATAACTCAGCTCAACCGAGAGAGTACTAGATCTTACCCAAGAGGAAGTTCCTCACAGTCTCTAGAGCAGTGGTTCTCAACCTTCCTAATGCTATGACCCTTTAATACAGTTCCTCATATTGTGGTGACCACCCAACCATAAAATTATTTTCGTTGCTACTTCATAACTGTAATTTTGCTACTGTTATGAATTGTAATGTAAATATCTGATATGCAGGATGTATTTTCATTGTTACAAATTGAACATAACCCACAGGTTGATAACTGCTGCTCTAGAGCATCCAGCTGGGAATAGAGACTGCCTGCTCCTCTTGTGTCTTCCAAGAAACTTAATCTGACAACCTGAAGGAAGGTTGGACTTTTCTCTCTCGTCTCTCAAAACTGGAAGCCAGGAAACGAAAGTGTCTCTCCTCTTGGAGTCCTAAAGATGAATAGTGCTCCAAGCATCTCAAAGGGGACTAGCCTTGAAAAGTCTCAGAAGGGGACCCCTCCTCAAAGAGTCCTCCAAGAAGACTGGCCCTAAAGAGTCCCAAAGGGGCATTGGCAAAGGCTAGAGGCCTCTAACCTCACAACTCCTCTCTGCTCCTCATGCAAGGCATCTCTATCAATTAGGAGAGAGTCTCACACCGATGAACTTTGGGACAGGGGTAACTTTCCTTCCCGGGTCAAAATTCTTTGCAGTGCTTTATAAAGATCAGCTGGGGCAGGTTCAATACTAGCAAAATATAGTATTATAAATATAAGCATTTAAAATGTGTGGAATAAACGGCTTAAGTGCTTTAAAATAACAAGGACAATTTCCCTGGAATCACAGGCAACCAACCTTTGGTACAGTTGAAACTGAAATGAAACAAATACACATTAACAACATACGCAGTAGACATGGCACTATACTGAGTGTCATCTGCAAGGATGCTTCAGTGACCACATGCACAATTACATACAAACATGCGCATTTCAAAAGTATATGTATATCCAAACTGATGCTGAGTGAGAAGAGCAGAACCAGGAAAAACTTGTACACAATCACAGACACATCGTATGTGTGATGACCAACCTTGATAAACTGGACTCTACAAGTCTCAGGATGGAAGGAGATATTTACATTCAGAGAAAGATCTAGAAAGAACAGAGATTAAATGGATACTGAAGCAATCTACATGCTATGTTCTTTTTCATGTTTGATTCTCTTTCTTCTTTCCCACTGTTCACTCCATTGGTTACAACCCTTCTATATGACCAGACTAATGTCCAGTGTGAAAGTATTTGCAGATCCTATGCTTGACTGCATGCCACCATGGGCGGGGAGATAGAGGGAGGGGAGAAAATTTGAAACTCAAGGGATTGTGGAACTGAATCTTGTAAACTAAAAGTAAATAAACAAACCAATTTAAAAAAAGAGTATATGTATATCCATAACTCCCCTGATTGAATATAAGCTCCTTAAGTGAGTCAATAAGCATTTATTAAATGCTATGCCTCTGCACTGTACCAGGTAGCAGAGATTCAAAGAAAGGCAGAAAATAAACACTTCCCTACCAAAAAATGTCCCTGCCACCAAACAGCTTACATCTGAATGGGGAAGACAAAATGTAAGTAATTAGGCGAGTACAAGATGATTACAGATTTTATAAAGGTAAACTGAAAGGGGAAAGTATTAGTAGTTGGAAGGAATTGACTGGTTCAACTAGAAAAGGCCTCCTGCAGAAGGTTGTATTTAAGTGGAGTCTTGAAGGCAGCCTGGGAAGTCAGGAGGTAGAGATGAGGAGGGAGAGCATTCCAGGCCCAGGGGACAACTTGGTGAGGAAGTAGAGCTCTCTGTGGGAAAAAGAACAAGAAGGCCTATATCGCTGGATCATAGAATTCTTGGAGGGGAATGAGGTTTTAACATGTCTCCTTCAGACTGCAAATGTCGGAAGGAGGTGTGTTATGAAGACCTTTAAGTGCCAAACAGATTTTTGTCTTTGGGTCTGGCATATAAAAGATGCTTAATAAATGCATATTGATCGAGTGATATTACAAATGTAAACATACAAAATAAATACAAGATAATTAGGGGAAGGGGGACACTACCAAGCTGAGAAGGTCTCACATAGGATGGAACTGGTACTTGAGATCTGAAGAAAATTGGGGATTCTAAGAGATGCAGATGAGGAGGGAGTAAATTCCAAGCAGGGCAAGATAGCAAGAAAGACAGTTTTACTGGATCATAGAGTGAATAAAAAGGAATCCTGCATAATAATGGATACATGATAATTTGGACTGAAGGAAAACAGCAACCACTAACTAATAGGATTAAGAAAGACTTCCTGTAGGAGATATAAATGTAACCTCTCGCTTAAATTGATTAATCTCCAGGGATTCACTTGGTGGATTTACCCTTTCCACTTAAATCCAGATGCAACTAAGTGAGAAAATGCTTTCCTGGCTGGGGAAGCCCATCAGAAAAAAAAAATGCAGAACCACAGGCCCTCTTCTGGGTGAATTCTAACCCAGGGAAAATGAAGAGTTGGCTACATCTGAGCAACTGGCCAAGCTCCTGGAGGTCATATAGAGAGTGATTCAGAGGAATTGAGATCTGTTAATAAACTTTCTCATTTTTCCTAAGGATATAAAAATACAGATAACTTCTTCAGGCCAATGCTTAGAACAAACCCCAACATTTTTATTAATTAATGCATATAAATGTGTGTATAGGTAGTCTGAAAGATCAGTTTATACCCAGTGCTCATCTCTTCCCCCTCCTCCAGCCCACCTTCATATTTAGCTCCTGGGAACCCTGAAGATTTTAAATTTAGGTATACAGTTGTGTATGTTGGGGGAGGAGGGGAGGTTTCCATTTCAGTTTCCAAACTGAACTTTTCAAACAGAATTCCTTTCCTGAGCTTCAGTTTTCTCACCTGTAAGATGAGGACTGGACTAGATGCCTCCAAAATCCCTTCTACCTATAAATGCAGGTTCCTATTATCCCCTGTATCCCTCTGGGGAACCAAGTGTAGTGCTAGACACATAGTGACCACTCAGAAAAGTCTTGTTTGTTGACTGATTGATCCATTAATTAGCTTTTAGTGACGAAAGATTTTTCTCAGTTCCTTCTTTGTCTCCTCACCTTTCCCTTGCCCATTCTAGGGATCTCTCAGGGTTCTATCCTGGGCGCTCCTTTCTCCCACTATTTCATATCATGATCTCGTCAGCTCTCATGGATTTAGTTACAACCTCTATGCTGGTCCTCAAATTTAACTATCCTGCCCCAGTCTCTGCTCTGACCTCTAAGCTCACATCTCCAACTGCCTTTCAGACATTCAAAATGGATGTCCAGTTGACATCTTAAACTCAGTGTGTCCAAAATGAAACTCATTGTCTTTCCACCTAAACCTTTCCCTGTCCCACCTTCCCCATTACTGTAGAGGGCAACACCATTCCTCCAGTCCTTTGGGATTGCAATTTAGGAGTCCTCCTCGATGTCTTTCGCCCCCCATATCTAATCTGTTGCCAAAGCCTGTTGATTTCACCTTTGCAATATCTTTTGAATATTCCTGCTTCTTTCCTCTAACACTGCCACCACCATGATAGGGCCACATGACCTCATGCCTGGATTATTGCAATTGCCTGCTGGTGCATCTGCCTGCCTCTAGTCTCTCCCCACTCCAATCCATCCTCTATTCAGTCACTAAAATGATTTTCCTAAAAAGTGCAAGTCTAATGATGTCACCTCACTATTCAAACTTCAGTAGCTCCCTATTGCCTCCAGGGTCAAATACAAAGTGCTCCGCTTGGCACTTAAAGCTTTTCATAACCTAGTCACTCCTAACCTTCTAATCTTCTTGCACCTTACTCTCCAACATGTACTTTTCCATCAAGTGACATTGTCTCCCTTGCTGTTCTACTAAGAAAACACTTCATCTCCTGACTTTGGGCATTTTCTTTGACTATCCCTGAGGCCTGGAATGCTCTTCCTCCTCAATTCCACCTACTGACCTCCCTGGATTTTGTTAAGTTCCAACTAAAATTCCATCTTTTGCTCTAAGCCTTCCTCAACCCCTTTTAATTCTGGTGCTTAATTTCAGCTACTTATCTCCTATTTGTCCTGTATATAGCTTGTTTTATATAACTGTATATCTTGGTTTTCCTGTTGTTTCCACCATTAAACTGCAAAATCTTTGAGGGCAGGGACTGTCTTTTTTTTCTTTTTGTATTTCTAGCACTTGGCACCGTTCCAGGCACTTAGCAAGAGTTTAATAAATATTAACTGATTGATTGAAGCAAGAGAGGAGGAAAAAAACCAGAGCAGTAAGACAGTTTGGAAATGTTGACTTTGCGTAGGGTTCTTAACTTAGAATCCACAGACCCACAAGAGATTCTTGGGATAGATTTTTAGGTAACAGAGTCAGTGAATTTTTTTTCTAATTTTGAAACTGTATTTTAATATATTTGGTTTCCTTCGTATCTCATACATTTTACTTTATATATTTAAAAACATGATTCTGAGGAGTGCATGGGCTTCACCAAAGGAGTCTATAAAACAAAAGAGGCAAAGACCATCCAAGGGGTAAAATTATAACAGCTCGTATCTGTGTTGTGCTTTGTGTTTGAAAACATTTTTTCACTTAATTCTTACAATAATCCTCACATTCAATAGGTCCCTAACTAGAAATTTTCGCCTGGGGCAAAAATAGTTGAACCAAGGGAAGAAAGCTAAGAGTATATTTTTGGTTGGAGAGGCAGTGTTTCGTTGAAGTTGTGGTCGAAGGACAATGTGAGAGGGGCATTATGGGAAGGGATGCTGAAGATGGTGCCTGTACCATGTGGCATCTCTGGCTATGGCAACCTTGGTATGGTGGCCTTTTGTTGTCAGATGGAGTGCTTCAAAGTGAGGCCAGAGGAGAGCAAGTACAGTGGTTAGGGAATACCCCTCTTCCATATGTCATTTCCCTGGGGAGAGCTTTGTTTACCATTTGCTAGTTATGGTTGGGAAATTCAGAGAATTTTAGTGACATGTCTAAATTTGTCTATACCATAAGTATTAAGATTGAAATTTGAACAAGGTCACAGAATCAGAGTCAGAAGGGACCTTAGACAGATTATTTAGCCCATCTTCTTTCTATAAATGAGGAAACTGGGGTGATCATGATCATAGAGGTGGAAGGGACATTAAAGAGAAGGGTTTTTATATATTAAGAAACTGAAGTTCAGAGAGAAGTTAAATAACTTTCTCAAGACTGAGTTCCTCTGACTCTTCCAATTTCAAATCCATAGAAAACAGGAATAGTTCCTTAACACTGGAGAAGGTTGAATGTTGTCTCAGTTTTTAAAATGGAGAAGATAATAATAGGTTCTGCAAACTATAGGCCAGTAAGTGAGCTTGACTTAGTTACTAGGAAAATTATAGAATATATCAAAAGATGGTTACTTAGCATCTAGTAAAGGAAACACTGGTCACAGAGCCAGATTGGTATTAGTGAGAATGAGTTTCATTACAATATTGGTAGGTCAGGGAAATGCAGCAGATAGAGTTTACCTAGATTCCAGCAAATTATTTAAAAACATTTTATTGACTATTCTTTTTCTTTTTTTGAAGGGGGGAAGGCAAGGTAATTGGGGTTAAGTGATTTGCCCAATGCCACACAGCTAAAAAGTGTGACAAGTCTCTGAGGTCACATTTGAACTCAGGTCCTCCTGACTCCAGGGCTGGTGCTGTATTCACTGCACCACCTAGATGCCCCTCATTGACTATTCTTGTGGAACAGATGGAGAGATATGGCCTGAATGATAATCCAATCAGATGCTGATGGGCTGAATCTAGCAAGATGAAATTTTATAGGAATAAGTATAATAAAGTCTTACATGAGTTAAAAAAATAAGCTTTGCAAGTATAGTACGGGATAACAATGATTAGGTGGCAATTTCTCTTAAAAAGGAATGGAAATTTTAGTGTATTGCAAGCTCAATATGAGTCAGCTGTGTGAAGTGGTAGCCAGGAAAGCTAATGGCATCTTGGGCAACATTAAGAGGGTCATAGCTCCCAGAAGTCAAGACTGTTGCTTTTTTTTTTCCTGGTTAGACCACCACATCTGTTGTGGTATGTTGAGTTCTGGGTGCCATAATTTAGAAAGGCCACTGGAAAGTAGAAAAGCATTTAGAGGAAAGTGATAGAGAATGAAATACCATGACTCTAAGCCATGCAAAAATCAGTCCAACAAAGTGATGATGTTTTAGCCTGGAGAAGAAAAGATTCAAGGGAGAAGTTATAGCTGTGTTCAAGTATTTGAAGAGCAGTCATATGGACGAGGGATTTGACTCTTTCTGTTTGAACCTAGAGGGTAAACCAAGTAATACCTGGAAGTTTCATAGGGCCAAATTTAGTCTTGATGTACAATTAGGGTGGTCCACAAGTAGAATAGTCTGCCTTCTAAGTTGGTGGGTTCCCCTTCCTTATGGGTCTTTAAGCAGAGGCTAGATGACCACGTGTCAGGTATATCATGGTGGTGATTTTTCTTATGTATGGATTAGACTAAATGGTCACTGACGTCTCTTCTAGACTCTGAGGTCTCTGATTATAGAATTCTTTGGCCTTTTGCAGACATGTCCATGGCAAACCAAGTCCCAGATTTAAAAGGAAATCACCCACCATCTGTAACATTTCTTCATGCTGTGAAAAGGTACACATTTACTGCAAATGTGTATTGGAATTAATTATAATAAATTTACATCATCCTTCACATACTACTTTTACATAGATTTTCTTCTTTTCCAGTTAACCAACAAGTCCTCAAGCATCTAATAAATACTTATCATTTCCCTGGGCACTTTTGCTTTGTCTGAGATAATGATTGCTATCCCTTTCTTTGCTTCACTCAAAGAAAAATAAATTCTGTTCCAGTCCCTTACCTTTATCCTGTGTGTATATCTCTATTTTAGATGTGTTTCTTGTAAAAACGAACTGTAGGATTATGGTTTTTAATCTGTTCTGCTATCCACTTCCATTTTGTGGTTGAGTTAATCCCATTTACATTTATAGTTATGACAACTGTGTATTTCCTTCCATGCTATTTTTCCTTTCTTTGTCCCCTCTCTCTCTCTTATCCCTCACCCTTTCCCTCCTTGTCACAAGTGTTTTTACTTCTGAATTCTGCCTTCCGCAATCTGTTCTCCCTTTTGTTAGTCCCTCCTATCCCTTCTATTATCCTTGTCCCTTTTTCCTTCCTTTTTTTTTAAATTTTATTATAGTTTGCATCATTCATTTCCACAAGATTTTGAGTTACATATTTTCTCCCCATCTTTCCCCCGCCCACCACCCCAAAACAGCCATCCCAGTGTGTCCCCCCTCC
>CM053580.1:501452315-501480948 GCA_028627135.1 Pseudochirops cupreus | reverse complement strand
TTAGGAATGCTTGAAACTCCTCTATTTACTTAAATATCCATTTCCCCACTGAAAGATTATATTCAATTTTCTGGATAGGTGGTTCTTGGTTGTAATCTTAACTCCTTTGCATTCTGTTGTATCATATGCCAAGCCCTCCAGTTTCTTAATGTTGAAAATGCCAAATCCTGTGTAATCTTTACTGTAGCAACACAATATTTGAGCTGTTTCTTTTTGTCTGCTTGCAGTACTTTCTCCTTGGTCTGTGAGTTCTGGAATTTGGCTATGATGTTCCCAGGAGTTTTCATTTTGGGAATCTCTTTCAGGTAGTGATTGGTGGATTCTTTCAATTTTTATTTTATTTTATTTATTTTTATTTCTATTTTGTTTTCTCTGATTTTACTATATCAGGATAATTTTCATTAATTATTTCTTGACAGATGTTTCCACATTTTTCTCTTTTTTTGGTTGATAATGGCTTTCAGGTAGTCCGGTAATTTTTATATTATCTCTTCTGGATCTCTTTCCAGGTCAGTTATTTTTCCAATGAGAAATTTCATATTTTCTTCTATTTTTAAAACTTTTAAAATTTTCTTTTATTGTATCTTGATGTTTCATAGAGTCATTAGCTTCCGCTTGCTCAACTTTAATTTTTTAATAAATTATTATCTTCAGTGACCTTTGATACTCCTTTTTCCATTTGGCCAATTCTATTTTTTAGGGAGTTATTTTCTTCAGTAAATTTTTGTATTATTTTTTTCCCTTTCCAGTTGACTCTTTTTTAGGATTATTTTGCATTATTGACATTTCCTTTCCTAATTTTTCTTCTACTTCTCTAATTTGCTTTTTCAAAAAATCCTTTTTTAAGCTCTTAAAAGGAATTCTTTTTGGGCCTGAAATCAAATTACATTTTTCATTGAGGCTTCACATGTAGCCATTTTGATCCTATTATCCTCTAAATTTTTGTGTTGACCCTCCCTGTCACCATAGCAATTTTCTATAGTCAAGTTTTTTTTTGTTCATTTTTTCCTGCCTTTTAAAAAAATGACTTGATGTTTTTATGTGAGAGTTGGGATCTAGTCCTGCACTGTCTCAAGCTTTTTATGCTGGGGCTCTGGGTCTTACTGCTGGCTTTCACTGGGCTTCAGGGTTTAGATGCTTGCATTTCCTGGAGAGTAGGCTTTGTTTTTTTGGCATGTACTGGGGGTGGGGCCTTCCTGTTGGTCTCACCTGCGTGTGGGTGTTTACTACTGGTCTAGGGTTGGAGCCTTGCTACTGTGTTAGTATGCTAACAGTCTTTCTGGTGGCTGGCCCTGGAGGGAACATATTTTCACCTTTCTTTGAATCTCCAGTGCTTAGCACAATGCCTGGCATGTAGTAAGGACTTAACAAATATTTCCTGACTGAATGACTCCCATTACCCAGAGGAGACCAATTACTGTTGAGAGATTATTTATAATTAGAATGTACACAGAATCATGTAAACTCTATTTTTTTTCCCAGAGTTTTATAATCAAGCTCCCTCTTCTCTGACTGTGTCAAGTGCTGCTCACTTAGAACCTGCTTATTCAGATGTCCCTTCTATACAACCATGTTTCATACATGTCCTTACACCCTGAAAGAATAAGGATCTTTGGTTAATTGACCAGTTAACAGGCATTTATTGAGTACCTACTATGTGATGGCAAAAATAGTCCTTTCTATCATAGTCTACTGAGGGAGATAACAATGCCCATGTACAAAAAAACAATATGCAAAATAAATTGGAGATAATGACCAATAAGGAAGGCACTGAAACTGGGAGGAGGAGAGGGGAATCTAGGATACTTTCTGGAGAATGTAGAATTTTACCTGGAACTCAAAGGAAACTGGGGAAGCCAAGAGGTAGAGATCATGAGTGAGAACAATTCAAGCATGGTGGTCAGTCAGTGAAAATGCCCAGAGTGGAGACTGTCATATTAGTTTCAGTAAAAGGCTAGTGTGTGTGTGTGTGTGTGTGTGTGTGTGTGTGTGTGTGTGTGTGTGTGTAAGAAAAACAAGAAAGGTAGTTGATCATTTTGCTTGTGGGTAGCAAAGAAGATTTAGGAAAATGGCTGCAACAGACCAGACTGTGAAGGAGATCCTGGCCCT
The DNA here is from genome assembly GCA_028627135.1 of Pseudochirops cupreus. NCBI lineage: Eukaryota > Metazoa > Chordata > Mammalia > Diprotodontia > Pseudocheiridae > Pseudochirops > Pseudochirops cupreus. The sequence goes on along the minus strand of CM053580.1, from coordinate 501,478,839 downwards.
GATTAGGCAAATTTGATTCTGTTTAAGCTCCAAGATGCCCCTTATCTCAACTACATGAATATGACACCAAAAAAATACTACTACTCCTACTCCTACTTCTATTGCTGCTGCTACTACTACTCCTACTACTATTGTTGCTGCTATTACTACTACTACTACTGCTACTACTACTACTACTACTACTACTACTACTACTACTACTACTACTGCTACTGCTACTATTGCTGCTGCTACTACTACTACTACTACTACAACTACTACTACTACTACTACTACTACAACTACTACAACTACTACAAGTAACTGCCAGCATTTTTATAGCATTTTACATATGCTATCTCATTTGATTCTCATGACAACTCAGTGATGTAGGTCAATAAATGGATAAACATTTATTAAGTGCCTACTCTGTGCCATGCAATGTGTTAAGCTCTGGGGATACCAATAGAAGTAAAAGACAGTCCTTGCCCTCAAGGAACTTATATTGTAATGGGAGAGACAGTGTGGAAATAAATATTTACATGTAGTAAGCTATATACAGGATAAATAGGAAACAATAAATAGAAGGAATGACCTAGATTAAAAGGGATTAGGGGAAGGTTTCCTGCAGAAGATGGGATTTTTATTTGGGACTCAAAGGAAGACAGGGAGGTGGGAGGAGTAGGCTGAGTTTAGGAGGGAGTGCATGCTAGGCATGGAGGCAGCCAGGGAGAAAGCCTGGAGCTGAGACTTGGAGTGTCTTGTTTCTAGAACAGCCAGGAGGCCACTGTCACTGGACCTAAGAGTATGTGTTGGGCAGTATGCTATTGAAAGACCAGGAAAGCAGGAGGGAGTTAGGTTATGAAGCGATTTTAATGCCAAACAGCATTTTGTGGTGGATAGAGCCTTGAACCTGGAATCTGGAAGACCTGCGTTCAAATTTGGCCTAACATTTACTTGGATGTGTGACACTGGCTAAGTTACTTACCTTCCGTTTGTCTTAATTTTTTCATCAGTGAAATGGAGATAATAATAGCACCTATCCTCAAAGGATAATTATGAGGATCAAATGAAATAATATTTGTGAAGCACTTAGCACAGTGCCAAGTACATAGTAGGTTCTCTATAAATACTTATTCCCTCCCTCTCCCTTATTTTACAAATGAGGAAACAAGGCTGACAGAGATTAGGTGACTTTCTGCAGGATCACAGATGTGTGAAGCAGGATTTCAACCCAAGTCTTTCTGACTTCAAGTCCAAAACTCTTGCATTGTGCCACCCAGCGGCCCGTCACAACAAGTAGGAAGTGGTAGAATCAGGTCTTCTTCTGACTCCAAGAAGAGCTCTTGCCACCCACACCAAGCCAGGTCAGCCTCAGTTGGGAACTGCTCAGATAACTGAGGCTCCCATCTCTCCCTGGGCTTTAAGGCCTGTCTTTGTTCATTTAAACCTCAAGCTTCTCACTATACTGTCTATTCTAACCACATTTAACACCCCACAGGAGATATAATTGCTGCTTTGCTAGGCTAGAAGATAAATATCTTGCCCAGCTCATTTTATTATAATAATACTGTTGTAATTTGCACTTCTATAGCATCTTTCATCTGGAGTTCTCAAGGCCCTTTACAAATGTTAATTACCTGAGTATTCAGAACTGCTCTTTGAGGCATCCCAGCCTTTTCATACTTGTATAAACCTCAGGCCTGGAGAGGTTCTTTGATTTGGCCAAGGCCCAGTAAGGAACCAGCCACAGGGCTAAGAATGCCAGCAGTCTCGGCCTGCCCCTTCTTTCACAACTGACCACATGATTATAGGAGGGGTACAAAAAGTGTGAGAAGAAGAAAGATCCTGGTCAAGAAATTATAATAATGACAGCTAACATTTATCTAGCGCTTTAAGGTTTGTAAACGTTCGGCTTTAGCCTCACCAACAACCCTGAGGGATAGATGCTACCATGTTTCTCATTTAACAGATGAGGAAACTGAAGCAGAGACAGGTTAAGTGGTCTGCCCATGGCCACACAGGTATGTAGTATCTGAGGCAGGATTTGATTTCAGGTCTTCCTGACTCTAAGTCCAACACTTTATCCATTGTCCCACCTCACTATAGTGCTAGTGTGATAGTCACAGCCCCGCTGGTGACTATGAATGAAAATGCCAGTGTGGTTCTGAATCACAAAATATAACAGACATTACATATAGAAGACAGAAGCAACACATTTATTCAGACACCAGAAAGCCAACTTCAACACCAGAAAGCCAAATTCATCATAGCAACAAAGAAATCTATACACAATAACACTGCAGAGAACAATACCATACCTGTCTTTTCCTTCCTCCTTTCTAATTGCCCTGATTTGCAGCTTTCTCTCAGTTCTGCTCCATCCATTCAGCAAAATCCTCCCACTCCAGGCTCCATGTGATTACATTCAGTCTATTAAGGGGCAGGGAAATTCTTCAGAACAGGAAAGATCTTCAAATTCTCTTAAGCCTATTAAGGGGAAAGGAAGATCTTCAAATTCCCATTACTATTAGACTGTCCTACTACTAGATTAACAGATACTTGTCTTTAAACTTTATAGTTCCTCTAGTCTAGTGCTCAAAACACCATAGGATTATAAGAAATGTTTTTTGAATTGAAATGGGAATTTCTTTAACTTACTAAAGTTCCTCTTTTCTTTCTTCCCCTTCCTTCTCCTGATTTCTCTCCTCTGAGTCAAATGCTCATACGAACATCATTTGAAAGAACTGGGAATGTTTGGTCTGGAAAAGGGGATACTCAGGTAGGACAACATAGCTGTTTTCAAAGAATTTGAAGATCTGGGTTTTGACTTAGATTCAATTTGTTCTTTTTGGTTCTATAGGAAAGAACCAAAAACAACTGATGAAAATTATAAAGTGTTAGTTATGAATATCAGGAAAAACTTCCTGGAAATTAAAGCTATTCAAAAGCGGATGAGGTGGAATGCATTGGGAAATATTGGGTTCCATCTCATAGGATCTTCAAACAAGAGGCTGGATGACCAGTTATGAGGTATATTGTTGTATGAATTATTTTTCAGGAGAGGTTTACATTAGATGGCCTCTGAGGTCCTTTATCATTCCAAAATTCTCTGAATTCTACTCTTATTTTTCTTTTTTCTTCTCTTTTACCTTTTTCGATATTCTACCTTTTCCATACTGTCTTTGTGTCCTCCTCTCACTTTTACTTCTCTGACATTTTAGATCTTTGGTCTTTTCCTTTTGGGCAATAGGGCTATTCTAGTGGTGTGCTGATAAATGTTTAATAGCTCTCTGGTGGAAGTGAGGGGAACTGTCAGCATACTTTTAAGTTTAACCCACCTTTAATCGCCATCACTTCTTAAGTCTAGAAAATTAATAACACAATAATTCAAGCCTCAATTTGTAGCAGTTGCTGATTTCCAAAGTGTGCATGCTCACACTGAAAATTTAACAATCAACTTTTACAAGATGTTAGGATATGGTTACAGCATACCTTTCACTTAGCCATATCCTTGAGTAGAACAAGAATATAATGTTTTGAAACAATCCTAAATTGTCAGTTCTTATCATAGGCTACAAGTTACTGACCAGTCCAGGTTCAGGGAGGACTAGCATGTCTGGTGTGAGGGCTTTCTGAGCCCTTGCAGGGCAGTTCATCTGCCTTTGGTGTCCACTTTCACCCAACTTATCTGCAGCTCCAAGAAGGTATAGCCTGTACAGGGTCATGGTGTCTTGGCAGATAGGCTAAACCAGGTTGTGGGTAACCAACAAAACTCAAACCTATTGGTCACTAGGTACTCAAGATATCAGTGCTACCCAAAGAAAGAGGTGACAGAGTATATTTCTACAACCAGAAACGCAAAGCATTGTTCAGGTGCTAGCTGGCACCTGAAAATTTTCTTGAGCTTTCTAGTTGCTACAAACCCTCAAGTCCCACCCCATCTTACTTTGGATTTGTTTTGGATATAGTTTTATCTGAATAACATTCTAGCAATGGCCACTGACCTGGTTACCATGTGGTTATGATGAGGTACAGGCTGTGGGAACCCTCTTGAGCTCCCCTTGAATCTTCCCACAAGGGGTATTTGCCTGAGGCCATGGGCCTTTCTTTGTGGCTCTGCCCAAGCCTTTGTTACTGGCTTAGCCCTCTGTCCAGCAACTTCCCACCCTTGGTCCTCCCAAAGTATCAATACCCAAATCTGTTACATCCTTGAACTGTCCTAGCCCATCATTGCCTGTTGTCTCCAGGTAGCCTCCAGCAACTTCCCACCCTTAATCACTCATTACTGGAGTCTGACCTCATTGACTTCTCCTCAAGACCCCCCCAAATCTCTCCTCTAGACTACCCCTAGATCCCTCCCACTGTCTTTCTGTATATAAGCTCCATCTTGCCTCCATGAGGGTGCTAGGATTCAATCGAGCTCAGACTCAGTCTGTGTCAGATTGTTCTGGCCTGCCTGTCCAATATAAGTGTCACAAATACTTAGGCTCCTTAAGAGTCTACTCATTATGGCCAATCTTTAATAAACTTTCCTTTTCTTTGGCTGAGAGAAGGCTTAAGTTGAACTCATTTGACAGGATCTGGCGTGTTATTATTTTGGGATCTTGAGCACTCCTAAACCCTAAATCTCAATGGTGAAAACAGCAGCAGCAGTGGCAATATATGAAGGGTGCTTTCTAGGAGACTGACTCAAAGTCCTGTATCAGCTGGAGACTTGTCCTTTTTCCCTTTCCTATTAAGAGAATCCAGTAGGGAATGACTGAATTAATGGCTTTTCTGAGAAACCACTGAAACAATGGGGAGCTTATTCCATTTTCTGGTTCTCCTGTTTGTTTTATTGTTACATGCAGTGTGGACCATGTGGTTCATTAATAAGTGTGCCTCAGCTATTTTAAATTTTGATTACTGGTTATTTGCCTTTTAACAATGGTTTCCTAGATTAACATGAGATGTTTTAAACTGTAGCTTCAGTAGGTGTTTTTGTTATAGAGGGTATAATAGTCATGGATGGAACTGAGGAAAATTGATTACACCAAATTCAGTTGACTTAGGCCATCTTCCTCATTTGGCAATCAACAAATTGCCTGGGTACTAAGAACATTTTATGAGTTTTATGTTTAACTTATATTTTCTAGTTTTCTAGCTTTGCAGAGACAGAAGTCATGTGAACTGGGACCTTTGCTCCAGACTAAAATCCCTAGGAGCTAATCTCCTTATTTCCCAGCAGAAAAGTTACTTTGTACCACTGGGTTTTGGTTTTTTCTCTACCAGGATTCTCCCCACCCTCCATGCCAAGATAAGAGAGAGAGAGAGAGAGAGGGAATAGTGATTTCACAGGAATGTCACACCTGAAACCAGCCCTTAGTGGGTATACATAGGAGTTATCAGAAAGAATCAATTCCATTCACTCTACTGTGGGACTTCTCATCAAAACTGCCCTCTACAATGACATCTGCTGGTTATCAAATGTACATGTGTAATATCTTCCAAGATAGAATATAAGCTCCTTGAGGGCAAGGACTCTAATTTTTTTTTCTTTGCAGTGTCAGCTCCTAGCAGAGTGCCTGGGATTTGGTAAATGATTATAAATTCTTATTGGTTATAATAATTGACCAATACTGATTGCAATATCAAATAAAGTAAATGCTTATTGATTCAAATCTATTTACTCCTTTCATGATCCCCTAAGACAGAGGGCATGGAGAAGGTACTGGAATATTCTTTACTTATGCTGCCCCTTTCAGATCCTTACCTGAGTGCCATCCTTCCCCAACATCCCCTTTGAAATTCATGACAGACAATCAGATTACTCTTGTTGATGCTATCTCTTGTTACAGCTTCAACCCCTGGTAACAATCATAGTCCCCAATTCAATCCTTGCCATCATTCTTAGTGACTTCATTATTCACATTGGTTCCTCTAACAAGGTGGCATCTCAATCAACTAACCCCATCAATTCCAATAGCCTATCTCTCTATTAATTCAAGTCAACTGGAATAGAAGACACACAACTCTCATCACCGATAAGAGTTCTAGTTCATAATCCTAGATTCTGATATTTCCTTCTCTCATAATGATTTCTTATTCTCTTGCCACCTCATTCCTCCTGAACCTACTCTTTGTCCTTGACATGACTGATAGCCTCTACTGGTTCTCCTCTAATTTAATTCTATCTAGTAAATACTAACCACCTACCATATGTCCATGTCACTGTGCTAGCCTTAAGGAATTAAATAAATAAATAAAAAATGCAACCATCTCTCCTCAAGAAACACATTTCAGTTCTTTCCTTTCATAGATTTGGTCACATAAAAGCTGTCTTTGTAAGAAGGCACTGTCCTCCATGATGAAATCCTTATTTCTTCTATTGTTCATCTTTTCCTAATTCCCAACCCTGGACAACCCTCACCATTTTCTTTTTCTGCTTTTACTTTTGAACCCTGCTACAGGGGGAAGTCATGAAACATGCTGACAGGATTCATACCAATCCACCTCATTTAACTTCACCAGTAACTTCATCACTACACTATAAGCTTTTCTCAAAAACAAGAACAAAAATCTCTGATTGACTCTCTGGTATATTCTTCACAACAGCTGTTTCAAATCTTTTCCTCTCTTCCCCAACTCCTCTCTCCCTTCAGATGACTTTGTACTCTATTGTACTGGGAAGATTGAGGCCATCTGTTTTGATATTTCTCAACTTAAACACAGCAATGTTTCTATTTCCTCCGTGTTCACCTCCAATCTCAGAGAATGAATTGGCCCTTCTTGTCAAGGCCAATATGTTCCCCCTCCTCTCCTGGCTGCTCTTGGTCCTATTTGCTCCCATCTTCTGTTCTACTTTATCTTTTTCCCAACATTTTCAACTTCTTTATGGACATCTCCATCTGGATGTTCTTCTATCATTTTAAATTGCACATGTCTAAAAGCCAACTTATCTCCTCCCCAAAATATAACTCTCCTTCCACCTTCATATTTCCATGAAAACATCACTACTTTCCCAGTTATCCAAGCTTAAAGCCTTAGTTATCTCTCATACTTTTTTCTCATCTCCCACATAGGGTGCTTGTTACTTTTCCCTCCATAAGATTTCTCAAATCAATCCCTTCTCATTTTACTCACTCTGAAATCATTATTTCTCATTTGAACAACAGCAAGAGCCTCTTAAATGATCTACCTACCTAGAGTTTCTTTAACACATCCATTCTTCATACATATGCCAAAATTATCTTTTGAATGCACAGGCCTGACCATGTCATTCATTTGCCTCTGAAATGTTACTGGTTCTCTATAATTTATAGAATACAATAGAAAATTCTTATGCATATAAGGCTCTTTACAACCCACCTTATTTCTCTGTATTTCCTTTTTTTAAAAATGTAATTTTATTTCCCCCATTACATGTTAAAACAATTTTTAACATTTAAAAAAAGTTTTTATTTTGATTTGAAATTCTATCCCTCCATCTCTGAGTCTCCATTTCCTTATATGTACTCAACATTCTAATAAAACCAGACAGTTACATTTCCCCTTATTTAATTCTATTTTCTTCTGTCTCTCAGAGGTTTTGCAGGTCACCCCCTCAATCCCGGAATGTTTTCCAATACGATCCAATAAACATTTATTAAACATCTATTATATGCCAGTACTGTGCTAAGTGTTGGGGATAAAATTAATAAAAATAGACAGTCCCTGTCCTCAAGGAGCTTACAATCTAATGGGCTGAGAGGAACAATACACAAAAGGAGGCAGAAAAGTAGGGAGTGGGGATAGGATATCAGGGGGTACCTGGAGCAGGGATGTCTTGTTCCAAGGAGTTGAAACAAGGCAGAGCGGCAGATGCAAAGTGCAGAGAGCTTAGAGTCTACCATTTGCCCTCTAGAGAGGAAGGCATCCTCCAGCCTTCCAATCAGAAGGGAGAGGAGGCTGGTGGAAGTGGTGGCAATCAAGTTTTGATTTAGCAGCATGGAAATGAGATCAGAAGAGATTAACTCAACCTGGGAAGGGCATCTTGTTACATGGAGTTGAGACCAAGCAGAGCAGCAGATATCTTTGTTGACAGCTTTCTGTTTTTGTTTTTTTTTCCCCAGGCCAAGCTTAGAAATCAGTTCTACCATGAAGCCTTCCCTTAGCTGAAGACAGTATTTTCTTCCTGTGATGTTTAAAAAGTTTGAGGGACATAATGTCTGGGTAATTAAAAGTTTTATTAGTAATGCTAGCATTTTGATAAAATAGGTCAGTGGCACTCTCAAATGCCAAAGACCATCATGATGGTGGGTTTGAAAACTGGGTGTTAGAGATGGTGGTAATCAGCTCTGATTGGCTAGCAAGTAATGAGAGAATGGATATTACAATAATGGACTAGACCTATTCTAATGAATTTTGATTATGTCATTTACTTCAAAATTACCCCCAGCCTGGGGCAATCTAATGAATAATTTATTCCCACCCAAACCTGAATAGAACCCAATGGGATTAAATTCCTTGTAAGATTGGGTCTGAGTAAGATTGAAGTGAGTTAATTCATCCTTCAAGAAACTAAACTTTGAATGAGGACAAACTCTGGATTTCCCCAAATCATTGTTTATTAATAATTATTTCTCTCATTCCTCTTGGTTCCTACAGTACTTTATCCAAACTCCTTGTTTGCTCTGAACACATTTGTCCTTACACTGTACTTATTTCTGCCCAGCTTCTATTTTCCCCCATTTTTGCTGTATCCTGACAGTGGACTGTAAGCTCCTTGAAGACAGGGACCACATTATTTTTCATTTATGTACTCTTAGCACCTAACACAAGCATAGTAGGGGCTAAATAAATGTTCATTGTTGTGCTTTTGCTGTCATCATTTAGGCTGTTGAGCTTAAATGCTTAAAAGTTTAAAAAAACTTTTGGGCCACTCTGTACATGAGAGTAAGGCCTCTTCAAAGTACTGGTAAAACTGAAATAAATGTGAACCTTGGTAAGAAGAGTCACCTAAAGCTGACTGCAGCTCTATGAACCACAGAAAGTTACAAATCATTCACTAACCACGTATTAATTGGCAGAGACAATGTGACGAATTCTCAAGAAATCAATTTGCTACATAAACAAGTTGTATCTAATCAATAGCTCATTAATCACAGCTACCTGTAAACCTATTCAATACCATCTTCTAAAAAAAAAAAAAAGAGAAATCTTTAAGGTTTCCACTGGGATAATTTCCCTAAATTTTAGCATATAGAAATCAAGTACTGAAAGATAACTCACTTATTTGGAACTGAGCTATCCAGCAAATTCACTTAGAAGATACAACCAAGAAAGAAAAGAAGAAAGTCTTGGAATAACTAAGCCAAAATCAGCAAGCCTGTGTTCTTTATCCACAGGGGAGCCCCTCAGAGCCTTATTCAGAATGTCTTTACTAAAAAATGACCCAGTGTTAATAAGCTTAGCTCTCTGACTTCTCAGCTTACAGAAGGTTAGAAGTAACTGATTGAAAATATTGATGAGGAGACTGCCATGAGGAGGCAACCAGACTCCCATGTAGGAGGTGAGAGTTGACAGCTAAAAGGAAGAGGAGAGGAGAAACTGTAAAAATCTTTGATCTTAGGTTGATCTCATCAATGTGGTGACTCATTCTGATGGTGAAGATTGTCAGCCATCCACAGCTTTTTATCCTTCTTGTCTATACCCATGAATCCTCAAGAGGGGGTCCATCCAATATTCTGAGGACCTTCCTCCAGATCTCCTAACATTGGTTGGAAATCAGTGGAGCAAGTGAGTTATCTTTCATTCCTACTAACTAACTGACTCACATTCTTTTCTGGTCACACATTTCTCTTATGATATCCCTCATGCATGCTGGTTTTGTGAAATTCTCCATTGGCAATTTGTTGCTTAGTACACACATCTCCATTGCCTTCCAGGGGACTCACAACTTTAACTCTCCATAGACTATGATATTCTAACACTCTGGTATTGAGAAAGACCCTTATATTCATGTTTAAAAGGTGGATCTTTGTTGCAGGAGAAGCTTAGGATCATTAAAAGCACTAAATAACTTTCTAAAGGCAATCTACCCTACTTTCCTTTTTCTATTCAATTCATAACCAATTCATTGCCTGGTTATAGTATCTATTGAATATGTGTGTGTAGCCCCTACTATATGTTTCCATTGAAGAATGAGTAAGCCCCTTGGGTGAAAGAGCATCTGAGTCTAGCTCCATGTGGTTTGGATCCAGGGAAGATAAGATCTTTCAATGGTTAAATGTCTTAGAGTTCCTGAGGGATAAGCAGCATGGCAGAAACTAGGAAACAGGGCAAACACTTTCTAAAGGAGTGGAACACAACTAGACTTCCTCTGGGGCAGCCAGCATCATTCTCCACAATGTGGCTGGAGCAACCTGATTGAAGGAAGGGTATCATCTAATATGGATTCTTCACACTCAGCCATGGAAGCACAATAATTGAGAGGTATCTTCATTATTCTCCATTCTCCTCCTTCACTAGAGGAAAAAAAAAACAGTAACATGTCCTATTTTGTTATCTACCTATATCATACCTATTTGATGGTATTTTGCAAGACTGATATTATAAATTAGTTTGTTATCTTTGCAGACATGTCATTATTTGAGGTCATGATATGCTGAGACAGATGACCCTGAGGGATTTTAGATTGAACAGACTATACATTATGCTAGAGCCCTAAAATTGCAACAGAGAAAACAGGGCTTCCTGGCCCCTATCAAGTCATAATTTGATTTTATCAGTGAGCCTATAACTCCATCAAGCAGAACTCTAAAATTTGAACTCAGTGCGTGCTTGGGGCATGGTGCTAATTCCAGGAGGTTAAACTGAAGAGAATGGAAAAAGAGGAGACCATAGACCTTGGAATTCTATAAGAACATAGTGTTATGTGAGTACTGGGTGCCTTTTTACCTATCCAAGTTTATGGACCTCAGTCTATCCAATGACCTTAGATCAAGAAACTCTGATCTATAGGGAATCCCTCTTTTACATGGACTTTCTTCTGGACAGCCTCCATGACAGTGGCAAAAACCTTTGGCAAAAGTATCTTACTGTATTTTTGACTGTTTGTTTTACTTTGTTTTGGCTTCTTGGGATATTGATTATCAAAAGATTGTCCAAAAATTATCTCTGTTGATAAGACATCAATCTTGTCTGAAAGTTTAATTAAAGAAAATTATAGTGTACCTGTGATTTCTTTGGTGTAGGGAACTCCCAATGATGGAACTCTCTTTACTGATATGAATTAGCACCACTTATATCCTACAAGAGTTGCTGGGACTATGGGAATAAAAATGGCTCACTTAGGTCATTTAGCCATTGTGTGTTGGAGGGGAGACTTGAGCCCAGGTCTTCTGGACTTAAAAGCCAGTGCACTTATCTACTACACCAAGTGTAGTAAATGTTAAAAAAATATGTTAAAATCATCCTCTAATTTTAACATATGCATGGGAGACATATTGTGGAAGGAGAGCCTTTAGAACAGTTTTGCTCTACTGAATACGATGCTTTTATATAGTCAAATACATAATAAGCATAGTGGGACCCTGTTCTCTCTGCCCCTTTCAATAATGTAAAACATGTCTTGTAAATCCTTTCTCTTTTCTTTCAAATACCTTTATGCCCTCAATTCATGTCTAGGTAATTTTCATAAGGATTTTATAGAGGTGGGAAAGTAGGCTGATGGGCCAATTGTTCAGTTGTTTTTCAATTACATTCAATTCTTTGCAACTCCCTTTTGGGGCTTTTGTGGTAAATATGGTTATATATATATAACCATAATATATAAATATAAATATTTTCTTCTCTTGCTCATTTTACAGATGAAGAAACTGAGGCAAACAAGGTTAAGTGACTTGCCCAGGGTCATACAGCTAGTCAGTGTCTAAGGGCAGATTTGAACTCAGAAAGATGAGTCTTCCTGACTTCAGGCCTAGCACTCTATAGACTGTGTCACCTAGCTGCCCTGATGAGCCAGTAGTCATTTGTTCTCTTATTAGTCTTTTTGGAGTGTGATTATCCCCATGCATTAGGTTTTCACTCTTCTTTCAAAGATCTTAAGAACTAATATCTTTACCCTCAAAAATGTGTCACCTCCAGATGAGCCTTGGAGGATGACAAGATTCTGAGGGATAGAAATGGCATTCCAGGTATAGGACTTGGTTTGTATGAATACATGTATGTAGGAGATAGAATGCTGAGTTCAGGGAATGGTTAGTTGTTCAGTTTGACTGGAAAGTAGAGTTTTCGTAGGGTAGTATCAGTAAATAAGACTGAAAAAAGTAGACAGGTGGCCAATTGTGGGGAGTCCAAAATGCCAAACATAGGATTTTATATTTTATCTATTAGGAAATGGATAGCCACTGAAGTTTTTTGAGCAGAGAGTCAATCTTGTCAGATGTGTGCTGTAGGAGGATTATATTGGTAGCTCTGTGGAGGATTTACTGAAGAAGGGAGCAAGACTAGCAGGGAGGACACCAATTATAATTGTCCAAGTAAGAAGGGGCAAGGACCTAACTAGATCAAAGAACTCTCCTAAACTGTCTCTTTGCCAGCATCTAAATGACAGCACCCCACAACTGGCAAGGAGAAATTTTAGCAGCTTTCTTATTCTATTTTAAACATGGTTGGGCTAGTCTTGTAATGACTTGATTTTTTAATAATAGATGAGGCTGTTCATTCATTCATTCATTCATGCATTCATTTAACAAAGAGTTAAGTACTTACAATATACAATATATAAAGCTTATATTAAGTGCTAAAGGAAATAGTAAACTAAATAAGGCTTAATTTTTGTGCCCAAGGAGTTTACATACTATTAGGGGAATGTAACACATACACAAAAAAATATAGTATGAATAATAGTAAAGCAATCAGGTAAGAGGTATACAAATTGCTATGGGATCCAATGAGAACATTTACAGCTGGGAGGATCATGGAAGTGGCATATAAATGGGATCTGGAAGAATTTCTAGGATTTCAGCAGATGGATTAGGGAGGTAGGGATAGGATATTTATGGTGAAGGAAATAGCAGGAGAAAACACAAATATTATTAAGCATTAAGCATATTGGTTTCTGGAGATGGTGAATAATACAGTTGCTATAGTTAAGAGAGGAAGGTGTGTGTGTGTGTGTGTGTGTGTGTGTGTGTGTGTGTGTGTGTGTGTGTGTGTGTAACACGTATTTGGGAGTTAGGGAGTAGACAGATCTGTTTACTTTTTTGATGAGTGAGGTTAATGCCGTTCCCCTGAATTCTTTCATTGAACAGCAGCTGTCCACCCATTACGTGTCATAAAGAAATACAAGTCATAGTACCTGTCAGTCAGTCAACTTGCATTTAAGTTCCTACTATGTTCTAATTCCTGGGCTAATCTCTAGGGATTAAAAAAAAAAGGCATTGTCTCTCTCTCCTTATATTCAGATATATGTATATATAGCCCTTGCCCTCAAGGAGCTCACAATCTAATGGGAGAAATGAACATGAAAATAGCTAGTTACATAAAAGACATTTACAAAGCAGGTAGACTATCTTAGATCAGCTTAAAGTCCACTTAGGGAGATAAGGGACTGTCTGATAAGGATATAAAACTGTCCTAGTAAGACTGCTTCTGGAATATTGTGTTCATTTAGGAAGAATTATATCCAATTTGGATTCAACTACAATGGACCTGAAACTATGACATATGAAGTTTAGCTGAAGATCAGGGAATGTTTAGCTTGGGATGGGGGGGAGAAACTGAGGGCATCATACCCAAAAAAGGACTTTAAAGGTCATTTGGTCTAAATTCTTAATTGATGGCAAAGTCTCATAAATAACATTCCTGAGAGGTAGTCACACAGCCACTGCTCAAACAGTGATGAGACAGCTCATTCCTTTTTTTGACTTCCCTAAATGTTCGGGAAAGTCTTTCACTGAGCCAAAATTGGCCTTTTGAAAATTCCTCCTAATTCTAGGTTCTGCCCTCTGGGGCCAAGGGGAATAAATCCAATCCCTTTTTCTACAAGACAGTCCTTCAAATATTTAAGAACAATGTTCATGTGCTTCCCAAGTCATCTCTGTTTTAGGCTAAATGACCTTAGTTCCTTTAACAGATCCTTATCTTGGATGTTTCTGAGTCACCTCAACAGACTTTTAATAAGACAATAGAATCTCAGAAGCAGCCTCTCAATAATGGGTTCCCTATCCCTGAAGAGAGTTCTTTTGGCAGAGACTGAAGGACCATTTGTCAAGAATGATGTAAAAGGAAGTCCTATTCAAGTTATGAGTTGGAATAAATGATTTCTAAAGTTCCTTCAGTTTGTAAGACCTGAGTTCAAATCTCCTCTGTGTTCTTACTAGCTGTATGACATAGGGTAAGTCACTTCACCTCTCTGATCTTTGGTTTGTTCATGTGTAAAATGGATATACTAAGGGTGCCGTCCTTTTAGTATTATGTGAATCTGCTGAGATAACACATACGATGCTTTGCAAATCTGAAAGTCCTTTCATAGTAAGAGTTATTATTACTATTAACTTTCGAGACAGCTCACTCTACTTTTGGATGGTTTTGGTCTTGAGGACATTTCTTTTTACTTTGAGACAAAATTTTCCTTTCTGAAACTTCTATCCGTTATTCCTGGCTCTGCTATCTGAGGCCAAACGGAGTCCAATTAGCCAATCAAAACCATTTATTAAATGTCTACTATATGCCAGGCGCTTTGCCAAAAGCTGGGGATACAAAAAGAGGCATTAGAAAGTTCCTGCTGTCAAGGAGCTTGTAATTGAATGGAGGAGACTACATGCAAACAAATATATACAAAGCAAGCTATATACAGGATAAATGGGAAATAATTTGCTTCAAATCAGGACTTTATTTATTATTTTTGTTGATTGTCTAGATTTAAGAAAGGGCAAGTAGGTGGTGCAGTGAATAGGGCACCAGCCCTAGAGTCAGGAGGACCTGAGTAAAAATGTGGCCTCAGACACTTGACATACTCACTAGCCATATGACCTTGGGCAAGTCACTTAATTGCCCTGCCTTCACTCCTCCAAAAAAAAGAAAAAGTGATAGAGAAAATGTTAATACTGAACAGTAAACTTAAAAGCATGATGCGCATACTTTTTTTCCCCCAGATAGCTGGCTGTTACACATTTACCAGCATACTGCTACTGACACATACTTGGAAGGCACTTGGAGAATTATTGGTCTATTGGATGGAAGGAAGACGAGTCTAAATGATCCTCTGATGTATTGCATTCAGATTTTGATTAAATCCTAAGATAGGTAGGACTTTTTCTCTGGGGGCCTTCTAGGGCAGGACAGAGGGAAGCCCTTTTGGGACACTGTTCCCTTTCCTCCTATTCAATGTTTGCTGAGCCTTATAGACCAGCGGTTCTCAACCTGTGGGTTATGTTCAATTTGTAACACTGAAAATACATCCTGTGTATCAGATAGATTCATAACAGCAGCAAAATTACAGTTATGAAGTAGTGACAAAAATAATTTTATGGTTGGGGGTCACCACAACATGAGGAACTGTATTAAAGGGTTGCAGCATTAGGAAGGTTGAGACCCACTATTATACACCATCTAATATAGTCCTCTCATTTGATACATGAGGAAAGTATGTCTTAGTGTCTTCCTTAAGGCACACAGCTAGTGTCTGAGGCAGTATTTGAACCCATGCTCTCCGATTCCAGTTCTTTCCACTATACCAAACTGACACTCAAAGCTGTTACTCTGATCTTTGTTTTGAAGTAGTTCAAAAGAAATGTGAGATGTGAAAATTTAGAGAATCCACCACAAATGTTCACACAGACTATTTGTGCCCAACCTGTGGTAGAGATCTCTGATCTTGTACTGGTCTGATCAGTCCCAGTCAGACACACTGTAACGTGACTCTAACACAGTGATGCCATTTTAGTCCTCTTAGATGACAAAGTACAATAACAACACCCTCACATCCCTCATTCACTGGATGGTAAAAGGTAGTTGGGCCCAACTCGGGTCTCTGAGTCTCAACCTAAAGCTGACCTTCATGTTACAGTTTATGGCATGAGCCTCCTGCAGGGAAAGGTGGGTCACGTTGAGCAATTAAGAGGTTTCATTACCAGGATTCA
Organism: Pseudochirops cupreus; assembly: GCA_028627135.1. NCBI lineage: Eukaryota > Metazoa > Chordata > Mammalia > Diprotodontia > Pseudocheiridae > Pseudochirops > Pseudochirops cupreus. Next base: position 501,462,751 of record CM053580.1, on the reverse strand, counting down.
CTGCATCTTATACTTGGCAGACAAGTATTGGTCTCATTTGGAGATATTTTCAGGGGATATTTCACAAAGGACGATTATTCAATCATCAGTTGAATTAAATGATCTCTGACGTATTTTTCAGCATTGAGAAGGTCATTGTCCCATAATTGATGTCACTCTTGTTTACCTGTGGAGCCTAGAAAGTGACAAAGACCATACAATCAAATATTTAGAACTATAGGGGACCTTAAAGACAATCTACTCCAATCTTCTCATTTTATAGATGAGATCCTGGGAGATTAAATGATTTATCTATGCTTAGACAGTTGGTCAGTGGCAAAGCCAGGGTTTGAACCCAGATCCCTTAACTCTAAATCTAACTTTCTTCCCACTAAGACTTGGATTCAATATATATATTCCTGCTAGCTTGGTGGCAACATGTAACATGGTTGAATATGTGATCAATGACTGTAAACATAAAGAGTAAACAAATAATAAGGCTTGAGTTAAAAAAATCAGTTGTACAAATAAAATATAAAGAAGACAGGTTTAGATAGTAAATATATGTAGAAAAAGACCTGGGTGCCCTAGCGGATTGTAGTGATAAGGATTGGACCTATGATTTCATTGTTATGGAGAACTCTTAGATGAAGAAAGTCTGTCTACCAATGCAGCACCCTTTCTTTGACTCATAATCTTACAGTTTCCTTGAACATTGTAAGATTTGCCCAGGATCACAAAGCTGGAAACAGCATTCAAATTTAGGTTTTTCTGACTTTCTTGACTTCCAGTCTAGGTCTCTGCCTATGATATATGTTGATATGCTGATTTTCTCAGAGACTGAGATATGTTATCTTTCCTTCTCTCTCCTCCCCCCAGTAGAGTATAAACTCCTTAAAGACAGGGACTGTTTCATTCTTGTCTTTTAATCTACTCAGTATATTAGGCATAGATGCTTAATACATGTTTATGAAATTAAATTGGAGAGAACTTAGCAATCAACCCCCTGATTTTCTCAGTCAGTGTACAGTCTGAGGTCTAGAGAGGGTAAGAGTCTTAGGCATGATCAAGTCATAGATTGAGTGGGGGGGGGGGGAGATCCAGGACTAGAACAAGTGTCTTTTGATGTCATTTTCTCTCTCCTTCATACTCTCTACTTCATTATCTTTCTGGCTCTACATGAGAAGTGAATTTCTGTTACATCATTCCTGGCCAATGGTCTACCTGTCTCTGCTGAAAGACCTCACTTCAGGGACAGGGAACCCAGTATTGAGAGGCTGCTTTTGAGATTCTGTGGTCATAGAAAAAAGTCTGTGGAGGGGACTCAGAACCATCTGGGTTGGGGATCTTTTGAAGAAACTAGGAGAACAGAGAAGATTTAGGGGACACATGGTCATTGTTCTTCAAACACTTCAAGGATTACCCAGTAGACAAGGTATTGTATTCCATTTGGCCCCGGCGGTCAGAAACAGGGATCTACTAGTGAAATTTTCAGAAGGCCAATTTTGGTTCAGTGCAAGAATTTTCTTGCTTTAATTTCCTCATCTGCAAAATGGGGCTCATAATACTTAACCTAATTACCATGTAGTATAAGTTAGGAGGAAAGCATTTTGTAAACCTTGGAGAGCTACATAAATGTGATCGAATGTGAGATAGCATGGTTCAGTTTAATTAGTACAGCAAATGATAGAATTCTTTCGTGAAGGTGAGTGATTTCCAAACAAGCTCAGGATATGCCAAGAGTAGTAGGCACTAAGTCTACAGGGCATGGGACTGGTTGGTTGGGAGCAGAGGAGATAGAAAGCATCCACCCCCATTTGGCCTATGTTACTTCAAGGAGCAACTTTGGGAGGAAATTCAGATCTCATATCCCACACCAGCTGCAAAAGAGATAACTTGGGTAAATGACTTTGCAAATTTTAAAGCACTGTGTACCTGAGCTATTATTATTGTTGCTCTTGATATTAGGTGGATCTATTGCTGGCTGAATTGCAAGTTTTACTGGGTAACTGGTCTCTTAAATTGTGCCCTATAATGGATACAGAATCATGGGTAGTGTTTTGTAATGAAAAGAGTTCTGGAATTAAAATACTTTGGTTTGGATCGAGGCTCTGCAAGGTATTATCTCTGTGACCTCATACAAGCTACTTTAATCTCTTGTTGCCTCAGTTTCCTCAGCTGCAAAATTTGGGGGTTTGTCTAGATGACCCCTAGAGACCCTTCCAGCTTTAGATCTATGATGTTGCAAAATTGAACTGCTTCTGTCAGCTGAAGACCTTCCCACAACTAGATCAAAGGTCACTTCAATAAGATTGACCAGTCAACTTGACTGGGAGGGAAACCAAATAAACACAGCAGAGGGGGCAATGTTCTCTCTTCTTTAAATGAATGCCCTCTACTTGGAACTGGAAAGCACTTATCAGTATTGCCACATCCCAGGACAACATGGTTTGTTGGTTCTTCTTGGCTTTTCAGAGGGATAGTAAATCTTATCTTTTCTAAACTAGAGCTAGTTATATTTTTCTCTTCTATTTCCTTTTTAAGTTCAAAGGATGATGCTTACAAATTCTGTTAAGTAAGGTCACTTTATCTGTGTACTGCTATACTACCCAATTTTTTTTCAATCTTCAGTGTGTTGTTGAGAGTATGGTGGGGTTTATTTTATGACCCGGCATAGCCATTTGCTTTACTTAATGTTACTAATGAATTACCTTTTAAGAGACGAACATGACTTTGTGAAAAAGTGGCATTTTTCCTTGTGTCCCCTTGGGCTTATTGAATTTGGAACAGGGAAAGAACTTGGCAACAATCAGATGATGAACCTAAGTGTAATAGAGATTGTGACTTAACCTAAGTTTACATAAATATTCAATAGTAGAGCTGAAATGGAGAGCCAGATTCTCTGAGTGCAAAGCCCTTGCTCTTTCCATGATGTCTCATTCTTTGAATAGACTCCCCATGTGATGCTGGAATGGAGCATGAAGAGTCAAACATACAACGAGCTTTTGCATAGTAGTCAAATGCCAGGCCAAAAATGGGCCAACCTGGTATTTCAGTTAATTGCCAAACCTAATGGCCTTTTTTCAGTCCTCATCCCTCTTGATCTTTCTGCAATCTCTAATATGATCAATCACCCTCTTCTGGCACTCTTAGTTTTCATAACACTGCTTTAGGAATGTAGTCATAAATGTTTAACAACCGGCTCTCTGAAAAACAATGTATTCAAGATACACAAGTTTAATCTGCAGGTTGACATTTCCCCTATCATTTTTTTACATCTGGACAATAAACAAATCAATAAATGAAGTCTTGATTTGTAGTGTGTGCCGATTTCTGAAGTCTACATGCTCACATTGAAGATTTAACAACTGACTCTTACCAACCTGCTTGAGCTGGCTTTATATTTGTCACCTTGACAAATTCGAAAGTTTGGAATAGGGTTGTGTTTGGCTAGGGGAAGAATACAATGAATTCTGTTTGGAATTCTGAGTTTGAGATGCTTAGGAGACATCACTTTCAAAATGGCTATGTGGCAGTTTGTGACACTGGATTTCTGCTCAGGAGAAAGACTGAGGCTGGATATATAGATCTGGGAGTAATTTGTGGAGAGATTTTTTTTGTTTTTGGAGGGGAGAAGGCAAGGTAATTGGGGTTAAGTGACGTGCCCAAAGTCACACAGCTAGTAAGTGTGTCAAGTGTCTGAGGCCAGATTTGAACTCAGGTCCTCATGACTCCAGGGCTGGTACTCGATTTACTTCACAACCTAGCTGCCCCCATTTCCAGAGAGATATTAACTGAACCATTGAAACCTGATGAATTTACCAAATGAGGGTGGTCATAGGTACAGGATCATATATTTATATTTTTAGAGGAGGAAAGGACCTTAGAGGCCACCTAGTCTAATCTCTTGATTTTACAGATGAGGAACCAAGACCTAGAGATATGAAATGATGTGTCTCAGGTCACACAGCTCCTAAACAAATGAGGTATGATTTGAAGCCAGGAGTCTTCATGGTCAGCTTAGGACTCTATATATCATACTGCCTCTCAAGATAGATATCTATTTCTATTTATCTAGATAGACGTATGATCCCCTGGACTCAAAACCTAGATGTCATCCTCAATTTTTCATTCTCTTTCACCCTCCTCTCTTTAGTTTGTTGGCAAATTTTTGCCATTTCTGCTTTCTCTACTTCTTCCCCATATTCACCCTTCTCTCCTCTGACCCTGTTACCACTCTGATGCAGGCCCTCATCACCTCACACCTAGACTGTTGCATTAGTGTTCTGGTCATACTTTCCCCACTTCAGTCCATAATCTACTCAGCTGTCAAAATGATCTTCCTAAAGTACAAGTCTGAGTATGCCACCCCCTCCTCACCCTCCCATCTCTTCCCCCTAATTCAATCAACTCTATTCTATTGTGTCAAGGATCAAATATAAGATTCTCTGTTTGGCGTCCAAAGCCTTCAGAATCTGGCCTCTTCCCACTCTTCTAGTGTTCTTACACTTTATTACCCTTCCTCAACCCCTATTCTTTGATCCAGTGGCACTGACTTCCTCCTAGTTTCTCAAACGGGAGATGGCATCTCCCAACTCTGAGCATTTTCATTGGCTGTCTCCTATGCCTGTAACTCTCTCTCCTTGTCTAACCTCTTCCTTCTTTCAAGTCTCAGCTAAAATTCTACCTTATGTAAGAATCCTTTCTCAGTCCTTCTCAGTCTTCAGGCTTACCCTCTGATGATTATCTCTGACTTAGCCTTTATAAATTTTGTTTGTACATAAGTTGTTTGCATGTTGTCTTCCTCACTAAATTACGAGCTCTTTGAAAGCAGAGACTTTATTTTTCCTTTCCTTGTATCTTGAGTGATTAGCACTAATATACATTAGTTAGCCCTTAATAAATGTTAGTTGAATGTCTATATCTATACATACATTATACAGGGTGTCCCAAAATTCTTGGTGAAGGTTTAACCTTTAATAGCTTAAAACTAAAGTTTGGGAACATCCTGCATATATTTATGTACACAAACAAGTATACTAGTCTCTCTCTTTCTCTCTCTTCCCCTCTATACACACACACACACACACACATATATATATACACACACACATACGATTTATATATCTTACATATGCACATATATATATACACATATATACATGTCTTTTGTAGGCACATAGATGCTTCAAATTTACATGTGTATACACTTTAGCATCAACAGATACTATAGTATACATAGCTAGATTTAGATATATAGATACTCATAGAGTAGATGTAAACACTTTATTACTATGTAGCAAGTAAATGGGCTTTATAATTTCCTTTCCAGCTCTAACATTCAAAGGGTCTCCAAGATAGAAAGCCTTGCTCAGAGAAGAAAGAGGAAGCTTTAGCTTTCCATATAGCTTTTCCTGCTCTTGTCACCAGGACAAAAAGGTAGATTGGACTATAGAGGAAATGCTTTGCTTTGACATAAAGATTATGCATTTGATTGGAGTTTTTCTGCTGGGGAATCTCTCAGGAATCTCAGTTTGGGATGGGGCACAGAAAGGGGAGGACTCTCAAAAGTCACTGCCACACTTGCCTTGTGCAGAAAGGGCCTTTGGGACACTTGACATTTCAAAGTCTTCCTGCGAGAGGAAAAGTTCCATGAAAGCCAACAAAGGCGTCAGGAGCTATAGGTCAAACTCTATTTTAGATGCAGGCCAAAGGCAATGAGGATCCTACAATGAACTTCAAAGGGTAGACTCTGGCCCTGGAACAAGAAGGCTGATGGAAGGGAGACTGGGATCCATAGTAAAACAAATAAATCACTTTGATCCATTTGCTGACAGTTGCATGTTCTAAATGCATTTCTATAAACTTCTTCCAAAAGCCTGCCATAAAGACATACAGAATGATTTAGTATGGGACATAGGAGATGAAATGTAATCTATAATTAATAGCAACCTCTCCTCTCCCCTACCCCCTGCATCCATACATGTACAAAGAGAAAATATCACTTAAGTTTTCTACCCCATTGTCCTACTACCAGCTTTTGTGATCTTGCTTATGCTGTCTCCCTTTTCTGACTTTCAGTTTCCTGGTTTCAGCTAAACAACCACCAAGACCACTTCAAGTCCCCAAACCTTCACACCTTGCTCTACTTTTTGTATAACAAAGGGCCTCACAAAATGAATGTTTTACTCTTTAATGGGGGAAAATACCCAATTAATCATAAGGCACTTTGGAAATTATTTTCTTAGGTTTTCAGTATTTAAACTTATGTCAAAGGCAATAGCTATAAGGGAAGGAACATATCCAATAATGAGGATTTCAGATCTATCTTGCCCTGCTTAATCCCACCAGTCTAATTTCCTCATAATATTTCTATTATAGTGCCTCCAGAATTTCTCTATGGTCTTGTTTTGTTCAACATTTGAACCTAGTTGGGGAATACGTGGCATGCTTATATTTCCAGAAGACACAAGCTGGGAGGGATAGGCAACCCATTAAATGATTGGATCAGGATCTGTTAAGTTATCTACAGACTATAAATATGGGTGATATCAAATAAGATGAAATTCAATATGGTTAAATATAAGATCCTCCACTTGAGTTAAAAACAATCAATCCCACAAATACAGAATGAGAGAGGGCCTGTCTTATTTTCCTATTTGCATCCCTAACACTTGAGACAACATTTTGCAGATTTTGTTATTGTTGAGTACTCTTTGTGATCTCATTTGGAGTTTTCTGGCCATAGATAGTGGTGTGGTTTGCCATTTCCTTCTCTAGTCTTGCACATACTAAGGACTTAAGTACTTTCTCATTCATTCATCCATTCACTCTGTTTAAGACCTAAGCCTTTTCCTTTGTTGCCTTCCCTTTACACTGTATAATTTCATCAGCTCCACTGGGAGGGAAATCAAGTAATCAGAGTCTCTGAGTCAACTAACTCCTACCTCTCATCCACTTGAGAACAATGATCAAATCCTCCTCTTTTCTTCTCTAGAATAAAACTGTGCTTTCCTTTGACTAATTCTGCTAAGAAATGGTCTCATAGTGAGAATATGAGATTTCGAGATTTTGTTTTTAGTCTCTCTGGAGGGGGGAACGTGTTCTAACTTTTCAGCTGTTATCATGTGATTTTAGGCAGTATATTGTCTAAATATGAAGAAGAAATGGCTCTAGAGTGAAAGGACTTGGAATGAGAATTTGGGTTTTGCCGTTTTCTGACTGTGTGACCTTGGACAAATAATTTAGCCCTGCTTGGCCTCAGTTTCTTTTTTCTAGATCAAGGAGGGGTTGGAGTAGATGATTCCTAAGACTTTTGTCAACTCTAAACCTATGAACAATTCTTATACCTTTCTAAGCTGCGATATCCAAAATTGATCACTATATTCCAGATATAATCTTACCAGATTTGGCTACAGTGGGACTATAACCTTCCTTTTTCTGAATTTATTAATCAAAAAATCACTTTTTTTAAGGGTTGTGACATGCATTCCTTTGGGACAAGATTTTTGTGGCAAGGAGTACAGTATGTACAACAATTCATTTTGCAGATGAGAAACTGAGAATTTGAGGGATTAAGTGATTTGCACACAACTGCATAGTGAGTACATTTTTGAGAGAGGATTTGAAGTCCTGATTTCATGTCCTGTGCTCTTTCTCTTTTACCAAAAACAGACAAAACCACCCCCCCAACTATAACTTTTTTAGTTACCAGTCTTTATTCAAGCTTACTTTATATGACATATTAGAAAAGGAGGTAGGTTAGCCAAGGTACTGAGAATGAGAATCAAGAAATGGTCAATGCAAGCACTATGCAAACAGTCCCAAAATGACCTCTAGTTCATTCCTTGGATTCATTATGGAAGATTAATGCAAAATACACACAGAAGAATCATGTAGTATGAGAAAATATGAAGGGATTGCCAGGTGTGTTGGTGGAGGAGTATACCAATGATCCAATAAAATGAAGTAAAGAGGTAAAGAGGGGAAGAAGGTAGAGGAAATGGGATTAGCAAATGCTTTGGCTTGTTTTACAATTCTACAGCTTCATTTCTTTTTGTGATGTCTATTAAGTTCATTGGTACCAACACACACTATTTCGGGAACCATTTTGCTAAGGTATATGGCCAATAATGAAGTAGAAGATGCTTTGGGGTGTAATGGGACATAACCAGTGGGTGGATTTCATGTTTACTTTGCAAACTTAATCCCCTAGAGCCTATTTGCATGCTCGGTAGCTTCTCACGGGAGATTTTCAAAGGACAAGTGAGAAATGTGACCTGAAGAAAAGTCACAGGTATGAGAGGGGCAACCAGTGGTGCAAGAAGAGCAGCTGACATTGTGAAAGGAACTGTGGCAAAAAAAGGGGGTATACCTAGAAACTAGGGGAAAGATGGGGAAAAGGGAACTTTTCTGACTTCGAGATTTAGAGTTCCAGAGAGAGAAGGTCTAATGAATTCTAATAGCCACTCATAGACAGAGAGGGATTTGAGTGAGCAAGACTTTGGATAATACTCATTAACAATTTAATACCTTGATGAATTGTGTCTTGTCAAGTTGGGGGAGATACCTGAGAATAGCATGGTATTATGGATCACTGGGTGTCTTGGGGTGGTGAGGGGAGCAGTCCAAGGAGGCAGCAATGGCACTGTGCCCACTATCTTTGTAATTTTAGCCTTGCTTCATGTTTTGTTTAAACATCTTACTGGATTTGTGTACTTGTAGCATATTAAAAAGCAAAACAAAACCACCAATCAAACAAAGAAAAAGACACCCTAATCATTTGGTGTGAACTTATCCCTATCATACCATATCCTAAACCCAGGAAGAAAAAAATGATCCTTGAGTTGTGGGAGACCTGGAGCCAGGGGTATGATCTGAGGCTGCTCTCTCTTTAGGAGGACTTCCTGCTCTGACAGCATGACAGGTGGACATGGGTATTTCCCCCAGCCTTGCTTACTTTCTGAATATCAGTTAGAACCCACTGAAACCCCTGTCAAGGTACAGATACTTTCCCGGGTCATATAGAAAAGTATCATCATGATTCATTACTCATGGGTATGAACTCTACTCACAGAACTGCAGCTTTTAGGATGAATCATAGAGTTATAGAAGGTCAGAATTGAAAGGGCCTTTAGAGACCATCTAGTGAAACCCCCTAATTTTATAACTAAGAGAACAGAGACCCAGAGAGGGGAAGTAATTTATCTAAATTTCCACCACAGCTGCTAAATATTACAGCCAGAATTAGATTCCAAGTCTCCTGATTTCAACTCAGGCATTCTTTCTATTACCCTCTCCTATCTGTTCAAAGTTGGTAGAGATAGTGATTTCCATTGACTTATCCTTCTTTCTACTATAATTCAATGAGGTGACCTAAGAACTCATTTTTCCTTTTATTCACCACTTCCCATCAACTCCCCGCACCTCTGTCATCTGTTAATGTATAGTATAATGTACAATCCAAGAATTACTGAGTCACTGGTATAGAACAGAACTTTGGATATTTTAAGCTAACGGGACTCTTGGACCACTTCTTGAATTCCAGACTGAACCCACTGACTCCCAAATTAATAAATGCACATCAGTTTCTTTAAAGCTAATAGACAAAAAAGATAGTTATTACTCATTCACTATTGAGGACAGTCATATTAGCAAGTATTTCCATTTAGTGGTAGAGTTTCTGCCATTAACAGAATCCCAAACATTACCGCAGAGCAAAGAAGGTTAAAGCTGAAAGAGACCTTATAATCATTTAGTCCATAGTCTTCATTTTATGGAAGAGGAACCAGAGGCCTATAAAGGTAAAAAAGCTTGCCTAATATAGTAATGAGCAAAATCTGTGTTCAAGCACTGTGTCGCCTATTGACACCCCATATTTAAAAGTCCATTTCAAATTAAGCTTTTTGCAATTCTTCCAGTCAGAATTTATTTCAATTCAAGAAATACTTATTAAGTGCCTTCTTTGTAACAAGCAACAAAATGCCCAGCATAGGTGAGGCAGGTGAAAAATAACAGTCTTTGTTCTTAAATATCTTAAAGTCTAATAAAATTAACTAAGACACTGCTACATAGGGAGACTCTAAAGCACAAAGGAACCAAAAGTTCACAGTCCTTGTTGATATGTCTCATTGCGCAAATTACAGAATCTCGGAGTTGGAAGGAAGGTCCAGGGGCATCCAAGCTAACCCATTTTTGAACAAGAATATTCTGTATCACAATCCGTGACTGACCAATTAGCTTTTGTTTAAAGACTTGTAATGATATAGAACCAAGTAACTTTCCAAGGCAGTTCATTCCACTTTCAATTATCTCCCTTCCTTCTTCCCTCCCTCCCTTTCTGCCTCTTTTCATTTCTCCTTCCTTCCTTCCTTCCTTTCTCCTTCCTTCCTTCCTTTCTCCTTCCTTCCTTCCTTCCTTCTTCCCTCCCTCCCTTTCTGCCTCTTTTCATTTCTCCT
>CM053580.1:501410363-501451815 GCA_028627135.1 Pseudochirops cupreus | reverse complement strand
ATCACAGAACTCTTCTCAAAGTGAGCCCCAAAGCAAAACCTCACATCAGGGTATATATAGCTTTTTGCTGGATCGGAGAATGTCACAGCCCTCTTGACCCACTGCCCAATCACAAAGTAATAAGGCGTCGGCATTCCTGAAGAACAAGCCTCCTGCCACAGGCTCCACATGACCACATTCAGCCTATTAGGGGGCAAAGTATACTTTCAAATCAGGGAAGATTCTCAGAGCCCCTTAAGCCTATCAGAGGGCCTAGGGGCAGGGCAGATCTTCAGATTCCCATAACAATAACTGATTTTCTTCCTTTGAAAACTGCCTGTTCATATCATTTGACATTTAATCAGTTGGGGAATGACTCTTATTTTTTTACAAATTTGTCCCAGTTTTGAGAAATAAGACCTTTATTAGAGAAACTTGCTTTTTCCACTTTACTACTTTTCTTCTAATTTTGACTGCATTGGTTTTGTTTGTGCAAAACATTTTTAATTTTATGAAATGAATATTATCTATTTTACTTCCTATGAATCTCTGTATCTCTTGTTTGATCATGAAATCCGCCCCCCCCATCCATACATCTGAAAGGTAATTTTTCCCCTCTTCTAATTTGCTTGTGAGATCACTATTCACATCTAAACTGAGTACCCATTTTGAGCTTATCTTGATATATGGTGTGAGATGTTGGTCTATACCTAGTTTATGTAGCCTACTTTACAGTTTCCCCAGAAGTTTGCATCAAATAGTGAGTTCTTTTCCCAGTAGCTGGATCATGACAAACACTTCTAAAGGGCCTATTATAATCAAGGCATTGATTTAGTTGTTCAGGTTGCAAAGATAAACAAAGGAACCTGAAATTTTTTTGATCTTCAAATGCCGATTAGAAAGGAGGAAGGATTCTGTTAACCAGGGCTCCTTAGGAACCATTAATAGATCAAAGGCAAATGTCCCTTTTTCTACAATATATTTGTATACAAACATATATTTTTTATAACTAGAAAATGTTGGTAAGTAGAGTTATTTGGTTTGTGTTTTAGTATTTGAATATACTGGAAGCTCCATAGGACAGAGATTGTGTGTTCTCTAAACTTTGCATCTCTTGTAGCACCTAGCATAGTTGATAATCAATATTTGCTGAATGAACAAGGAAATTCCTACTCTGATGGGGAAAAAGTGCCTATTACCAGGCTCTACAATCTGGAAATCAAAGCATAAAGACCTGAAAAACCAGATCTGTCCTATAAAAATGGTACCTCCCAGTTACTTTGCCAAGGATGAAGGAAAGTAGGCCAATTTAAAAACCAAAGATACTAAATTAAACTTTTCAAAACTTTGTCAAAATATGTCTAAGTAGAGTCAAAGAAGTGTTTGTACTATGATTCATCTATTTTTTTGTCAAGAGAATTCAAGGAATTTGTAGCACATTTTGTAGACCGCCAGTGGTGGATTTGTGGGAGGAGGTGGACAAAAGTTGCACAGGAAGCAGACAGATGGAAAGGCTCCAATTTGCATCATAACCTGGCTCTCTCTACCTTTTCAGTCTCTTAACATCTTACTCCCTTGCATATATTCTCTGATACAGTGACATTGGACTCTCTACTCTTCCATACACAAGACACTCCATCTCCCAACTTTGTGCATTTTTACTCGCTATCTCAAGTGTCTGGAATTTTCTCCCTCCTCACCTGTTTTCAGTCTTCCCTCTGTTCTCAGTTAAAATCTCAACTCATGGTGAGATTTTCTAAAAAGGAGCTTTTCTAAATTCTTATTGCTTGTGTCCTCCCTCTGTAATTACCTCTGGGTTATTCTATATATGTTTGCACATACTTATTTGTATGTTGTCTTCCCCATCAGACTGTGAGGTCCTTGAGGACAGGAACTGTTTTTTTTCCCTTGTGTTCCCAGAACTTGGCATAGTAACTAACATATAGTAGGTGCTTAACAAATGTTTGTTGACTTGACTTGAATTTATTTGTTTCAGTGAAGGCAGTACTCATATCTGTGATACCATAGATTCATTGGGGTTTGGGAAAATTAGGAATAGGCTCTTCATATAGGAGCAGAAGGCTCATATATTCCTAAGGAGTGGGGAGCTCTTCTCTTCTGGAGTTCATTGCCATAACAATTCTAAGACCTTCAAGCAAATAAGCTTGTCAACTCTTAAAACTAGGAGGAACTGACAGACCACCTAATTCAATCCCATCATTTTACATATGTGGAAATGGAGAACATGGAAGTAAAATGAACTGTGAAGCTCATGCAGTGACTTTGTGCCAGAACTGGGAGAGGAGCAGAAAAGTTTAGTTAATACACGTGTAGTAAGTGCCTCCTACATGCCAGGCGCCATGGTAAGTGTTGGGACTACAAATAAAATCAGAAAGAACAACAGTCCCTACCTTTACATTCCAATGGGGAAAGAAAACACTTAAAAGAGAGCCAAAAAGAAGGAGTTTGCTCACTTTCCAAAGTTTCAGCTGGCCTACACTCAACTGCTTCCTTTTTCAGTTTAGTCTTCCTTGACCTCACTCAACTGAAAATGAGTTCAGAATTTTCCTATTTCTTTGAACCATTGGTAAGTACTTATATTCTGTTTTCTGTTATAGTCACGTTATTATACTTTATTTAGACTAGACTAGGGGGCAGCTAGATGGCTCAGTGAATAAATGATGGGCCTAGAGTCAGGAAGACTCATCTTCGGCCTCAGTTACTTACCAGTTATGTGATCCTGGGCAAGTCACTTAAACTTGTTTGCCTCTGTTGCCTCTTCTATAAAATAAGCTAGAGAAGGAAATGGAAAACACTCCAGTATCTTCACCAAGAAAACCCCAAATGGGATCATGAAGAGTCAGACATGACCACAAAATAACTGAACAATTGAAGACTAGACTAGACACAAAACTCCATAAGATTAGGGACTGAGTTGAAGTCATTTTTTTGTTCCCCAGTGCCCAGTATATAGTATCTTGCACAAAGGAAGCCATGAGTAGATATTTATTGAATGGATAAATGGGTAAACGAATGACTATGGAATAAGGAATTGTACATGAAGAGGGGCAGGTATGTTCAAAGAAAATACATGGTGCCACCCCATTCCACTTCCTCTATTTCATTTTTTTTTCAGCTGATATTGCAGCATTGGTATGGTGATATTACAAAAATGTTCTTACCCTGATTGCCCCCTCCGAAGGCCTCCCCCAAATAAGCAATGAATGAAGTTCTTTGTTTCATGTCACTTCCTCAGTAGCACCTATGCTAAGAATTTGTGTTGAATAAGATGACTCATTCTCTTTTGGATCTAAGCACCGGGAAATGCAAATAGCTAATGCCTCTGAAAGATGTATGCTCCAGCATGTGTGGGAATGGACTCAACACTTATGTGAATAGACCTGCTCTCTACAATGCCTCCTCCCCTTGCCTCCTAACAGCTCCCAACATGAATATTTCCTTGAGGTATCACCATTTGTTAAGCAAAGCTTTCTGGTGCAATTGTCAAATATTTAATACAAGTGATATCCAATTCCTTTGTACATGGGTATGCATTGAATCATCTCAGTTTAATTATTAACTAGATCATGGGTTTATTGTTTGATAGATATTTCCTGTTTAGGAAAAGGCAGGGAGTGAAGGCAACTTAGAACACAGTGAAGGGATTTAGAAAAAAAAAATCTCACTTTCACAGACTAAGATACAAATAGCTTCCAATGCAGCTTAATATAAAATGAAATTCCCTTGGTCTGCCTGCAATACAAAGAAAAGTAGTCCAACTAGATTGAAGGCATCTCATTGTCAGGGCACATGGAGGTATACTAAAAGGCTACCTCCTGGAAAGTTCCCTCTCTAGGCAAACCTAGAGCATGACTATAATAGATGTATACCCAAGGGCTCAATTGAGTTGGATGATCTAATTACAATATACGTGAGATGAAGATCCATAGGTGTCAGTGAGTCAGAGTGCTGACCATTCACAACACGTGCTGAGGTGGAGACGATATTTACTTTAGATGAGCCAAGTTGTTTCATGGATTCTTCTTCATTAGACAATGAAAAACAGAAAGTTTTTCGAGGCATACCCTCTGTATTTCTTCAGCTTCATCTGAATTCTTTAAATCCTTCCAGAAAATACAACTTAAGGCATTTGTAGAGGTCTTTTCAGAATTGTGAGTCTGAATAAAACCCCTAGAAATAATCTAGACCAAGACTACCAAAACTGCTCTGGCCATGGAAAATGCCTGGGCTTTAAATATCTTGATGAGATGCTCAAATCCTTGTGTAAATATATGAATGTGAGGGCAGCTTCAGGAGAGAAAGGGAATGTCTTTGGAATAAGGGAGAACTGGGAAGTTATGGAACAAAATGGAAGAAATCAAGTTCATATAAATGTTCCTATTTAATCTTAAAGGGAAACAGCAATAACATTAATATTTTACAAGGATCATAAATCTAGAGCTAGAAGGCACCTCAAGGGTTATCTAGTTCAGTTCCTTTTATTTTATAGATGAGGAAACTGAGACCTAGAGAGGGTAAATGACTTGCCCAAGACTACAGAGGAGGTCAACATCCGAGGCAGCTTTTGAACTCAAGTCCCCTCTTTTTAGCATGCCAGTGCCCTTTTCACTATATCATGCTGCCTAATTTCCTTGTAACTCATTGTTTCACACCAAGTAGAACATCAGCCAGGTTTTTCAAAATGGGCAGCAAATCCAGCATTATTGGAAGACAAAATTGTACCTAAGTCATCTTTTGCTATCTCTCAGCAATGAATCCTAGTAAAGGGAATCTCATCTCTCTGCACAGTTGATGGGATTCACAATCGACACTGTCACTGAGTTCTTACTCATATGATGCCTTATATCTATTTAGCACTTTACAATTTACAGAACATTTTCATGTACATTATCTCCTCTGTTCCATATTCACAATAGCCCTGAGAGGGCAAAAGAGGTATTCTTATTCCCACTCCACAGATAAAGAAAGTGAAACTTATGGGCATTAAGTAATTTGGACAAATTCACAAAGCTAGAAAGTGGAAGAGTTTAGACAGTAAGCTAGTCTTGTTGAACTTAGAATCCCTCTTCATCAATTTTCATCCTTGTCATTTATACTGTGTTTTATATTTTACAAAGTGCTTATATCCATCCATCCATCCATCTATCTATCTATCTATCTATCTATCTATCTATCACCTCATTAGATTCTCACAAGGTCTTTAAAATGTACCTATTATTGTGTCCAGTTTTTATAGATGAAGAAATTGAGGTTCAAAGATCTTGTTCAGGATCATAAAAGTAGTAAATGATAGAGATGGGACTAGTGCTCCAGTCTTTTGGCTCCTTAGTCTGGACCCTTTCTACTACACCTCTGACCACCACCATTACCACTATCTCCTTCCCTCCCTCCTCCTCCTCTCTTCTTCCTCATCCTCTTTTTTTCTTCCTTCTTTTCCTCTGCTTGTTCCTCCTTTTCCTCTTCCTGCTCCTTCTTTCTGTTTCTCCATGATCATCTCCACCACCATCATCGGGATTTTATCTTTAGCACAATCATTACTATCTTTATTATAATCAACATCAATATGATTATCATTGTTCTGGGTTAACCCTGATTCCAAGTCATTTCCCTGATATAGGTTCACTGTTGGAACAAAATAAGACACTCCCAGATCATCTAACAGTTAACAAGAGATTAATTTAGCAAGAGCAGGAGAAGGACCAATAAAGATTAGGCACTAAAGAAGCCTCAAGTTGATTCAGCTGAGCAAAAGCTCCTTTACTTGAGTTACCCATTTTCATCCACTAGCCATACTCTGGAGATTGAAAGGAGCTCTTCATGGCTCCTTTATACTCAGCCAATCAAATATGATGTCAATAGGCTCAACCTTTAGTCTCTTGATCCATCTAAGTCTTAAGAATGTTCTCAATACTTTTTAAGCCAAAGCTAGCTAAAGCTACATGGGGATAGAGATTAGGATATTTATGATGGAAATTATTACCATAATCATCATAACCACCAGCACCATCCATACCACCTTCATTACTTCCACTATCACCACCATTATTGCCACTGCCATCATCACTACCATCTATTTGGCACTATAACTGCCATCATCTTCACCACCATAACTCTTACCATTACTGGCACAATCATTATAGTCATTGGTATCACTCCTATGGTCTTCCATCAACATAGCCATCTCCATCACCATCACTGCCCCAAAAGTAGTAGAGTAGCAAGATATTAAGAGATGATCTACTTATGAGTGTAAATGATACACAAGGTAAGTTAATCAACAAAGCTCTGTTCTTTTTGTTGTTGTTTAGTCATTTCAGTCATGTCCAACTCTTTTGTCTAACATGCCACTGCTTCTTACTAATTTCACTCTGTTTTTAAAATTAATATCATGATTTCCCTTGGTCTAGGAAAGGATGAAAAAATATATATACACATATATACATGTTTATATGTATATGTAAATATACACATATACATATACCTATACCTATACATACATATACACACATATACACACATTTATATTATATATGAAAAACTATAGCTTTTCCCCAAACCACCCCTTTTTGGTGGTTTATTAGCAGAGATACTGGAGTGGTTTGTCATTTCCTTTTCTAGCTCATTTTTCAGAGGAGTAAACTGAGGCAAACAGGATTAAGTGGTTTGCTTAGAGTTATACAGATAGTGCATGGTTGAGGTCAGATTTGAACTTGGGTCTGCCTGGCTGTGGGCCTAACACTCTACCCACTGAACCATTAATTTTGAACACATATAGCAACTGAGTATTAAAATATAGGATTGAAGCAAAACCTTCATTGTGTATGGATGATAAATAACATGAAGTTCTAGGACTTTGATATTTTGACAGAGTGTTGGAGGAGTGTTATTATTCTTCCAACTAGTCAGCAAAGACTTCAAAGAGGGAGAGATTCTGAAGCATTTTCTTAAAACTGATAATCATTGTAATATTTATTCCTTGCCTTGGCAATTTATTCTTTTCAAAGTGATTCTTAGAATCATGAGTCTATGATATTTTCAAGGCGACAAGGGCCTTAAAGACCTTTTAGTCCAATGTTCATTTTACCAGTGAGGCAACTGAGACAGTTAACTGGCTAAGGTTGGTCACACACGTTTCCTATCAATGATCTTATTTGATCGTGATCAGCTATGGTAGCTAGGGTAAATAACATCACCAACAATAACATTACCATATGTACAAGGAAATGGAGGCATAAAACTGTAAAGAAACTTGTCCAAGGTCATACAGGTGGTCTAGGGCCAAGTCTACAACTTTAATACTTTTACTCCAGTGTGGCTGAGCATTGTGCATGATGGACATTGTAACTGGTGGACAGAGAAGTAGAGTTTATTAATTGCCACTGCTTCTTACTAATTTCACTCTGTTTTTAAAATTAATATCATGATTTCCCTTGGTCTAGGAAAGGATGAAAAAATATATATACACATATATAATGTATATATGTATATGTAAATATACATATATACATATACCTATACATATACATAAACATACACACATTTATATTATATATGGAAAACTATAGCTTTACCCAAAGGCTCTACTTCATGCATTGATAAAGTGACTGTCCCTTCCTGGGAGCCATCTCAAAGCATCAGGCTGACCTAATCTATCTGCTTCTTAGAGAGTAGAAACATTTATTTTCCAGTATCTCAAAACAAATGAGAATCAAAACTCTAAACTGACTTGGAATTGGAGAGACAGCAGGAGAGAATGCAATCAGTGTGACAAGACTTCAGTGAGTAACCATACCCTGTGAGTAAGGCACTAGATCAGTTGGCATCCAGGTGCTATCCCTAACTGGTCCTCTGTATTAAATTATTTTTTTAAATGGAGAAAGTTACTGTCGAATGCAGCATGACGTAGTTAAAAGAGCCCTGACTTTGAAATCAGAGGATATGGATTTGAATCCTGGCACTGCCACTTTATTACATAGTACCCAGGAGGAGACAGCAGCAGTGCATGAAGCAAGACTTTCCAATAAAACCTGACTGTACCTTTTCCTAGGATAAATGCCTCAGGTCACAAGGGAAATTACAGAATTAACTGGGGTAAGTCACTTTCCCTCTTTGCGCTTTGTAAAAGGAGAGGATTATGAACTGAATATTCTCTCTGGTCTCCTACAGCTCTGAAACTTAATTATCATTCATTTAGGAAAGAAGAAGCATAGCTCAGTGAAGGAACAGCTTCCTCTTAGAAACAGGAAGTATAGACATTTGGGAAATCATCCTAATATACTAGAGATAGCACAAAACTTGGAAGTAATGGAACTCTTTTTGCTGACTCGCCATTTACTAGTCCATCTTTCAAATGTTTAAAATGATGACTTTTGTTCTCATTGGTACACCACCCAGTAGAGTGAGGAAAGTGTTGTGTAAATTGTAAAACATTAGCCAAATGTGAGTTCTAATTATTATTACCTGCGAGAAGATTGCTCAGGTTACTTTTGAGATCTTAAGAACTTGACTTAAGAGATAGGTGATAAAGACCTGTGCTGATGAAATTGACTATTTCTTGTTTAAATTCATTTTCTTTTTTTTTGCTTTTTGAAGAACAATTGGGGTTAAGTGACAGCTAGTAAATATGCCAAGTGTCTGAGGCCAGATTTGAACTCAGGTCCTCCTGACTTCAGGGCCAGTGCTCTATTCACTGTGCCACCTAGCTACCCCTTAAATTCATTTTCTAGTGTAGCCTGCAGCCTTGAAAAAGATCTTTTCAAGCAAAATACATTATTACCTTCTCTAATCTTAGAAAGTTTGCATGAGGACAACTCAAGTTCAGGCTGGTACTTTGTAATAGCCTGAGAAAGAATGTGGTCTAATTTCAATATCAAGTGAGGAGAGAAATTTTGAGAGTCATGGAAGGGACATTTCACAGGAGGCTGAGGGATGGGGGAAGAGGATAAGAGAAATTTAGAAATGTGCCTTTTAAGTGGAACTTCTTCCTTAGCTTTAGAATTGTAGAATTCTAGAAATAGAAGGGATTTCAGAGAGTATCCCATACAAATTCAACCTACACCCCAAAAGGACAGTGTCATTGATAGGTGATCTTCTGCTTGAAGTCAGTTAAGTGTTCCTGGGCTTGGAGTCAGAAATACTTGAGTTCACATTGGCCTTAAACATATATTAGCTGTATGGCCCTAGGCAAATCACTTTTATGTGAGGATAATAGCAGTGCCCACCTCCCAAGGCTGTTGTGCGAATCAAATGAGATAATAATTATAAAGCTCTTAGCACAATGCCTGGTAAGTATTAGGTGATATAATTTTTCCTTCCTTCCTTTTTTGACCTTACCTTCCTACTTGAACATTCTATTTCCTTCAGAGTAGTCCCCAAATATACCTTGCTCATTCTTAATCTGAGCCTATTCTTATATAAGTCTCTAGGTGGGATCTCTTCTCCCTCTTTACATGCTCTCTAAATCCTTTGTTGTTGTTACTCAGTCATTTCCGTTATGTCCTACTTTTCGTGACCCATTTGGAGTTTTCTTGGCAGAGATACTGGAGTGGTTTGCTATTTACTTCTCTGACTCATTTTACAGATAAGGAAATTGGGGCAAGCAGGGTTAAGTGACTGATCCAAGATCACATAACTAGTGTCTGAGGTGACATTTGAACTCTGGTCCTCCTGACTCCTGCCCTGGTGCTCTATCCACTGTGTCATCCATCCAAATACTACCCATCTATTTAACACACAGTTCAAATTCACCTTGCTCCACAGAGTCCTCTTTGAAACCTTGTGGTCCACAATGATTCTATTCTTCCTTCCTCTGAATAACTATAAAATTATAACCCAGACTAATTGGTTGGCAATCAAATGTTATACTTACATTTTTGTGTGATTCTTTGATGTTAGTAAGTCTTATCTTCTCCAAGTACTGTAGGTTGTAAATTTGTTGAGTGCAAGGGCAACATCTTGAAATTTTTGGTGTCCTAACACCTAAAACAGAGTTATGCCCCAATTCAAATCCTGCCTTAGACACCCTCTAGCTTTGTGACCCTAGACAAGTCACTTAGTATCCCCCAATCTGTTTCTTCATGGGAATAATAATAGCACCTACTTCATAAGGTTATTGCAAGGATCAAATGAGATAATAAGCTATTTGCAAATCTTAAAATACCCTATTATTATAATTATTATTCCGCCATTGGAATGTAAGCTCCTTGAGGACAAGGACTGTTTTTGTCTTTCTTTGTATCCTTTGCATGGTGCTTGGCAGGTAGTAAGGACTTAATCAATGCTAACTGACTGATGACTCTCATGCAAACAGTATGCATTCAAAAATATTATGGAAAAATTAGTGAGGCACTAAAACATATAGCAAACTGGTATAGAGGAGGAATTTGTTTTGGAAAAAAGTTTCATGTAACTTTGTTGATATAAAAAATGTTTAGCATCTAGTGTTTTAAGGGGAACATAGCAATGGTGTGTGTGTGTGTGTGTGTATCCATATACATATATATATGTATATATATATATATATATATCTATTGATATATACATATATATCGAAAGAGAGAGAGAGAGGAGAGACAGAGGGGACCTCAGAAGCCATCTAATCCAAGTCCTTTAACAAAGACAAATATATTTATTTTTATATCATCCATTATTCTCATTATTCTTCAATATCTCCTTGACGTCTCCTTATCATTAGCCTAAACAATCAGGAATTGAATCTAGTCTTTTGGAACAGTAGACATTGTGAGGAAATATTATTAGTGACTTCTGGTGTTTGGCAGACTCAGAAGAGCCTGGATTGTCCAGCTCTTTGAAGATCTGTGAGAGAACACTGTCAGCCGCATTCCCAACAGACCTATCTTCCAATTCTTTCTTCTTGCCAATTTGCAACCCTTTGGTCCGAGTCAGGAGGAGTTGGATCCAGCTGGATTTCATCCACATTCTGACTTTTCTGGGAATGACAATGGTGGCATTGTCGAGGTCAGTGGCACACATAACATGGCTTTGGATGTCCTCTGCATGCCTGTGGCATTTCTGTTGCAGAACATCTTGCCTTTCACCTTACAGGTCTCACTGAGGAGGACTAAAACTGCTGGGCTAAGCACCATTGTAAACCTCAAGCTGTGAAGAGAGTTGGAGCTCTTTGAATAAATCTGTTTTTAATAAATGTTTCTTTGAGGAATAATCATGTACCCTGCAAAGTGATTCTTAACCTTCCAAACTGACCTGGTATACCAAACCAGGTTTGGGTGCCACCTCCTCTCAAATCTTTCCTTGATCTTGATTCTTCCTTCTCTGAGTCTTTAATCCCAATTGGTTGGACATCTCCTATGACACTTATCACATTCTGACTTGCATTCTAGTTATGTTTATTTAACAATAAACCTAGAAAAAAAATTTAAATCTTATAGACTAGTGAGCATAGAAATAGAACCCAGTGGATATACAAGATTAATATTAGATAATCCCATCCTCAGATAGTACTAAGGAATGGAGACAGTAATCAATAAAAAAATGATAAGCTCGATGATCTTAGAAAAATGTGGATAGACTCACATGAACTAATAAAGAGCAAAATGAGCAAAACCAAGAGAATGTTGTTTACAGCAACAACAATATTGTTTTAAAAACTTTGTGACCAAGTCAGTTTGTCTATTATAAATACACAAATTAATTACAAAAGACATATTAAAGAAGATGCTGACTACATTCAGAGAAAAAAACTGATAAATGGAAGTATATATAGACATACTTCATATAGACAGACAGACACACAGACACACACACGATTATGTCTAATGGTAGTCTTTTCTAAAACAGCTGAGAGAGAGGGAAGAGAAAAAGGGAGAAAAAAAGTTACTAACTTGATTATACATTTAAAAAGAAAGCAAGTTGTACATAACAGATTTGTAGTTTCATATACAATCATGATACTTGTTTTATTTCTTAAATAAATTTTTTTTTTGGTAAAAAACTGCTATGAAACTTGCATGGTTCTTCAGCAAAAAAATGGGTTTGGGTTCACACTTCATGCCATACACCATAGTAAACACTAGTTGAATCAATGATCTAAATATATATTTTAAAATCATCAAATGAGAGAATAGTGGAGGGATCCTTGGAGGGGGTAGGCAAGTAACAGGAGGGCAAGGTAGCTGGTAGAAGTTAAGTAGAGGAGGCAGGAGAGATAAGAAACAACAAATATGCACAAACATAAAAACAAAGATTGGGAGTAGAATTCGCTTGGGAAGTATATGGCCAGATATGTATATGCATATGTATATATCTTTAATTATAGAGAAACATATCCAAATTTAATTGTAGCCTTCTGGCAGGGGGTGGGGGGAAGGGAAGGGGAAAAAAGAACAGAGTAAAAAAATGCCCAGCAGAGAACAAAACAGAACTTACAAGGAACAAAAAAAAGATGCAGAGTTCTTAACACAATGTGTATTTTATCATACAGGCTTTCTTGAAAAGAAAACTTATTGCTACATATTTTGAATCCTCTCTGATGTTCTGCTATGTATATGACTTTTTTTTCCTTTCTTATTTTGCATTTAAGTTTCAATATTTAAATTTATGGCATGTTTTTGTTTTTTTACTCTGTATTTGTGTTCTGGTGTTAGAGTCAAAAATAAAATTTAAAAAAATCATCAACCCCTCTCAAATAAGAAGATAAAGGAATCATATGTTTACCTCAGCAATGGAAAGAAGGGTTTTTTTTTTCATTAAACAAATAGAAGAAACCACTGGAGGTTGAATTGATGGTTTTGATTAGGTATTCCATTTTTTTGTACACATTTTTTACATTTCCCCCACTACTCTTCATTAATTATAAACCCTGGGAGATTATACATTGTGTTGCTTTTCATATATTTATCCCATTTAGCACCTAGTGTCATGACCAGTATTAGTATAGACTTTAGGGTTGGGGAACCTGAGACCTTGAGGTCACATGTGCCCCTCTAGGTCCTCAAGTATGGCCCTTTGACCAGATCTGGGACAGTCTTGAGGCCACAAGTTCCCCACACCTGGGGAATAGGAAGCCATTTTTAGAGCCCAAAAGACTTGGATTCAAGATCTACCTCTAACATATACTGAGCAAGAAATTTGAATTCTCTATGACTATGTTACAGTTGTGATTGAGGAGCATCGATAGAGGGAGTTTTCTCATCTCAGAGTTCCTTATGCCAATAAATTCACAGGTCCGATCCAAATCAATATCTCCTATGGTACCTAGCACACCACAGATGCTTTAAAAATATTGATGGAATTTATTATCTCATATAGCACTGTGAGGTGTTGAAGTTTATAATCTTGGAAACAGTCATCCAGATCAAGGTTGGACATGTCTTTGATCAACAAAAAAATGCTTCATTCTGAATGCAGAACTGGAAGAAATATCCAAGGTCATCTAGTCCAGTTCCATTGTTTTATAGATGAGAAAACTGAGATGTAGAGAAGATCCCTTATTTGTTCAAGTTGATACAATTAGTAGCATAGCAAGTATTTCAACTTAAGTCTTTTGGTTGTCACACTGTTGGAACCTTCCAGATGCAGCAAGTTGTTGCATTGTAGAAATTTTTGTGTCACAAGCCCTCAACAGACCATCCCCTAGGGAAGAAATCCTTGGACTCTGTTGAAACAAACTATAGGTATAGGGATAGGGACTGAACTGTGATTTAGTTGATACAGGGAACTTCTAGGTGAGGAAATTCCTTCCATCAATGCAGATCTGGCACCTTTTTTGCCATTTATAGTCTCAGAGTTATCTAGAGAACTGAGAGGCACAGTGATTTATCCCAAGTTATAGAGCTAGTATGTGGCAAAGGTGGGACTTACAGTGCATATGAAGACATTCTATCTGAGGCACACATTGCCTCTAACTAAAGATAGTCTTTTCTCTGTCATGTTGCACCTACTCTTTTAAAGTCCCTAGCACACAGTCAGTGTTTGATAAATGTTCTATCTACCTCTTTGTCTCTGTCTGTCTCTCCCTCTCTCTCCTTCTTTCTCTCTATTTATGTATGTATCTATATATGTACGTATGGATCTATCTCTATTTTTCTCTTTGTGTACATATATGTATTGATCTATGGATCTCTATTTTTATGTATTTATATCTCTATACATATTTTTATGTATCTCCCTATTTTTATGTATCTGTATCTATTTAATATCTTCTGTGTCTTTATCATCTATCTTTATTTTTGTCTATATGTGTGTTTGTATCCAATTTAATCAAATCTAATCTATCTCTATACTCCTTTTCTCCCTTCTCTCAACACTATGTTTTCATATCACCATTTACTACATCAATCCAGTTTTTCTGTACTCTGGAGTGGGTGAATGATTGGTGTCCTGACTGGGCGACTATTAGCAACAACTGCTGATTTCATGGTATCACAGATCAATTACTCAGCCTTCTTATATTGTAATATGTAACCCAGTATGCCAAGCACATAGGAAAATTGTGGCCCTTTTTGCACACCTATAATATCTCTCCTTTATCTAGTCTCCCACAGATATTAGAGAGACTCACACAATAAGGTACTTTTATTATATACTGCTTTAGATTTCAATAAAGACCCTAAAGTATGGTACAATGAATAAAGTGATGGACGTAGTGTCAGGAAGGCTGAGTTCACTTTTCATCTTTGATACCAGCTGTGTGACCTTGGACAAGTCACTTAAGCTATCTTAGTTTGAGGCAATTCCCAGAAGATTAATTTGCTAAATCACAAATGGGCTATAATCTACTTTGGTGTTCTATACCAAAGATATCACAAATTCTTAAAGTATTGAATACAATGCTTCAAAGATCCATTTTTTCCCCATCTGGTGTGGATATTTCTTCTATGGGGACAGATATCAGCCTCCTCCAGATCACAGGTGAAGGTCTTTGTAAAGCACTATGGCCACGAAAATCTCTACATGGTAGGATCTATCAAAGCTTACCCCCTGCTAGCATTGGATGTGAGAGCTCCAGGATGTGGAGGAGACCTTTACTGGAGGATCTTTCCCTAAATCCTCTTCTAATTAATTTGAGTAGCTTGTTCTTGCTTCATCCAAATTGAGTGTCGGTTGTTTGAGGGCAAAGACAATATTTTCTATTTTTCTATCTTCCATGGAGATAGATAATAAGGTGTCTTAGCCTTATTATGCTAATGATGTAGAAGGTCTACTCCCCTATAGAATGTATGCTTCTCAAGGGCAGGGACTATCATGTTTTGGTTTTGTATCTCTAGGACTCAGTAAAGTCCATATAGCAGCATACAGCATATAGCAGCAACTAAATGGATCTTAATTAAATATTTACTGATTAATCAGTTGATCCCTTGTATTAATATAGAGAAATAAGATAAATCTTTCAAGTTCTGTTAGTCCCTTTTTTATACCTTGAGGAGAATGCCTGTGGAAAAGTCCACATAAGTAGCTACTATTCACACATATTCGCAGTTATGTCTCTACAACTAAAGTAAAACAATCCATGACAGGAAAGGGAATAAGCATCTACTATGTTCCAGGCACTGTGCTAAGTGTTTTTTTCTTTTGTTCTTTTTTTTTTTAAATATTATCTCATTTAATCTTCAAAAACCCTGCAAGATAGATACTATTATTTTCCAATTTTACAGTCCAGGAAACTGAGGCAGATAGGTTAAATGAACTTGTCCTAGCTGGTATGATTCTGGGGCCAGATTTGAACTTGAGACCTCCTGATTCCAGGTCTAGTGCTCTCTATCCAATATGCCACCATCTGTCTTTAGTGATAGGGGTGCCCCTAGTGTTAGGCAAATGAGCTTCCTCCCACCCCTTTCTTTTGTACTGGTTTTGTGGTTCAGTGGAATGTACACTACATTGGGAGTCAGGAGCTCTGAGGTCTAATCCCACCTTTGATAAGAGTTAGCAGGGTGACATAATGCAATTCACTGCGCATCTCTGGGGTTCAGTTTGTTTTTTCTTTGACATAAAGAAGTTGGATTAGATGATCTTTAAAATCTCTCCTGGCTTTAACATTCTGTGAGTAGGTGAGAGTGTCTTTTTCAGGAATGTTCTCCCTACTCAATTCTGACTACTGACCTCCTAGACTTCCTTTAAGTCCCAACTAAAATCCAACCTTCTACAAGAAGACTTCTCCAATCCCTCTTAATTCCAGTACTTTCCCTCTCTTAATTACTTCCTCTTTATTGTGTATACAACTTTCTTTGTTTATATTTGTTTGCATTTTGTCTCTCCCAGTAGATCTTAAGCTCCTTGAGGGCAGGGGCTGTTTTTTGCCTCTTTTTGCATTTCCAGAATTTAGCACAGTGCCTGACATAGATTATGTGCTTAATAAATGTTTATTGAATTGAATTGATTAAACAGGATTCTGCAATACACAATGTCATGTTTCTAAACTAAATAAATACAAGACAAGTCACTTCATCTTTCTAAGTGTGAATTTGGTCCTTTGTAAAATGAAAGGCCTAGGCTATATGGTGTCTAAGGTACCTTTCAGCTCTAAATTTGGATCCCCCTTAATGATAGGTCTTCCTTCTGTTGATTATCTCCAATTTTAGGTATCTTGTTTATATGTAATTGTTTTCATGTTGTCTCTCCCATTAGATTGGGAGTTCTTTCAGAACAAAGACTGTCTTTTGCCTTTTCTTTGTATCTCCAGTGCCTAGCACATAATAGGTTCTTAATAAATGATTATTGACTGACTATTAGATCTGTCATCATAGGATCAATTATGCAACACTTAGGATATCAAAGTCCCTTCCTGTTCTGAAATTGTATGATACGGTTCTGCTCATAATCTTTTCTTTATATCAAGTGACTCCATTGTTATACCTAGATTCCTTTCCCACTCTTTCCTGATAGAGCATGAGAAACTGAAGATTTAAAGGGCTTTTCCTTTCAAAGAACTCTCTACTCTCAGAACTACCGGTGAAATCTAGCTAGGGCCTCCCTCTACAAATATTTCTTCAACTTGGCCCCAGAGAGTCACATGGATGACTCAGTCTTCTCTTTAACTACAATTTATTATAGATTTAAATTTTCTTCTTGGCTTTAGTTCTCTAAGTGATGCCAAGGGAGTTAGATAGCCAAAGGTTGCTTGAGACCCCAAGATTCTCCAATGCCAAACTGATTCCTCACTGGGTTGCTTGCTCCCTCTACTAATCCAGAAGTCCAAAAGTTTCCAGGTTCTTACATAGACAGCTTTTGACTGTTTAATATTCTCTATTTAGTGTATACTTAGATCTGGTTGAGTCAAGATTCATTCTTTTAACCAGTATTGATTAGGTGTCTACTGTGTGCATAATTATAGCCTAAGTGTTTGTGGGAAATTTAAGAGTAGAAGGGATGGGCCTTAGTCTCAAAAGCTTGTCATTTGAAGAGTCAAGAAGAACTAACAGAAAGTAATTGATAGTCATCAGAGAAAGGAGTAAGTCCAGGGAGATGAATGTAAAAGGTGACTGCTAGGCTAGGCTCTTGATTTGGAATGGTAGAGGGCTGGTGGAGTGTTTAAGATAAGGAAACAGAGTATGTTAACCTTTTTATGTATTCTGGGCACAATGCTTGACCTTACAGTTATAAAGATATAGTCCCTGCTCTTATAAGATTAATTCTACTGGGGGGGGGGGGGGGAAAGCAATAATAATACACAGATAAGTTAATATGGAATATGTATAAAGTCAAAATAAGTTAGTTTCTGGGGTGAGAGGAACACTGAAATCTGGGGGAACCATGTAGGAGTTAGTACTTGAGCTGAGCCTTGTAGGGAGCTGGGGATTTCTGGAGACAAAGGTGAGGGGACAGCACATTCTGGTGAATGAAGAGAGTCAGTGTTAGGCACAGTCATGGAAGGAAGAGATGGAATGTTGAAGTAGGTCGGATGGGCTGAAATGTTGAATGTAGAAAGGGAGGTAATAAGAACTCAATCTGGAAAGATGGATTGAACCTAGATTATGAAGGGTTTAAATTGATAGAGAAGCTTCTGTTTTATCATACAGGCAGTAGGGATCCAATAAAGCTTTTTGTGCAGAGGAGTCACATGGTAAGACTTGTTCTTTATGACCATCAATTTGGCAGCAGTTTGAGAATGGAAAAGACATGGATGAACTAGACATGTTAGGAACATTGTAGATGATTGGCCTGGTTGCCAATCATCACAGAAGGCCATGTCTGGACAGCATTGAGAAATGAGCTTGGTAGATTTAGAAGCACCAGGTGATTGAGGGCCTTAGAGAGGTTAATGGGGCTCAAACATAACCATAAAACTCAGTCTAAAGGGATAAATGGCACCACACAAACAAAGATTGAATGGAAATTCCTTCAATGTAGATTTCTTAAGGAAGATGGTAGGGAATAGGGGAGAGGACCTATCAGGAAGAAAAAGACAGGAAACATTGTCAGCACCAAAGTCATACATACATAATGCCAAAGAAATCAGAAAATCAGTTGAACAAAACAAGGCTTCTAGCTGGATTAATTAATTAAATTGTATGGTCCAAAGAACACCTTTTTAAAGTCAGAAGGCCTGAATTCTGGACTATTTTCGCACTGGACAGCTGTGTGGGCAAGTCCTCAGTTTCCTTGTGGTTCCCATAGAAGCAGCTTGCAGTTTCCCGTATGACTTTCCGATATGACTAGTTTTACTATTAGTGTTCATTGACTGAGAAAGTATAAGATGAAGATATCTGTACTTGCTTACTTATGGTATTTCTTGTGGATTTGAAGAACAGTTGCAGTAACTCCTAGTAACTCATAGACTGGGTAGCACCACATGAGATAATCTCTCATTTTTGCTTTTAGCAGAATATAGATTAAACAGCCATCTGATTACATTTGTTCACTTCTCAACTTTTTGGTTTGCTTTTGCTGTTAGACCTAGGGTAATAAGGTCATAGATAACAGAACTGGAAGAGACATTTTTAAGTCATGGAGACCGACTCTCTCTTTTTTAAACATGGAGAAACTGAGGCTTGGAGAGGTTAAGTGGTTTACCCAAGGTCATTCAGGTAGCAAGGGTCAGGAATGGGTTCTCTGACTCCAAATCCAGAGTGCTTTCCACTCTTCCACACTGAAGCATACCATCATTAGTTATAATTAGAGCAGCATAATCAGGGCTTTGCTCCAAGAAAATTTAATAGGTGTTTAGAGTATTTGAAGTCTTTGCCTTCCTGAAGGGTAGAAACAACTGTAGTTCAGCACCTACTTAGAAAGAATAAGTAGTTAAAATAATAAGCCATCAAATGGTAGCTCTCTACCCCTAGTTGCCTCTTGCCTCCAATTAATTGAATTTACAATAAGAAGGTAATTTAAGGACACGTTTTGTGCTGCTTGATCCAGGTGCCAAAATTGCTGGTTATGATTCTGACTATCTTGAGTTCTGAAGGGACTCCTGGGACAATGAGCATTTATGTGGGAGACAGAGAGGTTGCTAAACAAAGAACACATAGGCAGGCTAGTGCTGATGGGAAGGACACTGGGCTGAAGTAGAGAGTCCAAGTAGAAGACTGAGAACATGAAGAGAAGCAGAGAAGCAAAGTCAGATTCCTTTGATGGGAGGCCATAGGTGGAAATTTGATTTGGAAGACAATGGAGAGCCATCTGAGAGATTTCACGCGGAAGTGAATTGTCTCAGCCCCAGAGGTAAAAGATAGTTCATATACTTCTGGGCTCTTTGTATTGGAACAAGTCTGTGCACTTCTTACTGTATTTATATTTCCAGATTCTTTTTAGAATACAAGCTTTGGGAGGTAGGTTAGAGATCACACTTCTACATCATGTTTCCATGGTGCCTAACACTCAAAGATGGTACCTGCTGAAGGAGACAATAGAAGCAAATCAAGGCCAAAAAGTCTTTCTCAGAGTCCTTGGCAACTCTGTGCCAAGTGAAGGATTGTTTTGTTACTGGGTTTTGTTCTACTTTAGTTTTAAATACCCTTGGCAAACAAAGGTGAGCTCTACAAATACATGCATGTACATTGTGTCACACGCATACATAGCCACAGCATTTATAATGGCCACACTTCCTAGCTTATGAAAACCTTCAGAATTTAAACTAAGTCATATTTGTCCCTAGCGTACAATTCATCATTTTTCCATTGAGCCTCCAGCACCTTGTTCCCCCGCCCTGTATTGTTGGCCCCAGGATATCTCATTTTCAATCTTTTCCCACAGGAGTTTTGCAAGAGGCCACAATACATTCCTTACCTATTGTGTGCAAAGTTGATTATAGTAGAAGAAGGAGCTGATTTGCCTGCCTGGGAAGGTGTTTGTGGTTTTTCTTTCTTTCTTTCTTTCTTTTTTTTTTTCCATAACAAAGGGATCAAGAGACCCAGGAAACGGT
This sequence comes from Pseudochirops cupreus, assembly GCA_028627135.1. Taxonomy (NCBI): domain Eukaryota; kingdom Metazoa; phylum Chordata; class Mammalia; order Diprotodontia; family Pseudocheiridae; genus Pseudochirops; species Pseudochirops cupreus. The sequence goes on along the minus strand of CM053580.1, from coordinate 501,431,480 downwards.
TATGGTGTATAAAGCTTGCAGGAAATAGTCATGAATGCATCGATTATTAGAAAGACCAAATCTTTTATTCTACCCTCCCCCAACCCCCACCTTGTGACCTCCACCACCTCTTCTCTGCCCAGCAGCTTCCTCTGAGAACAGCTGGAATGCTCCCCAGGGTGTGACAGACCGAACATATGTGCAACGTCCCGGGCCCTAGGCCTTTGTGAGAGGTAAAGGTTCCATCTCATTACTCAACTGAGAGCCCTGTAAAACCACCTGCCAGTTTGTGTAAGTCACTGGTAGTAGACAGCCTGTGATTGTGGGAACTTAGGAAAATGAAAAAAAAATATTTCAGCAGGTGGAGATCAGTACCCTTGGCAAGCTTCTTTTCTGCTCTGGCCACTGGCATTTCCTTGTTACTAAAGTTTCAGGATGTTCTCACATTCTTTTTGTTTTGTTTCTTCTTTTAATAAATGTTCTATTGATGACCTTTTTTCAATCATCATGATTCTTTTTGTTTTATTCCCTCCCCTTTCTCCACAACCAATAAAATCCTTTTTTGTGACAAAGATGCATAGTTAAGAGGCAGGTAGATGGTACAGTGGGTGGAGCGCTGGCCTTGAAGTCAGAAAGACCTGAGCTTAAAGTGGGGCTCAGCCATTTGCTTTCTCTATGACCCTGAGTCTAATCTCTCAGACTCAGTTTTCTTGTCTGTAAAATGGGAATAATGACAGCACTTATCTCACAGGGTTGTTGCGAAGCTCAAATGATATAATATAAAAATACTTTGCAAATGATGCTAGCTGTTATTTTTTGGTTAGGCAAGACAAATTTGGTGTACTTGTTCTTGTAAGGTCATCTCAGCTGTATCTGACTCTTCATGACCCCATTTGGGGTTTTCTTGGCAAAAATACCAGAACAGTTTTCCATTTCTATCTCTAATTCATTTTACAGATGAGGAAACTGAGGCAAACAGGTTTAAATGACTTACCCAGGATCACACAGCTAGTAAGTATCTGAGGCCAGTCACGAACTCAGGAAGATGAGTCTCACTGACTCTAGGCCCAGCACTCTATCCACAGTGCCACCTACGTGCTCAATTGTCATATTGGCCACATTTAAAAACATATGCCTTATTCTGCACCTCTTCACCAAAAAGAGACAGGTATGCTTTACCATCAGTCCTCTGGAGATATGCTAGTTGTCATGATGGCTCATTACCCTGATGACTTTGAAATTGCCTCCCACTTCTATGATCAGACGTCTGATGTACTTCAGTGTTTTCTTTACTTCATGACAGTTATTCTTTAGATTATTTTCCTGCTTCTGCTTACTTTGCTCTACTTCAGCAGGTTTCCCCAGATTTCCCTGAATTCTTCGTAATCCTTGATTCTTACATCTTCTTATAGATTCTCAAGGTGATACAATGCCATATGGTATAACACAATATGATGAAACAAATTTCTGTCAAGTACTGGCTTGTTTAGAGTATTATGCTAGATTCTGGAAGACTTTACACATTTAGATAAGACCTACTCCATGGCCTCATAGAACTTACAGTCTAGCAGATGTAAAACACACAAAGACAATTCTGATTCACAATATTATACTATGATTATGTGAAAGTGGACTGTGGGAGGTTACAGGAGAAAAGCCATTTGAAAGTCAGGGAATTACGAAAAAATAAGTAGTAGTATATATATTAAGTTTTAAAGGACAAATTGGAAATCAGTAAGTAAAGAAGGCATTGAATATATAATATACATATATTATATTATATATATAAGCTATTCCCCAATTGATATGCATCCCCTCAATTTCTAGTTCTTTTCCACCACAAAGAAAGATGCTTTAAATATTTTAGAACATATAAGTTTTCTTCTTTTTTTCTTGATCATCTTGGGAAATAAACCTAATAGTGCCATTGCAGGTTCAAAGGGCCTATATAGTTTTATAACATTTTGGGTATCATTCCAGATTGTTCTTCAAAATGATTAGATCAGTTCACAGCTCCACCAACACTGTGTTAGTGTCCCAATTCTTCCATATCCCCTCCAACACTTGTCATTTTTTTCTTCTATCATTTTAGTCAATCTGATAGCTGTGAGATGATGTCTCAAAGCTGTTTTAATTTACATTTCTCTAATCAATAATAATTTGGAACATTTTATATGACTATAGCTTTGATTTCTTCATTGAAAAACTGCCTATTCATATCCTTTAAACATTTATCAATTGTGGAATGACTCATACTTTTAGAATCAGCATCAGGATCTCCAGTAAGTGACTTCTCTATCAATCTTTCACCCTGGGAATTATTTCTGTTTGTTTTTCCTCCTTTGTGCCCTCTGTGTTGGCTTGGGTTTTGTGTAACTTCTAATTTTCTGGGTACTTGCCTAGTTGTTCAGCTAAAATCTGGCATCATGCCTATAGTGCCACTCGGACCTTGTTGTTCTTCCACATTTTCATGTGACCATAATTAGCTCCTTTTTCGAAGAGGAATGGATAGTTTCCCCACATCTTTTCTCCCGAGAATCACAAAGATCCCCCATTTCTAGATACTGTGACCAGCACAGTTGAATGGCCTAGCAACCAGCTGAATAAAAAGAGAGGTGGGGATGTATTTGTTAATCTTTTTATTACAGAACCATTTCATACAGAGCCAAGATACAAGAAAATCATAGGGTTTATATACCCTATAGCAGAAACTCTTACATAATTGAAATGCAAGGACCCTCCTTTGGTCAAGACCACTCCTTACCCCAGCCCAAGGCTATTTATTCATTCAGACTTCATCCTAGGACCACAAACAGGGAGTCACAAAGAAGATTTGCTAATTAACTATCCTGAATTTTCCTTAGTTATTCATAGGACCAATGGAGGCATCAACCAACAAGATTATACTCCTCCTACATATCTGCCTAGTGACCTCATAGAAGAGGGGAACTTTTTCTCAATGTGGCCGGGGGACCCCTGAATGTCTAGTCTACTACATCTCCCCATTTTATTTATTTATAGGGGAGGAGGACATCCCATTAGTGAAGCCTGGGAGACTTCTGGAAGTTCTCTGCATCTCCCTTATATTATTTATATAGGGCTACAGGCAGAATCAAGCAGTTGGACTTTATATACTTGTTGAATGATGTGAGAAAAACAGGAAATAAGGATAGGTAAACAGGTACATAAAACCAGTAGTACCACCTCTATTCCTAGGAAGGTTATAATTTGCTGTATTTGCCCAGGTAATATTCCCTGAGCTCTCTTTATCCAATCAACAATGTTTTGTGCCTCTCGATTTGGTAGTAGTGACTGCTGTCTTTCCTGATCTGTGAGGTGAGCCAAATTCTCTAAATCATTTATGTCAAGAGATGTGTTACGGTCACCCCATAGCCCATTAAGATGATTTCTAATCTGGGCTATGTCATATTCTGACTCGTTATATTTTTTGTTTACCATACAGAAATATATGTATCTATAAACACATATTAACTTTTGTTTAACTTGCACTAATTCACTCTCCTCAGCTAAAGCAATTACATCATCTCTGAGCTGTGTTAGTGCTTTATAGAAACTCTTATTGATTTCTGATTGTAACGAAAATCCTCGTGAAACATTGGCAGACAATTCATGCAAAAATTGAGCTCGCACTATCTGAGTTTGTATAGTGCTGACAGATATAGACACAGCAACACTGCTCACTGTAGTAGTAATTAAAGCAATCATCCCAACAACAATACAGGAAATACACCTCTTTTTTTGATTAAAACCCAATTGCTGATTAATTTGAGCAATAAAATGATCAGCATGAGAGTAAAACCAATGCTCACTCTCCACAGGAATCATAATCATACTAGGTCTTCTTATAACCAATAGCAATTGTCCCAAAGAAGTATTATCATGACATTCAGAAACCTTACAATTAACACATGTGACATTATAATGCTTATCAACTTTAGTGATATTTACATTGCTAAGATTTCCCCACACAAATGCATGCCTCCCTCCTAAACAAGCATGTACCAGACTGTGGTCAGTCTTGCTCAAGTATGTCCCATTAGGCGCGAAAGTAGCAAAAACTGTTGTTATTGGGGCCCACGGCAAAGGGATTTTCCATATTTCCGGGTTTCCTCTCTGTAAGTGTCCAAACCAATTTTGTTTAGGTTAATGTTCGTGTCATTGTGCCAGGAAATGTAGGTTTGCTGATCCACCTGATGGCAAGCAGGTACATCAGTCCTACAATTCAAAAATGGAAGATTGGTTTGTCCTCATTTTGGCTTTGGTTCCTTCTCAGCTGTTGGCTTCATCTAGTTCTGGTCCAGAGGGGGCCAAGTGTGCTGTCTCTGCATTTGCTGACACAGTCCTTGTTCTCCTTTCTGGTACACAGACATCCTTCTTATCATCTGTGGAAACACACAAATATCCTGAGCCACGCATTATTACTCTATTTGGACTGTACCATAGATCCTTATCATTTTTCCACATCACCCATTCAGTGACCGCAGTTGCCTGGGGCTGTGACCTTTTAGAATTGTCAGTTGTGTGGTCAGTAATGCCCCCAAATTTTTCAGCTGGTGTTTTATTTTCATGATCTAAAGTTAAATAATTTATTACATATAATGACAACCCCCAAATTCATCTTGGGGTACCCATGCTCGAGGTCCCTTCTTTTAGTTTTTGAAGAGCAGTTTTAAGTGTGTAGTTTTTTCTTTCAACAATAGCCTGACCCGTGGGGTTATAAGGAAGCCCTGTAACATGGTGAATACCCCATTGAAGACAGAATTCAGCAAAGCTTTTTGAGGTGTAAGTGGGGCCATTATCAGTCTTTAATTGTTTTGGTACACCCGCAGCAGCAAAGCATGTAATAAGATGTTCTTGAACATGAGAGGTTTTTTTCTCCAGACATAGCAGTTGCCCATGTAAACCCTGAATATGTGTCCATGGCTACATGTATATATTTCAATGCTATACATAAGAAGCTTATATCTTTTTTTATTGATAACTATTATCCTTTTTTGGGGGGGGATTTTGGAGGGCAATTGGGGTTAAGTGACTTGCCCAAGGTCACACAGCTAGGAAGTGTGTCAAGTGTCTGAGGCCAGATTTGAACTCAGGTCCTCCTGACTCCAGGGTCAGTGCTCTATTCACTGCTCCACCTAGCCACCCCATATACATTCCCTTTTGAAATGACCCACTTTTACCACATTTAAAACAATTCTTGTTTTGTCTGCTAAGCACACTTTGATGACATAATAAATTGCAAATATGGAACCAGAAGTACTCTCCTGCCCATTCTCCTTAAAATAATTAACTAAAGCTTCTCCCACTACTTCCCAATCAGGTTCTCTGTTCTGAGTGCCACTTGGGAACCATGGAGCTGCTTGATAGACTATTTTTAGAAATTTTTTTAGAATCTGTTTCTTAACTGAAATCCCTTTCTTACAGACTATGAGTTGTAATATTCTCAGATCTTTTCCTTCATCTTTTAAACCCTTCATCAAGTTTCCCCCCATATTAATGTCTCTGTGAGCTCCAAATTATGAAAACTGAGCGCGCCAGCAATCACTCTTCTTAGAGCCTTCCCCTTACCTTGAATGAAATTCATTGTCCCTCAGATGTCCTGCAGGCCACTACCTGCCTGCCACTCCAGGGGGATCGGTTGCTAGAGACTTTAGAGACTTGACTGCCACCCTGATGCTCTAACGTTGTGAGCGCCACTTAATGCCACCAGCATGGTTGAATGGCCTAGCAACCAGCTGAATAAAAAGAGAGATGGGAATGTATTTGATAGTCTGTTTATTATAGAACCATTTCATACAGAGCCAAGACACAAGAAAATCACAGAGTTTATATACCCTATAGCAGAAACTCTTACATAATTGAAATGCAAGGACCCTCCTTTGGTCAAGACCACTCCCTACCCCAGCCCAAAGCTATTTATTCATTCAGACTTCATCCTAGGACCATGTCCAGAGGCACAAACAAACAGGGAGTCACAAACAAAATTTGCTAATTAACTATCCTGAATTTTCCTTAGTTATTCTTAGGACCAATGGAGGCATCAACAAACAAGATTATATTCCTCCTGCATATCTGCTTAGTGACCTCATAGAAGAGGGGAACTTTTCCTTAATGTGGCCGGGGACCCCTGAAAGTCTAGTCTACTACATCTAAATAGGAAGCATCTAAAAATTTTGGTTAAAATTAGCTATATGACCTTGGACAAAATATGTCTCCTCTCTAGGCCTCAGTTTACTTATCTATAGAGTTAGGGGTTGGACTAGAACACTGATTTCAGATTCTGTTGTATGTTTGGTTTAAGTTTTATCATTAGCCTATTTGTACTATTGCTATCCAAATCTTTTTTTCTGTTCAAAAGACATGTTAATAAGATTGTGTATTCTTCTGAACAAAGGGGCAAAGGTTTGCATAACATGACTTGCCAAAGAGCAAAAAGCCAGAAGGGACCCTCCGACTGCAATTTTGAGAACTTTCAACTAGACCATCTTTGAAACTCCTAATGGACTTATGTTCAAATCTTGCCTTTGCTGTTTACAATCAATGTGGACTTGTATGTCCCTTCATCTCTCTGAGATGGGGATGATCTCTGTTATTATGAAGATGATCACATTTGAATCTCTGAGTAGATAGGGTGTGTGTAGTGCTAGATTCCAGGTAATGCTTTGGGAAAGAATCCATACCCTGACCCCAATAATTATATGCTTACAAGCTCATTCCTTTATTAAATTTTCTCTCTGAGTACAAAAGGCTGTTTAATGTATATGGATATATCCTCCAGGATTTTACAATAATTAACAGAAACTCTATAATTGTCTCATTACCCCAAACTCAGGTGGACAGGAGGAAAAATCCCATCTGCCTTTGAGTTAACTTGCCCTCTTCATTCTATAAGTCTATACTTACAGACTTGGACAAAATTAATAATAAGTGGCCATGCAATATATGTTGATGGCAGCCTCAAATAACATAGAAATTTGAACCAATCTTGAAAGGAACAGGCTTTCACTTGTAGGATGTTATGGCTACAGCCGGGGAGTTGGATTCTTTCCAACTCCCAACTCTCCTCATCACCAAGGGGCAACAGGAAATGATGTGGTTGGACAGGTAAAAGGGGAATGGAATGGGAGCCCAGGCAGTACTCCAAGAAAGAGAGGGGAAAACATAGTGGCTGCAGACTCAATTTTGAACATCTCACTTACCACACTTGCTATTTTGGCTTTGTCTCGTCTTGTTTACCTTGGTCAGTCCCAGTCTGTCTACATCTTGTTTTTATCTGGCCAGCACCTTGCCTCTGCTGCTGGCCTTTTTGCCTCTGGCCTCTTCTTCAGGCAACAGCTTCCAGCAATTGGTCTGATCTCTGCATGTGTTCTAGCTCTCCATTCTCCAATGAGGGAGAGGGTCCTAGCCCATATTAACATTGGCCATTGGGGATTACTGGAACATGCTACCTTCTTTCTCCTGTCCCTTGGTCGCATGACAACTCATATGTGGAAACCTTTGGTAAGACCTCTGGAAACTAGAAAGACTTATAGTTTTCCTATGGGCCTAGGGACCCTCTAGCCTTTGTTCCTTCTCTATCTTGGAGACAATGTCTGTGGGGTTGGAGTTACAGCACAATGAAAGGGTTGGACTAGATGAACCACTTCTATGTATATGATTCTAAAAGTATAGGAAGTGGTCCCTGACTACTTAGTGTCCACAATGACTAGGACCCCAATTAAGGGAGCTAAGTTCACTGAAGAAGCAGGATGAACCCAAGATGACTCTACACGCCTTTTATTAGGATGACTGGAAGGGGTAGGTTCATCCTCACACTTACCTAGCAATCCCAAAGCAAATTCTTCTCCTTTATATGCTTCTCAGATGTATCTATTTTACATCTAGTTTCCCATTAGTGGTGATTAGCCAAGTTACTTTCATTTCTTCTCTTAAATCACCCAGATACCAGAACACTTCTAAAAATTTAGCACAATAACCCAACTTAGTTGCTCAGCTAGTCAATTAAGAGCCACCTTGTAGGACTGCTGTGGAAGAGATTCATATTTCTATTAAGAAATAGGCTAGGTTTTGAGCAGGTTGTAGGATATATTATACTTTCTACATACTCTCTAAGCCTCAGTTTCCTCATCTGTGAAATGGGGATAATGCCTATAGTAACTATTCTCCAGGGTTATAGAGATCAGACAAGTTAATGCTGTAAACCACTTTGCCAGCCTTTAAGTAATGAACAGATTTCAGTTGTGGTTACTATTGGGCAGCTAGGTGACATAGTGGACAGAGCTCCTTTCCTGAGTTCAAATCTGGTCTCAGAAATTTACTAGCTATGTGACTTTGGACAAGTCACTTAACCCTATTTGCCTCAGTTGCCTCATCTGTAAAATGAGCTGAAGAAGGAAATGGCAAACCTCTCCAGTATCTTTGCCAAGAAAACCCCAAATATGGTCACAAAGAATTGGAGATGATTGAATAAGAAACATTTTTATAATCATTATTATGTGAACTGCCTAGATTATAGAACTTCTATGAAGATCCATGATAAGCTTCCTGTATCTATGAAGTATATATAAATATAGTTTATCTGAACCATTATTATTATTATTATTATTATTAATTTCCATTTGTGTAATCCTGATCTTTAGTTTTACTGAATCAATTTTTTTGGTACTTAGTATTTAGCACTCATTAAATGCCTACTTTGTGCTAAGGCATTCTGGTAAATACTGAGGACACCAATAAAATACAAAAGACTAAAAAAACCAAACACTAATCCCTGATCTCAAGGAGCTATCAGTCTAATCCCAAAATAATGAGCACAATGGAATTTCATATTCCCTGCATATGTCAGTCCATTGGGAGATGATCAAGATGAGGTTCACTGTTGAACATTGCCTTGGAATGCCTATAGCTGAAAGCTGCAAGTAAAGGATGTTATCTCACTTCTCACCTGGCTCAGTTCTTGATCCTCTGTATTTCTTCCACCTCTGTCTAAGCTTCCTTATCCCACCTGCAGCCCCCTCCTCTGATTGGTGAGTTGTTCCACAGAACTTCTTTTTGAGGAAGGACCCATGTCAACCATGTGCTTCTTCTTCTTCTTTTTTTTTTCTTTTTGGATGGAGGAAGGCAGGACAATTGGAGTTAAGTGACTTGCCCAAGGCCACACAGCTAGTAAGTGTTAGGTGTCTGCGGTCAGATTTGAACTCAGGTCCTCCTGACTCCAGGGCTGATGCTCTATTCACTGTGCCACCTAGCCACCCCAAACCATACTCTTTTTAACCTAGTTCAATTCTTGACTGTTTGGGATGTCACCTCATTAATTGAGACAAGGGTGAAGGTGGAGACAGTAGCAGAAGGTACCTAGGAGATGAAGCTGAGGGAGGAGAAGAGGGAGTTTTTAGTGAATGGCTTTAATTTTTTTAAAATGAAATGTAGTCAAGGTTCTCAAGTAGGAGCAAGGGGAAGCACAGGATGTTTCATGAGGAATGAAAGGAAGAGTCAATGAGATAAGTGGCATAGTGATTGTAGAGGTACAGAAGGATTAACTTGCTTTAATGAGGGTCCAGTTGATGTTATGTAACATTGATTCATAGTAATCAATCAATTAATATTTATTAAGCACTTACTGTGTGCCAGGCCCTGTCCTACTGCTAGGAATACAAAAAGAGGCAAAAGACACTCCCTATCCTCAAGGAGCTTACAATCTAACTGGGGAAATAGCATGCAAACAGGTTATATACAGGACAAATAAGGAAATAACAGAAGAAAGGAACTGGATTTAAGAGGGGTTGGAGAAGGATACCAGTAGAAAGTAAATTTTAGTTGGGACTTACAGGAAGCCAAAACTGTCAGTAGTCAGAGCAGGGGAGAGAGAGAGTGTCCAGACAGACAGAGAGAAAATGTCCAGAGCTGAGAGATGGCGTGTCTTGTTTGTGGAAAAGCCAGGAGGCCAGTGTCATTGGATCTAAGAAGTGTAAGAAGACTGGGAAGTTAGGAGGGGGCTTTGAATGCCAAACAGAACATTTTGTATTTGTACCTGGAGGCAACAGGGAGCCAATGGAGTTCATTGACTACTGATCTGATTTGCACTTTAGGAAAATCACTTTAGTGACTGAACGGAAGATGGCTTGGAGTTAGGGGAGACTTGAGATAGGCAGACCCACTAGCAAGCTATTGCAAGAGTCAAGGCATGAAGTAATAAGGGCCTGTATTTGGTGATGGTTTCAGAGAGAAGGGGGCATATTTGGGAGATGTGACAAAGGTGAAATAGACAGGATTTAGCAATGACTTGGATATGAAGGGTGAGGAATAGTGAAGAATCCAGGATGACTTCTAGATTTTTAGTCATAGAGTCTGGGAGGATTACAATGTTGTTGTACTCTACAATAATAGGAAAAATAGGAAGGGAGGAGACAGATGATCCCTTCATGTTCTCAAAAGTGTGTTGTGTTCAACAAAGACCACTTTTGTATATACTTAGTCTAGTCCAGCTGTTTTTTTCCCCCCATTTTTTCCTTTATTCAGAATTATTTCTACTTCCTTTGTAAGTATATCCAGGAGTGTAATGCTAAAGCCCAACTGGGGAGGCTCCACTGTTCTTGATGGTAAAAAGAGTTTGTTTTTAAAAAAATATTGGCACACATTTTCCATCTTTTCACTATTACTTGTACTCCTTCCAGTTCAAACCTTAAATATCCTTAGGGTGACTTTGTTTAGTTAGGGCTTTCTCCAAGCCTTCTTTAAATTGGTTTTCCCCTCTACTGCCCCTTGTTGCTTTATGAGGTGATACTGCTCATAATCTTTCACTCTTTCCTTGTGATATTTTACAAACGAGTTTATATTCCAAGCCTATGTTGCCCTTGGCTGTTCTGTCTACTTGCTTGGCAAATAAGTTAAGTGTTTGCTGACTAAGGGAGTTTTTAGGTTCTTTTGGTCTCCTGATTGTGGCAATTGATTTACATCAGTTAAATTTCTATTTGAAAGGGTTATAGTAAGTGTCAATGTCCTATTCATTCATATGTATTCATATATGTATGTATGTATGTAAAATAATCTAGCCTTTCAAGAACTTGCAAAGCTCCTTTAATGACCCCAAACTTCTCCTAGAAGTTATTATCACCCAACTTTTAATGCCAGTATTCTACTGATTTTTTTGTATAGTTGTGAATCAGTGAACACTGCAGTCACGGAAGAATTAAAAGTATCACTTAAAAGGCAATGGAAAGGCAATGGTAGATATGAATCCATTGTAAAACATAACAAATATGAAAATCGGGAGAAGAGCTGCATTATAATACATCATTAGTGAAATATATGATAAAACAGAAGTGTCAAAAATGCAGTTCACTTGGTACACTTTCCGAGTGAGGTCAGCTAAGTTAAAATGTAATTGGGAAATATTTAACAAAAATAATGAAAATACATACAACATAGATAATGGTAATTTTTGACTTATTGAGTCAATAGGGTGACCCACTGGGATCCTTATGTATGTTTTAGGGCCCGTGTTTCTATTTGAGCTTGATACCACAGAAACAGAAAAGGAAGATGGGCTGATCACACGACAAGAGCAAAGTGTACCAGGTAGAGAGCCCATATGTGCCTCTGCTATACTCAGGATTTTAGGAGAACAAAAGAATGACACTCAGAAAATTTTAAAATGAATTTATGGGCACATGTGGAAAAGAAAGGCCTGGGATGGGCAGGAATGGATGCATTGTGATCTATGTTATTTGAAGCAGCATTTACCTAAAGATTATAGATCCATCTGAGTGTTAGAGAATTATATACACTTGCATGCACACATGGGCACATGTGCATAAGTACATGTTCTGATCCCAGACCTTTGGGAACACATGGAGTAGATTCAATCTTGAAGGCTTCTCAAAAATTATAGTAGCTCAATTTGTCTCCACCCGGAATTTTTCCTAAGAACATCTAAATTTATCTAGATTTTCACTTTCCTCTAAGGGTAATTAGCTCATATGAAAAGAGCTGAGAATGCTGAGATATTAGCACAGCACAGGTTTACTAAGGCAAGGTAGTTAGGTGGTACAGCAGAGAGAGTGCTTTACTTGGAGGCAGGAGCTTTGGAGTAAATCCTGCCTCAGACACTTAGTGTTATTGTCCTGGGAAAGTCATTTGACCTCTCTCAGCCTCAATCTCCTTACTGGGAAAGAGGAGATAATAATAGGACCTACCCAACCTTAGAGGATTATTGTGAAGTTTAAGCAAGATGATATATGAAAAGTGCTTTGCAAACCTTAACTAAATAAATGCTAGTTATTATTATCATGTAGGAATATGACAAGGCTATATAGTGTCACCTTATTTATTTAACTAATATGCAGAGTGCATCATGTGAAATGCCAGGCTGGGTGAATCAAAAGATGCAATTAAGATTTCCAGGAGGAATATCAACAACCTTAGATATATAGATAATATCACATTGATGGCAGAGAGTGAAGAGGAATCAAGAAACTTCTTGATGAGGGTGAAAGAGGAGAGTATAAATGTTGGCTTGAAAATTAACATAAAAAAAACTAAGATCTTCACAACATCACATCCCAGCAAATAGGGGAGAAGAAATCAAGCAGTGTCAGATTTTATATTTTTGGACTCAGAGATCACTGTAAACGGGGACTACAGTCATGAAATTAAAAGATACTTGCTCCTTGGAAAGAAAACTATGACAAATCTGGATGGAACATAATAAACAGAGACATCACCTTCCTGACAAGGGTCCATATAATCAAAGCTAAGTTTTTCCGCTAGTAATGTAGGACTGTGAGAGTTGGACCATAAAGAAAACTGAACACTGAAGAATTGATGCTTTTGAATTGTGATGCTGGAGAAGACTTTGAGAGCCCCTTGGGCAAGAAGGAAATCAAACCAGTCAATACTTACAGAAATTAATTCAGGCTATTCATTGGAAGGTCAAATACTGAAGCTGAAACTTAAATACTTTCACCACATAGTGAGAAGATGAGATTCACTGGAAAAGAGCCTGATGTTGGGAAAGGTTGAAAAGAAAAGGAAAAGGGGATGGCAGAGGACAAGATGAATGGAATGACATGGAAACAACAAATATAAACTTGGATGGCCTTCAAGATATAATGGAGCATAGGAGGACTTGGCATGCTTTGATCCATGGGGTCGTGAAGAGTCAGATATGACCAAAGAACAACAACAATAAAAAGAATTGCAACATGAGATATTTAAATTTGATCAAATTACTTCTTGTTGGGTTTTTATGCACAATTAAACCAACTCTGTAAATCCCTTTATTTGTCTCTGCAGGAGAATGTGAGATCCATCTTTGAATATCAGTGAAACTTACACTTATCTTATAGTACAAAATACAAGGGGCAGCTAGTTGGTGTAACAGAGTCAGGAAGACTCATTTTCCTAAGTTCAAATCGGGCCTCCAGATACTTACTAGCTGTGTGACCTGGAAAAATCACTTAACCCTGTTTGACTTAGTTTTCCTATCTGTAAAATGAGCTAGAGAAGGAAATGGCAAACTATTCTGGTACCTTTGCCAAGAAAACCCCAAATGGGGTCATGAAGAAAGAGGTGGACATATTGAAACAACCAAACAGCAACAAATCAGCCTTTGGACTCCATTGGTATTCAGGAAATATCAGGCTACCTAAAAGAAGTCTCTAAGCATTTTGAGTGGACTTATTGTGGAGAGCTTATAGGAGGATGTGGACAAGAACCACATAAGATGGACAAGTGTCAGGTTGCAAGCTTAATGACTGGAGAGAATAACTACATCCCTAAAGATCACAGACACATAGAAGTATCAAAATAAGTAAGTAACAGAGAAGTAAGCTAGCCTGTTGATCAAGCTAAGTCATATCCTACCTCTAGATAAAAATGCTTATTTCTTTCCTCCCCATAGAAAATGAATTGGAATTTTCACAAAATAAACATGCAACACTCATATGTGAAGACTTAGAAGTGAGTAGAAATGACAACCTAGTTGAAGAGAAGTATTGACATCTTTCCTGCTTGCTACTTCCCTCTGAAGTTCTGGCTCTTCCCTCATTCTAATTTCTGCTTTGCTATGACGCCTATCTCTCCCCACCCTACTCCAGCTATGATTCAGTTCTAGAGTTCTTCATGGCACTGTTACGTGCCATGACTTGGCTTGGGAACAATTGGTGCTTCCCTGGTAGAAAATATTTCTTTTTGGTGCCGTAATTCAGTCCTAGTGTGGTGTAGTGAAAAGAGTAATGAATTTGGAATCCCGAGTCTGCATTTTATGACCTGTGTGACCTCAGACAAGATGCTTAGCTTCTTTAGGCCCCAGTTTCCTGATCAGAAACATGGGGATTTGGATTAAACGCTTCTAAGTTTTCTTGCAGCTCTAAATTTATGGTGTGTATCTCTCTTAACCCTCCAGGAACCTCTGCTCATGCTTTTATTTATATATATATATATATATATTCTTGGGATTTCTTTTGATTAGTACATTTTGGCGGAAGGGTGGGGAGTGGGAAGGAAGGAAAGCTATCGAAATTCTTTCAGAAAGTGCTCAGGTTGTCTTGGCAAGACTGCTGTAAATGTCTGCTATATACGTAATGGATTTTTAAAAAAAATTAAACATGACAAGTCATTTTTATTTTGAAATGTAATTATAATTATTTTCCTCAAAAGAATTATTCAGATCATCGAGATACCCCAAGGATATGACCAAACCATGATTGAGGGTCACAAATAGAAGAATAAAAACTATTGATAGCGCCACATGGATTTTCTGAGCTGTGTTATTTGACACAGTACCAAGTGGGAAACCAAAGAATTGGACGTTTGTAATATACTACTAATTTCCTCCAAATAAAAATTGGAAATCTAGGAATTAGTTAGCACATCTATTAATGAATATGGAGCATACCAAACAAAGCAAACAGTTTTGGGTAATAAGGTTAGTTTTTCTCTTTCTAGAGCAGAGATAATCTCATTAAATTTACATGAGCAAATCAATACCTTTTCACATTACAGTAAACACCATAGAACTTTCCAAAAGACTTCAGCAACTTTGCAGCAAACAGCAAATTAGTTTTCCCTGGGACGTGATGGACCCATATGTTGATTTAAAGTTCCGAGGGACAAATCAAGAGAAATATTAAGAAAGAAGCCACCTGGCGATAATAAAAATCAACTGTTAACCAGACTTTTTTTTTTTTTAAACTAAATAGTATTACCATTCTACCAAAATACTGAAAGTCTTTGCAATTATATAGGGGACACAATTATAGACTTTATGAGTGACTGCAAAATAAGCAATGGGTTTTGATAATTTCTATTGTAATTATAGGTGCCTACTCATGTATTATAAGAGGCAGTGCCACATAGTAGCTGGAGAATAGGGAGATCCTGGTTTCAAGGCTCACCTTTGACACTGGGCTGTGTGATCCAGTCCAAGTCACTTAACCTTTCAGTGTTCTAGCCAAATCTCTTAAGACTGACTAAGTTACAGATGAGTTGACATCTACCTCAGGGTAGAGATTTCTCATATTGCCCAAAGCCATTATTCACTGGTAGAAGGATTTTTCTTATTGGCAGTTCTCTTTATTGATAAAATTCCATGTTTGATTTTTCTCTTGCTCTCCATCCCCCTTCCCGCCCCCACCCCCAGACATATGTCATTTTGGTTTGCTTGTCACATTTCTTAGCTTTGTAAGTGATTTCACTGTGAAATGGAGTCTACCTCATAGAACTGTATCAAAATTTGAGGCCCATATAGCAAAGACCATACAGCTATGGGCTCCATGTATATGCTAACTTAAAAAGTTAATCACAGGGCAGGTCAACCCCTTTTCTCCTAAAAAGAAACTGATTTTTCACAAATCCTTCAAGTCTAGAATTTGAAGAAAGAAAATGATCATCCCCAAAGCAATCTCCTCTCCAGAGTATAAAGTCACAGAAACTAAACTGGTTTTGGCATCGACTTTCTCTGTCCACCTACTTCGTGGCAAAGCTCAATGTGAAGTGTCTCTTGGGGAATGAAGCTGGTATATATTGAGTGGGAGCCAGTTATCTGTCCATATTTCACCCTGACTAGGTCTGGCCAGCTGTTTAACATGAATCCTTGGGGGTATCACTGAATAAAAGTAAAATCAATGACATATAAATACATGCACTATACTAAATCATAGCTCAGGGAAGCCCAATGTCTCACTATGGCATAGAGCTCAGAGAAGGGAACAACTGAATCGCTTCATTTACCCTTGGTAAAACTATGCATAGAACTGCTTTTCTTTTTTTCTCCTCACATTCAGTGCATTAGTATCCCACCACCCCAAAATAATTTTACAAAGTTTGGAGGTAATCATACTACTATCTATTAAATTGATTCTTTAAACGATGACAACAGACATTTTAATGTGACTATTATGTGTTGAGCATTAGGGCATGGGAGTGACATAAAGTCTGAATAAAACATAATGCCTAAGCTCTTACATGTGTTAGTCTAGTAAAGGATGATTACTACCCCATCCCCCATAGCTATGCCCAATAGTCTATGCTAAGTGCTAAGTGCATTTGACCTTGTTAGGTTTAAGGGTTTAGGTTCTCTATGAACCAGAAACAGAGGTGGATATGGGTATCAGAGGCACCTTAATGGGTGGGACAGGATGTCATCTGGGCTTTAAAGGATGTGTAGGACTTATTTGGGGATGGGAGTAATATTTTTTGGTCAGAGATTAGAGTGAATGGAAGGAAAATATGTGTGATGAGCCTGGAAATACAAAGTTGCATCAAATTTTGGGAGGTCCTTAAATGTCAATCTAAAATGTTTGGTCTTTCTCCAATAGGCAGAATAAGAATCACAAAATAATATGCTAATAGATTGAGAAATAGGAGGAACCTTAAAGGGCATCTGGTTCAACCCATTTTAAAGATGTGAAACCTGAGGCCCAGAAAAGGTAAATGTATTGCTCAAGGTCTCCCAGTTAGGAAGGGTCAGAGACAGAATTTGGACTCCTGAAGGTTTTTAAGCAGATGAGTGACCCAATCATATATAAGCATAAGAAAGAGTTTTAGTAGTGGTATGGAGAATGGATTGAAAGGGGTAGAACATGACTGGGAAGCTTGAATGGAAATTACTGTAATAATCCAGACAGGTGGTAATGAACATTTGTACTAGGGTGGTGGCTGTGAGATTAGAAAGGAAGAGCCAGATGTGACAGTTGTTGAGAACGTGGACGCCATAGGATTTGGAAATTGATGGTGTGAAAGGGAAGAGAAAGAGAAGAGTAATATACAAGCAGCCTCAAGGTTTTCAGCCAGAGAGGCCAGAGTAAATAATAATCAAGCATTGTGTATAAAGAGAATTAGCAAAAAACAAACAAACAAAAAAAACCAGGAAAAGAAAACAGGAAGGAAAGATAGTGTGATGCTTTCTGTTGGTAAAGTGCCTACTTGTCTCTTCTCTTTGGGTTATTTCTGCTGCTAATGATATAGTGCATTTCAAACAAATGGATTAACAAGCATTAATTTATTTGTTGTTCAGCTGTGTTGAATTCTTGGTGACCCCATAGACCACACTGTCCACTGGTTTTTTTTCTTTTTTGTTTTTTGTTTTTTGTTTTTTTTTGGCAAAGATATTGGAGAGCTGCTATTTCCTTCTCTAGTGGAATAAGGAAAACAGAAGTTAAGTGACTTGCTCGGGGTCCCACAGCTAGTGTCTGAGGCTGGATTTGAACTTAAGTTTTCCTGACTCCAGGCTCAACACTCTATCCACTGAGGCATCTAACTGCTTATTTATTTATTAGATGCTTACTATTTGCCAGGCTGAGTTAGGTGATGAGGATATAAAGCCAACAGTGAAATAGTCCTTTCCCTCAAAGAGATTATAATCTAATGAGGGAGACAACCTGAACATAAACATATATATGTTTATGTAGAATATATACAACATCATATCAGGTAATAATAATACTAACTAGAATTTATGTAGTGTTTTGAGGTTTGTAAAGCATTTTGCCTATATCATTTGATTCTCACAGTATTCCCATGAGGTAAACTCTATTATTATCCCCATTTTATAGATGAAGAAAATGAGGCTTGAGAGAGGTTAAATAATTTCCCAGGGTCATCCATCCAGTAAGTGAAGAGGGAGGGTCCTTCTAGCAGCTGGGGAGTCAGGAAAGGTTTCATGTAGAAAAAAGCTGCTGCTTGAAGTGAGTTTGAAAGGGAACCAGGCCTGCCAAGAGGTAGAAAGAAAGCTCAGTTTCCAAGAGCAGTTCCTTCCTAATGAGTTTGGGGCTGGGAGGGGGTAGGGGAGGTTCTGGAGGTAAATGGCTAGTATTACAAATGCTCTGTCTCATAATCTCAACAAAAGTCCTGGGAATGTATAACAAGATTTACATTAACCCGGAGGGCACCATGTAATTGTTCATGGGGGAAATAAGAATGGATGGTGACTCACTGAGGCTTGCTACTCCCAGTCCTATTGCCCTGCGGAACCTGGTCCTCTGCAGGGCTAAGCCAACATGACATTAGAGGGAGGCATCGCGAATAGAAAGGAATCCTGGGCTTCACATAAAAAGATCTGGAACTCCTGAGATTTAAATCAATCTAATGCACACACAGAAGGAAGAACAGAATCCATGACAGGAGTTCCCCTGCCAGCTCAGTGATTAACTAATGCCTATCACCGTGACATCTGGTGAGCTTTAATAGCTTATTCTAAGCTTGGGGAATTGGTGAGAAAACTCTTCAAGTGCCAAGTGTGGTGACTTCCATCTGTCAACGACGAAGGTGGATTGGAGGCTCCTCTGTGAGAGGCACCAGCTGGACTAAAAGCTGGTGAGAAATGGGGATCCCTGATGGATCACTCTCCTCACCTCCTTGATAAGGACTTCCTCCTCCCAACCTCACATAAGCTCTTTGTCCTGAAGCTCTCTAATGCACTTAAGTATCATGGCATGTTATTCTTATTTCTGGGAAGGCAGTATGGTAGAGTGGCTAGAGAACCTCCCTGGAGGTATATAAGACCTGGGTTCTAGTCCAACCTCTGACCTTAGAAAAGTCATGTAACCTTTCAGTGACCCAGGCAGTGCTCTAAGTCTATACATTTCAGAGCAGATGCCAGTCTATATTGGCAGAGGAAGTGCCCTCTTCCTGACTTCTGGATGATACTGAAAATCACAGGTTTGGTCCCTGCTTGTCTCTGTTGGTATTTTATCTCAATCCTAGACTATGAGCTCTATGAGGCCAAGGACTTTTATCCTATTGTCCTGTCTTCTCTAGTGCCCAGTCCAGAACTGGACTCATAGTAGGAGCATCATAAGTGTTAGATTACCAAATGAAGTGTGAAATATAGATCCTGGTGCCAAGTGACTTTCAATTTAATTAGAAAGACAAAATCATAAAATCTGACTTGGAAGGGACCTTAACAATCATCTAGACCAACTTAAACCTCAGTAGGAATTCCATTTAGAATTTACCTTCTCTGAAAGGCAGTCATCCAGTTTTCATTTGGTCACCTGCAATAATAGGATGTAACCATGGGGAGAAAATGGGGAAGGGACAGAAATTGCAAGAATGTTTTCCCATTAGTTCTGTCTCTTCAGAGCCCCTCTGCCTCTTCTAGCATTCATTCCCATTTCTATTGTTCCCAAATCTCAGAGAGCTATGTACCGGGTGTCTTGCAAGAGACCCCCTATAGCCTGAGAAAACTATTGAAGTTCATAGGCAGACTAGCTAAGGATCAGTGAATGAACAAGCTAGCACCCAAATAAATTATCATTCTGCTGTGTCCTAACTTACTATGACTGCCTACATAAGAAAAGGATGTGACTTAACTGGATAGCTGGATAGATAGATGAGCATATGGAAATAAAACAATAGATAATTGATCAAGGTAGGCACATAGATAGAGGATAGAACATTTATTAATGTTCTATGAACTTCTCTGACTTCCATCTAAATGGTAGGCAGTGGGAGCCATGATCAAAAATGCCAATGTCCTTTTCCAAAGATGCTTAGATCAGGTAACTCATAATGCCTTCCTTGATTCCTCTAGCTGAGAATAATCTCTTTTTTCCCCTTAGGAATGACTGTTCCTGGGTTTTTTCGTCTATATCTGCCCTTTAATCCCAGCACAAGTTTTTGTATTAAAGTTGTATGAGTATATGCCATATCACTATTAATTGGGTATAAAGTTCCTGAGGAAAAGGATGACGTAATAAATGTTTGCACCCCCACAGACAATTCCAGAGTCTGGCACATGGTGGGTATTTAATTCATATTTGTGAAAGTAAACTAAAATAATTATACTTATTAATCTACCTCCTGCTTCCTTGACAAGGTAAACCATTCTAGGTTGGGACAGAGTTTGTTATTAAGAAGTTTTCCCTCATCTTCTGTTGAAAACTACCTTTTTGAAATTTCTATTCATGGTTACCAATTTTTCAGGATGGTCATGGAAGATTTCCTGAGTAGGGGCAAATTTAGCTTAGTTTAGAAGGACAAAGATATTTGTGGAAAAGAGAGCCAAAGTTTCAGTCACAAAATCACAGAATCTTAGCATCTGAAGGGACCTCAGAAGCCCTCTATGCCAGAGGTTCCTAATGTGGGGCTTATGGGCATGTTTTATTAAGAAATGGTTTTTTTGGCTAACTATTTCAATATAACTGTTTCTGTTTTTAAAATGTTATTCTGAGCAGGGGTCCATAGGCTTCCTCAGACTGCCAAGGGATTCAGGACAATAAAAAAGGTTTAAAAAGCCCTGTTCCAGTCCCTCCCATACTTGAACAAGAACACACTCTATATCATACCTTATGGGTTTTCATTTAGCCTCCATTTGCAAACCTCCATCAAAGAGGAAGCCACTTGTTCCTGAGACAACCCATTTCTCTTCTGGTTGCCGTAATTTTTAGGAACTATTCCCTTTTACTCAACCTAATCAATATCTTTACAACTTTGACCCATTTCTTCTTCTTCTTTTTTTTTAAAATTAATTATTTATTTATTTTTAAAAATTTTTTTGAGTTACATATTTTCTCCCCGTCTTTCCCCCGTCCACCGCCCCAAAACAGCCATCCCAGTGTTTCCCCCCTCCCCCAGTCTATTCTCTCCTATGTCACTTTTTGGTAGGGCAGAATGGAT
>CM053580.1:501370192-501409863 GCA_028627135.1 Pseudochirops cupreus | reverse complement strand
CGGTGGGAAGCTTCAAAGCAGAGGCAGGTACAAAACCTCTGCCTTTCACTTTTCCACTCTGGAGGCCTTTCGCGGGACTGCTTATCTCCCCCTTTTCGCAAATCCCACTTGCAGCTGCTGCTAATCCACTCACCTGAGAGGCTCCTCCACTCCTCCCATCCAATCGCTCCCGGGGCACAGCCTCGGCTTCAGTGCAGGCTGGTTTTGGTTCACAGTGCTGATATGGTTCCTCGTAGGCGAGCTGACTTTAGTGGGAAGTATCTTTGTGTGCGTTTTGGAGTTCTAGGATTGGTTTAGAGTCCTGCTTCATGGGTATTTTGGGGTGGCTATGTGAGAGCTGTGATATGTTGCTGCTGCTACACCGCCATCTTGGCTCCACCCCTGACCCATTTCTTCTACTTCTCTCTTCTGAAGCCAAGGAGAATGAGTTATTCCCTCCTTCATGATATAATCTTTGAAACACTATGTACCTGGCATGTTCCTCTGAGTCTTTTCTCCTCTAGGATAAATGTACCCAGTTCTTTCAATCTTCATATGGCATATCTTATGGCTATCTGGTCACTCTCCCCCAGTCTGCTCTAGATTATCAGTATAAAGTGGCTTCAGACGAGCACAATACTGCAGAAATATTCGGGACCAAGTCAGTATACAATGGGGCTGTCATCCCTCTAATCTTCTCAAAGCAGCCTAAGAGCTCATCAGGCTTCTTCACTGTCAAAATACGCTGTTGACTCATACTGAACTTTCCATCCAGGAAACCCAGCCCTTCTCCTTGCCAACCCCCTAGCCCCCAGCTCTTTTTCAGATGAATTGTGACTTAGTTGTGTCTCTTCCCATTTTGAGCTTGTAGCATTGATTTTTTTTTTCCCCAAACCCAAGGTCATCAGAAGTTGAACTGAGACTGAGATTGAAAACAAAAGGTAGAAAGGAGAATCAAGCTTAAGGAAAGGCAAAGAAAGGAGAGGAGATTGGAATAGGATATGGTGTGTGATTTAGCATTTGAAATGAAGATCTATCCATATCCTAGTGGAATTATACAGTGAGGAAAGTCCTGATTTCTCCCTACTACGAACTCAGATATTCTCTTGATTGCTAATCATATAGAATTATCAAACCTTCTTTAGAGATGCCCTATATCTTTTGGACAATTGAATTTTACATGCTTAATGAGACATTATGATCATTATAATTTTCTTTGAAATTTGGTTTATAAGGTGAAGACAAAAATAAGTTTTCTGCTCCTGGAGGTCACTAAGAAAAGGCTAGATCAGTACTTGCCATGGATTTTGTAGAAAGGATTCTTTAAGTGGAGGGTTGATTAAGATCTTAGGATCATAGTTTGACTGCTGGAAAGGTTCTCAGAATCTAATTAGTCCAGTCTCCCCATTTTACAGATGACAAAACCAAGACTCAGGCATGGTAGATAACTTGCCCAAGATGGCATAGATAGTATCAGAACCAGAATTTGAACCCATTTCCATTGATTCTAGAACCCAGAGTCTTTCTATCATCTGAACTCTGAACTCCCTTCTAGCTCTGAGGTTCTATATTGATGGGACCTCAAATGGACCAGTTTCTTCTCTTTCAGATTGTGGGCATTTATTCATTTTTAAAAAATGCTTTATTCTTCACATGCAAAATAAGAAAAAGTCCTAGCCACCAATGGACTCATAGTGTTGGCAAAAGGCTAAATGAAGAAATTAATTTAGAAATTCATAAAGAGAGGAAATTCTCATCTTCAGAGTAAACCCTTATAACACCTATACTAGTAGTGTCAACAGTACTTGGATGACCCATTCATCCTTCACCACAAAGGTATAGCTGCAGCATCCCACCTTCATTCCCAACATACTTGTGAGCATACTTACACCAACTCTAGATGAAGAGAGTTGCCCAACCATTTTTGAGATTCTGCGGAATATCTGGAAAAGCCAGCAGAGAGAATTCCAGTTCTTCTTCAGCAGTACAATAACTCTGCTCAAGTGGCCTATAAATGGATCAAGGTGGTACCTGGTAGAGACTTGTTCTGAACCAGCCTTCTTTTCTGATACCAAGTCTACAGAGAATACATTGAAGATATAGACCAACCATGGGGGTGCTTCCCCTTCTGTTGGGTTACATGGCAATCCAAAATGATTTGTTCCTTTTTCTCTTTTGTCTTTTATACTATTTCTCTCTCAAAATGATTTGACTTTTTAAAAGTCATCTTTTGTTTTTCATCACTTGCATATCCCAATGTATCCTTTATCCTTGTACCCTCAGCACATAGCACAATATTTAGTACAAATTAGTCACTTAATAAACCGTAAACACACATTTATGACAAAAACATAAAAAAGAGGGGGAAAAGTTCAGAAAAACCAAAACAATCTATTGAAAAAGCTGACATTTTATGCAGTATTTCATTCTTATAATCCCCCATTTATGCACTGAAGCAGGGTGAGATGACTTCTTATACCTCATCTTTGTCAAAGGAAATGTAAATAAATGGGAAGTAAAAAACCCCAACTGTTCCATGGCTTGCTTTGAAACTTTCTTTGTTGAAGAGTTCAGTCATGTATTTTATAAATCCAAGACACAAATTTGAGACCCCTGTGATACACTTTCATTAAGACAGCATGGTAGTATTCCAGAGACATATCAGCACAGAACCCTTCTTTAGCTGGGGTTAGCTGACACTTACACCTGGAAAAGATAGGAATAACAAAATTTTTTTAAAAAATGATACATTTGCAGTAGGAGAAACCAAGGCTCAGACCTGCAATTAAAGAACGTTTCTTAAAAAACCTTAGTCTACTCTGTATGACTCTGCTTGATGCTTTCCATCTGCTAAGTTTTCAGCAATAGCTGCTCTGAACAGGTAAAAATCCCCACCAGCTCCACGGACTGGCCATCTCTATTTGTTTCAACTTTGTTGAGTTCTTCCTGCTTCCAGTGACAAGATTTGAGTAGAAAAAGGGGTTAATGCTTCTGCTTGCTCTTGTGAAAGTTAGTGGGTAGATGAAAAAAATCAACAGATTTTGCTTTTTCCAAGTATAAGCCTGGAAGTTAGAGGGCTTAATTCTGCAAAGATGTACTCCCTGTCACTAGGGGGCTCTTATGTCATCTCTAGGGGGCTTTTATATGGTCTCTACTCCCTCATTCAAGTGAATAGGTAGCACAGGACAAAGGGAATATCAGGCACTATGTTAAACACTTTACATCTTTGGATCCTCAGAGCAATCTTGCAAAATAGGTGCTGTTCTTATCTTCATTTAACATTTGAGGAAACTGAGGCAGAAATAAGTTAGCTGACTTGCCCAAAGTTACTCAACTAGTAAATGTCAGAGGCTGGATTTGAACTCAGGTCTTCCTGACTCCAAGGCCAGTACTCCATCCACTGGGCCATCTAATTGCCTCTGTGTCATAGGAGGAATTGTAGTCTTGAGTTCCTGTCCTCGTTTTATCATGAACTTCCTATAGGAACTCTGGTGAACAATTTCATGTCACTGGGTAAAAGAAAACTCCATTTCCTCATCTGCTGGCCTAAATCATCTCTTTGGTCTTCCCAAGTCTAACGATCAATGATTCATCTTCCCTAACTTCACACAGCTAGTTAGTGATGGACAGGAGGCAAGAATTCAGGACTCTTTCTAATGTCCCATTCTAGTGCTCAGAGATTGACTAATAGGTCTTCCTTAGTTGTTATGCTGATGAATTGATTCTCTTTAAAGGAAAGGTTGAGGAAGACAAAAAGCAAACCCCAAGCAGTATGTAATGAGATTACAAAAACCCTGAACTTCTGCCAGTCTCGTAATAGAACTTGCAACTTCTAGCTTTCATGTCTTTTCTAACTGTTGTTCTCTCTGCCTAGAAATCCCTCATTTTCATCCAATTTATCCTTCCAGTCCTAGTTCATCTTGCCTTGCTATATGAAGCATTACCAGAGGGCATCATTTTTTATTGATTATCCCTCTACAAAATCCCTCAGGTACTATTGTCCATTATTACCTTTTCATGTGTATATTTCTGGTATTCCTAACTTTACTATAAGCTCCTGAAGGGGATGGACTATGCCTTCTACCTCTTTATATCTTCTCCTGTGCCTGTTGAGCAGAGGGCTTTGTAATCATTTATACTAAAAAATATATATAATTAAATGGAAGTGACCAAGATACTGAAAAGGCCAGTGATGATAACGTGTGGGTTCTCAACGATAGAAGAGCAAAGATACTAAAATAACTATTGGGTGGCACAGTGGATAAAGCACCAGGCCTGAAGGCAGGAAGACTTATTTTCCTGAGTTCAAATCTGGCCTCATACACTTTCTAGCTGTGTGACTGTGGACGAGTCACTTAATCTCTATCTGCGTCTGTTTCCTCAGCTATAAAATGGGGATGATAATAAGCACTTACATCTCCAGGATCAGGTGAGATCATATTTGTAAAGTGATTAACACAGTATCTGGTACATGATAAACACATAATAATCAAAATAATAGCTTACATTTATATAGTGCTTACAATGTGCCCTGGCACTGTGCTAAGCCTGTTATACTTGTGCCTTGACCCCTTTGCTCATGACGCCTGTAGAGAAACAATGATGGAAGAGGGGAGGCCTTGAGTCCTCTGGTGCCAACATATGGCCTTATGGAGACAGGTCTCAGTCCTTCTGGTCTGGTGTCTGTTATTTTCTATTTTAGGTAAATGAACTGAAGACTACAATCTTGGGTGTTTTGAAAGGTCAAGAAAGTGAACTATCTGATTTTGCAGCCAACTCATCATATGCCCTGAGAAGCAAGAAGGAAGTAACCTTCAGTGATAGATGAGACAAGGACTCTTCAGGGAGTAAGGCCACATTTGGATGGAAGTTTTGTGGGAGCGATGTTATGCAGAAACTGTGCTAAGTCTGAAACCACTATCTCCAGAGACCAAGATGGATAGGAGAGAGTATACTCCCTACATCTTAGGATGTAGGGAGTATGTCTCTGTCTCTCTGTCTCTGTCTCTGTGTCTCTCCCTCTCCCTCTCCTTCTCCCTCTCCCTCCTTCTCTCCCTCCTTCTCTCTCTCTCTCTCTCTCTCTCTCTCTCTCTCTCTCTCTCTCTCTCTCTCTCTCTTTCTCTCTCCCTCCTTCATCCCTGTTATATTATTCATACCAGCAGGGCACCCAGTCTGTCTCTTGCTCCCTTTCTCAGACAAACTGCTACCTACCCATGCCTTTCCCAAAATATTATCTTTGAAATCTATGGTACAGCATTTTGCCTTTCTTTGTGGCATTGTTGTCTTTGAAAAGATTGAAATAGCAGTGTTGAGAATACTAGCTCTGAAGACCTAGGTTCAAGTATGCAATAGCTATAGAAGCAGAGGATTTGTTTTTGGTATATCTTCAAAGTAAATATCCTCTTGTACAAGCTAATTCATGTTAAGTGATTAAATGGAACCAGAATGCTAATTATTGGCTGCTAACAGAGAGGGAGATACAGCCAGTGAGGGTTCAAGTCAATAGCATTTAAGAAGGGACACCATGAACTCTACAGGGAACCCCCAAAACTCAAGAGGACTAAGTGTAACAGGCTTGACTTTGGGAGAATGAAACAAATACTCTCTACCTCAGTAAAAGGAGAAGGATGGACCAGATGACCTCTAAGCCTCTTTTTAGTGCTATGACTGTGATTCCAGTTTCTCTTTCTAATCTTATCAACAACCTTTTGGGAGGGTGAGATGGTGTTCCCTCCACCCACTCCCACAGCTGGAGGGCATTGTTCCTCCCATTTCATTCCTGTGTTCCTGTAAAATGAATCATGTTTCAAACCTGAGGAACTCTGAAGGAACTGTGAACTTTCAAGGCAGTTAAGATGCTGATCCTTGAACTCAGGATTCCAGCTGAGAAGTCAAGCTGCCAGGTTGTAATTTCATTCTGCTCCCATTGATGATTGATTGTCTGAGTCTCTTCCAGATGTGGAAATGTAAAAGTATATTTTAGAGCTATCATTGTCCTCAGAGATCTTAATATTTCAGAACTGGAAAGGACTTCATGGATACAATCCCTCTCTCTGTCTCTGTGTCTCTGTCTCTGTCTCTGCCTCTGCCTCTGTATCTCTCTTTCTCTCTCTGTCTCTGTCTCTGTCTGTTTCTCTGTCTCTGTGTCTGTGTCTGTCTCTCTGTCTCTCTCTGTCTCTGTCTCTCTGTCTCTGTCTCTGCCTCTCTGTGTCTCTCTCTCTCTGTCTCTGTCTCTGTTTCTCTGTCTCTGTCTGTCTCTGGTCTCTGTCTCTGTCTCTCTCTGTCTGTCTCTGTCTCTCTGTCTGTCTCTCTCTCTGTCTGTCTCTCTCTCTCTGTCTCTGTCTCTGTCTCTCCCTCCTTAATCCCTTTTATATCATTCATGCCAGCAGGGCACCCAGCCTCTGCTTGAAGACCTCGTGAAGTAGCCCATTCCACTTTTGGATATCTCTAATTGTTAGAAGTTTTTCCTGTACATTGTTGTAACTTTGACCCATTGCTCCTGGCTCTGCTCTCTGAAAGCAAGTAGAACAAATCTACCCTTATCTGTTATGATATGTCTTAAAATACTTGAAGGCAGATAGAATGCCTATGATGCCATTTCTACTCCATCCCTCTATCCCAGCTCTTCTTTTCTCTAGCAAATATTTTCAGTTGCTTCAACAGATCCTCTTGTGTCATGAACTCCAGGCCTTTCATCACCCTCTAGGTGCCTTCCTCTGGACTTTCTCTAGCTTATAGTTTGAGTAAGGACCTCAGTGTCTGGTATCTAATCCTGCCAGGTGATCTTCAGAATCTTCCCAAGACAATTCAAATGAAAGCAATTCAGTTTCCTGGCATGGTGCTGGTAGACTGTCCAGGTTTCAAAGGCACACAACAATAAGGTGGAGATTCCACATGTTCATGGGAACTATTCCTGCCCAACCTGTGGCAGAGCATGCCGAGCTCATCTGATCAGTCACAGTCGGACACATTGAACCTTAACTTTAGCATAGTGATGTTGTTTTGGTCCTTTTCGAGAACGAAGGACAACAACCACCACCAGCTTATAAATATGCTTCCTAAACTGTGGTACCAAGAATTGAAGACAGTGTTTCCTATATAGTCTAACCAGGGTAAAATATGGTGGGGCCATTCCCTCCTCATTTCTGAAAGCTATTGCTTCTTTTAGTCCGAGATTTTATTAGGCTTTTTTTTTTTCACAGGGGGAGGTGTATGTGAATATATCACTCTGTTGTATAATATTTAGTTTATGATCTGCTAAATCCCCCAAACCCTTTTCTCAGACAAACTGCTACCTTGTCATGCCTTCCCCAAAGTATCCCCTTTGAAATGAATGGTCCAGCATTTTGCCTTTCTTTGTGCTACTCTTTTCATTGAAGAGATTGAAGTGACATAATGCTGAGAATATTAGCTCTGAAGACCTAGCCTCACTTATGGGATAGCCATTAGAAGCAAAGGATGGAAAGGTGAAAGATTCAATTCAATGCAATAAACATTTATTGAGCACCTACTGTGTGCCTGGCATTGTGCTAAGTGCCAGGGACACAAAAAGAGACAAAAGACAGTCCCTGCCCTCAAGGACCCTACAAATTAATGAGGGAGATAACATGGAAACAAATATATACAAAACAAACTGTAAACAGGACAAATAGGAAATAATTAACAGAGAGAAGACATTTAAATTAAAAGGGCTTGTGGAAGAATTCTTATAGAAGGTAGGATTTTAGTTGGAACTTTAAGGAAGTCAGGAGGAAGAGGGAGTGTATTCCAGGCATGGGGGATAGACAGAAAGAACACCCAGAGTTGAGAGATGGAGTGTCTGTGGAATAGCCAGGAGACCAGTGTCACTGGATCTGAGAATACATATTGAGGAGTAAATGTAAGAAGAATGGAAAGAGAAGGGGGGGTTAGGTTATGAAGGACTTTGAATGCCAAAAAGAACATTTTGTATTTGCCCCCCGAAGCAATAGGAAACCACTGGACTTTATTGAATGGGCAGTAGAGTTGTGTGTGTTTGAGACATGATCAGTCCTACTTTTTAGGAAAATCACTTTAGTGACTGAAAGGAGCACAGCTTGCAGTAGGGCAAGATTCAAAGCAGGGAGACCCACCGACAGGTTAGTGCAAGAGTCAAGGTTTTAGTTGAGGGCTTACATTAGGATGGCATTAGTGTCAGAGGAGAGAATGGGGTATATTTGGGAGATGCAGCAAAGGTGAAATTGGCAGGTCTTGGCAGCAGTTTGGATATGGGGCGGGAGCGGGGTCGGGGTCGGGGGGTGGTGAGAGATAGTGAAGGATCCAGGATGACTCCCGGGTTATGAGCCTGAGGGACTGGGAGGATGGTGTTGCCTTCTACTGCAATAGGGAAGGATGAAGACAGGAAGGGTTTAGGAGGAAAGATAATGAATTTCATTTTGGATGTATTAAGTTTAAGATGTCTGTTGGACATCCAGTTTGAGGTATATGAAAGGAATTTGGAGCTGTGAGATTGGAGGTCAGCAGAGAGACTGGGGCAGGAAAGGTAGATTTGCATCATCAGTATAAAGACGGTAGCTAAATCCACGGCAGCTGATGAGGACACCAAGTATTCAGGGAGAAGAGAAGGGGTCCCAGGACAGAATTCTGAAAAACACTTACAGTTAGAGGGTGAGACATGGAGGAGTATCCAGCAAAGGAAACAGAGGAGAGGTCAGATAAATAGGAGGAAACTTGGAAGACAGTGGTGTCTCAAAAACCTGGAGAGAAGAAATTATCAAGAAGAGACAGAGATCAACAGTGTCAAAGAGAACTTAGAGATCATCTGGCCTGATCCCTTTATCTGACATATGAGGAAACTGAGACCCAGAAAAGAGAAATAACTTGCCCAAAGTCATATGAGTAGGAAGAAAGAGGCAGAGGTGGAGATTTGAATCCAGGTCTCTTCTCTTCCCCTCTCCTTTCCTCTCTCACCCTCCCCTCCCCTCCCCTTCCTCCTCTTCCTCCTCCTCCTCCTCCTTCTCGTTCTTCTTCTTCTTCTTCTTCTTCTTCTTCTTCTTCTTCTTCTTCTTCTTCTTCTTCTTCTTCTCTCTCTCTCTCTCTCTCTCTCTCTCTCTTTCTCTCTCTCTCTCTCTCCATGTTGTCTCTACAGCTACATATCTATTACTTAGCACGTAGCTGGTGCTTAATAAATGTTTAATGAATTTCAGAATGGTTTAAAATTGGAAGGTGCACTAAACAAAATTTCCCTTTGCTACTTACTAGCTATCATTCTGGAGAAGTTAACATAGCCCTATTGATCTCCAGTTTGGTCATCTATAAAATGTGAATGAGCAGCAGTGAGGTGTAGTAGTTAGAGAACTGCTACTGATAGACTCAGGAGGAGCTAGGTTCCCACGTTCTCTCTCTATGACCCTATATAAGTCACATAATCTTTTGGTGCCCCAGGCAACTTTCTAAAAGCATAAATGAAAAAGTGGTTGGTAGAAGAAATTCTTCCCGGGAATTCTCTATTTTCATGTAATAACTGGTATGATTCCTTTCTCCCACCCAAAATGAGGATGATAATGCTTGCATGACATTATTAAGAAATCATTATGTTAAGTTTTACAATAATAATAATGATTATTTTTACATTTTTCGCAATAAAACTCAGAAATGCACCTGTGGTAAGTTACTATCCTGCTATTATTCTTTTTCTATTTAACATCCAGAAGATTATTGTGCACTTTGATAAAATGTCTTATTCTTAGAAATGAGTGAATTTTATTATTATCATCATTATTATTATGATGTTGTTCTCAGGCAGCTGGTACCTTTCCGGTAGCTATGTACACATTTGCTCTTCAGTCCCATCCCCAAGTTCTTGGTATCACCTAATGAGTTATAGATCAAAGTATGTAATTGCTCAAGGGGCAATGATGAAGCATTTTCCTTGATTGTTGAAACAGCATTTAACCCCTTGTAACATGGGGACTCTAATCTTTGCTCTTCTGGGTACCACCCCTAAAACCATATCAAACAATTCTGTTCCTTTCCTTTTCCCTTTTATCGCCCTTCGGAACAATGTTGGGGCTTGTATCCTGGCAGGTTTCTTTTTCTGTGAGAACAGTAATCTCATTTCAATGTGTGTGGGTGGGTAGATTATAAGGTACAGCCTTGGAGCTCAGGTGCAGGGCTAGGGAGGGACTGTTTTAAATACTTGTATGATTAACAAGCCCCTGGATTTTTGTGGATTGTAAAGAAAGAGCCGCCGTGAGGATTATCGCTTAGTTTGGGAATGATTCACCAAAAAGAAAAAAAAAAACCTGAAATGCTTTGGGAGGATGGAAGAAAGGACTTTTCTTTTTACCAGAGTGGTTAGTGATCAGCACAAATAGGTTCAAATCCATGAAGGCCCCTCCTCCCACTCCTCTCTACCCCGCTCCACCCTCCACCCCCAGTCCCCTCCACCCCCCACTTCCTCACATGATTTCTGGAAGAAGAACAGAGAATCTTATCTGTGGTTTAAACTACTTCCACTAAATTCAATTCAACAAACATTTATTAAGCATCTTGTACTTGCCAGGAAAATGTGCTGGACTGATGAAGAGTGCAAGGCAAAAACAGTAGTAATAACCTGTGCCTTCAAGGAGTTTATATTCAGTTGTTTAGCAACAGTGTAGTAGGGGTGGCTAGGTGGTGCAGTGAATAGAGCACAGGCCCTGGAGTCAGGACGACCTGAGTTCAAATTCGACCTCAGACACTTAACACTTGTCAGTCATGTGACCTCTGGCAAGTCACTTAACCCCAACTGCCCTGCCTTCCACCCTCCAAAACAAGCAAACAGTGTAGTATCATTCCAAGCAGAGAGGTCAAACACTGGTCTGTTTATTCCAGAGTGATGCACAAGCTAGGTTAAAATGTAATTCGGAAATGTTTAATAAAATGAATAAAAATACAATAGGACATAGATAATATTACATTTTAAAATTAAGTCAATACGAAGCCCACAGGGATCCTTGTATATGGATTAGTGGCTCCCGTATCTGTTTTGGTTAAACACCACTGATTTAGTGAATGAAGGATCTGAAGTCAGAGGACCTGGCTTTGAAGCCCATCTCTGTCAGTCCCAATCTGACTCTGGGCAAACAGCTTCTCTCTGGGGCTCAGTTTACCAGTCTGTACAAATCCCAGCTTTGATGCTTATTAGTTATGTGATCACTGGCAAGTTTGAGTTTTTGAACTTTGGTCTCTTTGTTTATAAAATACGAGTAATAATAGTTGGACCTCACAAAGTTATTGTGGGGGAAAAAATCCTCAATCTTAAAGCACTATAAAGACATTTGAGGTGTTATTTTTTCTTTCCGAAGTCTCCTCCAGCTCTAATAAGCTATGATTTCGAGAGCCCCCAGGTACTTCTCTCATTGAGAACAAAATGGATGGAAAAGAAATGGCTATTGCCAGTTGGTTTGTGACTGTGTTCCCACAGCCATCATTGAGTGGAAAAATCATTGTGGAGAAGAGAGCCACCTTCCCTAAGTTCTTAAAATTGCTGGCTGACTGCTACTAACAGGTACAAGAGCCCTGGGAGTGGCAGCACCCCAACCCCCAGACCATCGTTCTTGCTTCCAGACCAGTCCAAATATCCATCAACTGGGCAAGCAACTCCTTTGGAGGAGGGGCCAAATACCAACTAACTGCTTCACACAGAATAAAACTGTCATTGTTCCCAGAGTTTACTTTCTACTAGTGAGATAACATGCATACTTACAGGTTTAGTATATATGAAATAGGCTTATTTGCATATTATTTCCTCCATTAGACTATGAATTCCTTGAGAGTAGAGATTATTTATTTGCTTTCTTTGTATTCCCAGAGTTTAGCAATCAATTAGTCAATCAATAAACATTTGTTAACCCCCTATTACGGGCCAGGCATTGTGCTAGGTGGAGAGTACTAGACTGATAGTAGGTGCCTAATAAATTCTTGTTGACTTGATGATGTTTTCTAGAAGGTTCAAGGCCAGGTCCAAAGATTTCTCCAGGAAATAGTTCACTTCCAACCCTTTCTTATTTGGAAATATCTGTATTGGTTTTCACAGAAAAATATCCAGTTCCAAATACAAGGCTCTGCTTTGGGTGTGGGTTGCAAAAAATCCTGGAGTAAGATAAAGTGAAAGTCACATAAAGAGTCATTTGAAAGTGGGTA
Source organism: Pseudochirops cupreus (assembly GCA_028627135.1). Classification (NCBI taxonomy): domain Eukaryota; kingdom Metazoa; phylum Chordata; class Mammalia; order Diprotodontia; family Pseudocheiridae; genus Pseudochirops; species Pseudochirops cupreus. The sequence continues at coordinate 501,397,719 of CM053580.1, read as the reverse complement.
CTATGTAACCATCTGGTAGAATGGGCACCCTGTGAAGGCTCAATAAACATGAACTGACTTACTCAGAGTAGCAATAATGTATCCCATCAATCAGCTGCAAACATTTTCCAAATGTCAACTGATAGCTTTGCTTTGTAACGAGTACTTTCTACTGGGGCTGGCTCTGTAAAACAGCTGGGCACTCAGCCCCCATTGGTATTACTCGTTGCCTCTCTAAGCCTTGCTGGTGAAGCTGAATTAAGAAGGATGCAGGGTGATCCTGACTGATGATCACTTTGAGATGATAGCATAAGACAGGTAAGACATGCAAGCAAATTTAGAGGCTGAAGCTTTGGGGGCAATGAGTTGACTCAATCAGCCAGGTCCCTGGCCTTTTCTGCCCATCCTCAACAGTTCCTATATGTTGCCTGTTCACCTCACAGGAATCTCTTTTTATTTGGCCTTTATGCTGCCACAGAGGGGTTCCCACTTCTGTCTCTGGAATTTCAGTTCTATCAGGAAATTATGGCATGCTAAATCTGATGAATCAATGATTGTTCTAATCATTGGGATGTACTGGCTTCTCCCTCTCTCCCAACAAAAGGCTCCATATGACATCCCATCCGTCACTGATGTCTAAAACTCTTGCTGCTTTTAGTCTCTTCTATGAGAGATATGAGATCACATGGATTCATTCGTATGAAATTTTCAGGGACTTAAAATGTTGCCCTTCTTGGAAACAATTTGCAGTAGGAAATTTCATAGAGTTGGAGGAATGTTAGCTATGAACTCTAGTTCAAACCCCAACTGACGGATTCATTCTGTCTAAAATAGAAGTTATTAACCTGGAGTCCATATACTTTTTTTCTTTTTAAAAAAATATTTTGATAACAGTATTTCAATATAATTGTCTCCTTTGAAATCTTATGTATTTTATGCTTTTATAAGCATTGTTTTGAGAAGGCTTCATCAGACTTCCAAAGGGGTCCATAACATAGGAAAAGATAAGAACCCCTATGTAGAATATTATTATTATTATTAAGTGGTCATCCACTAGAAAAGTGGTGTCAAACTCAAATGGAAATGGATCTCTGTAGCCATATTAACTTAGAAAACCACAAACTAACATTAACTATGTTGCATTGAATTTGTTGTTGTTGTTAAACATTTTTCAATTACATTTTAATCTTTCAGGGTGCCATTCAGAGCGTGCTGGCTTCAAGTTTGGCACCTTTGCCCTAGAACACTTCAAGTGGTTAGGAAGTCTAAATTAAGAAGAGTTCAGAATGGGAAGGGACCTTTCAGATAATCTTATTCAACCACTCATCTGAGAGATGGTGAAACTCAAGCCCAAAAGGTTACCATGGATTTGTGAGGTCATGTAACTTGTTCCAGCTAGAGACTGAATCAACTCTAGGAACCATATCCCCAGACTTCAAGTTAGTTCAGGTGTGGGGAAACTGCTGAGGCCTCATATGGTGTTTTAGGTTCTTAGGTGTGGCTTTTTGACTGGATCCAAGTTTTACAGAACAAATCCTTTTATTAAGGGGATTTGTTATGTGAAGTTTGGATTCAGTCAAAAGGCCATACCTGAGGACCTAGAAGGCCACATGTAGCCTTGAGGTTGTTGGTTCCCCACCCCTGGGCTAGTTCCTTGCACAGTTACCTATAATTACTACAATTGTTAGGCTCAAAGGATGATGGATATAGCAGTGGAAGGGACCCCAGAGATCATCTCATCCCAAATTAATTTTGTAGATGAAAAAAGTTAGACACATAGAGCTTAAGTGACTTGCCAAGGTCACGCAATTTTTTTATTTTGCTAAGCTGAATTGTAAAAAGAAAGATGATATGATACAATGAATATGACAGTAAATCTGGAATCAGACGACTTGTGTTCAAATTTTGTGGGGTTTTGTAAAAATCACTTAATTTCTTTGTATCTCATTTTCCTCGTGTTAAAATGCAAGGGGTAGAGTAGATTGTAAGGTCCCTGATAAGCTCTAAATTCTATGATTCTAGAGAGAACTTAGGAAGAGCAGTAGTCAATTATGAAGGAATGAATTTATAATGTTAGTATTTCAAAATCAATGGAGGGGATTTTTTTTGGGTGAGGAGGTATTCCTAGAAGTCATCAAATCCCACCCTTCAGCTACTTACGTGACTACACCTATATGGCAGTAGGTATCACATATTATACATTTTGCAATCAGATTCTTTGTACAAACTAGACAAAAAGTTAAAAGTAAAAGTTAAAAAAGATAAAAGTAAACTATTTATTGATGATTTCAAAGACTTTTTACCATTTTTTCCCATCTACCTATACTCCATATGCTTTTCCAACTCATGCACAGAAGGAATATTAGCATTGGGAAAGACCTTAGAGATCCTTTCCAATCTGCCATATATATCAATACACCAATAACTCGTGATTTTTGTTAATGTGGGAATTTCCTCCAATGATATAGATTGCAAGCCATCTCTGAATTAGAGAGTTGTCAGAGATGCAGTGACTTGTGCAGGGAAACATAACTAGTAAGTGCCACAGATCACACTTGAACCCAGGTCCTTTTGACTCTCAATCCTGCCACTTACCCCATAAAATATATTAGCTCTTTCCTCTGTAAAATGAGGGGGATTGGATGAGATGACCTCTCAGATACTTTCTAATGCTAATGTTTTCTGAGCCTATGAATCTAAGATTCAAATTAGAAACTCTTGATGGGACTACTTCCTTCTTCATTTGTCACCTTTTACTGGTATTTGTCAGGATTATCCTCTACTCTTAAGTATTAGTACTAGAGCTGTCAGGAGCCTGCCTTCTCACCTATTTTTGGTCAGTTACCTTCTGGCTGTTGTGTTTTTAGATGAACAAATAAGAGATGAAGGGCGTCACAGAATATAAAATGGATAATTTTGATTACATGAAATTAAAGAGCTTTTGCATGAAAACCAACGCAGTCAAAATTAGAAGGAAAAAAGAAAATGGGGGAAGTTTTTCAGCAAGTTTTTTCTGATAAAGGCATTTCTCAAATATATAGGGAACTGTACCAAATTTATTAAAAAAAGACTGCATTCTCTGTTTGACAAATAGTCAGAGGATATAAACAGGTAGTTCTCAGAAGAAGAAATCAAAGCTATCAATAGTCACATGAAAAAATGCTTTAAATCACTACTGATTAAAGAAATGCAAATTAAGACAACTCTGAGATACCACTTCACACCTATCAGATTGACTACCAACAGAACAGGAAAATGACAAATGCTGGAGGGGATGTATAAAAATTGGGACACTAACACACACACAGTGGAGTTGTGCACTAGTCTAATCATTCTGGAGAACAATTTGGGACTAAGGCCTACAAAACTCTGCATACCCTTTGATGCAGCAATACCACTACTAGATCTGTATCCCAAAGAGATCAAAGAAGTAAAAGGACTCATATACGAAAAAATATTTATAGCCACTTTTTTTGTGGTGGCAAAGAATTGGAAATCAAAGGGATGCCCGTCAGTTGAGGAATGACTGAAGAAGTTGTAGTATATGATGATGATGGAATACTATCGTGTTATAAGAAATGATGAGTGGAATGGTTTCAGAAAAACCTGTAAAGACTTATATGAGCTCATGCAAAGTGAAGTGAACAGAACCAGAAGAACACTGAAGACAGTAACAGCAGTATTATAAGGATGATCAACTGTGAAAGACTTAGCTACTCTGACCAAGACAATTCATAAGGACTCATAATGAAAAATGTTATCCACGTCCAGAGAGAGAGAGAGAACTGATGAACTCGGAAAGCAGATTGAAGCATGTTTTTTTTTTACTCTCTTTATTTTTATTGTTTAATTTTGTTTGTACTTTCTTTTGCAACATGGCTAATATGGAAATATATTTTATATGACTTTACTTGTAGAATTGATACCAAATTGCCTGCTTTTCCAAGGAGGGTGGAAGGATAAGCAGAAGGGAGAGAATTTGGAACTAAATATTTTTTTAAAAAAATATTGTTTAAATTTATTTTACATGTAATTGGGAAATATTTAATGTAATACAAATAATTTTTAAAACTGACTCCTTCCTTGAAAAAGGGGACACTATCTTTTCTTTTAGATCGTAGGGGGAGGTGTAGATGATTGGAACGTAAAAGGCAGACTACTGCTTCCAATTCTCAAGAGGGCAAGGCCAAGCAGACTTGGTTCCCAAAGCATGTTAACTGCATTGGATTGTAAATAGTAGCACAGGATTAAAGGCACCTATTTTGAGGTCATTTCCTCTTCTCCTTTCTTTCTCCCTTTCCTGTTCAAAAAAGTAGGCCCACAATAAGCACTTTTTTCTTTTCCTCACAGGCAAGACATTAGAGATGCTATCTTCCCTAGACTTTCCCTTCTCTCCTTCATCATGGATAATAGGACCAATGATTCTTTCTCCTTCTTTCTTGTAGGTAATAGATCATAAAGCTTTTTCTCTTTTTCTTTTGTAGGGCAGAGGGATGGCAAGCTATCATCTTCTTTCTATCTTTTTCCTCTTTATTCTCACCTTTCTTGCTAGAAATTGGGAAGTCTGGTTGGGAAGTCTGTGTGGCCTCATAGCAAGGGATGTCCAACAGTGTTAAGCATAAGTAAACTGTTGTCACCTTTCCTTCAGAAAAAAAAATACACACACACACACACACACACACACACCCCCTTATATATATTTCAGATCTATGAGGTTACAACGAAGAATTCTGCATTCATTGCATGAGTCATTTCAAATACATTTTGTGTTTGTATTGAGTGGAGAATTTCCCCTCAAATTCCATGTGCTTGATGTGCCCCATTAAGTATATTTCTCTCAAACAAAATTATGTGTTTATTTAATGGGCTTCAGCCTGTCAGGTGCACAAAGATATACATAAAATTTCTATATGGAGGGGCAGCTAGGTGGCACAATGGACAGAGCACTGGCCCTTGGAGTAAGGGGGACCTGAATTCAAATATGGCCTCAAAAACTTGACACTTACTAGCTATGTGACCCTGGGTAAATCATTCAACCCAATTGCCTCTACAAAAAAATTTCTGTGTAGAAGGAATAGTGGCCTTTTAGATATCTGTGGTTTTATAATGTATCTTTGGATGGGAAGGATGTAGGTATTTTTTCTTATTATTATCTCCTTCTTCTTCTACTAACAGATTCTTGGAAGAATATGAACAGTCTCTCCTTCAACAATTCAATTACTAAATCAACCAAATATTTATCAAGCAACTTATATGTACCAGAAACTATTGGAGGCCAGGTATATACAAAGACAAACATGAATCTGTCCCTGTCCTTAAAGGGCTTACACTAAGGCAATGTAAACAACAAAGAAAAAACAAAGACCAAAGTGAGGACTGGATCATTATGAAGGTCAGACTTTTCCTGAAATAAGAGATGAGGCCACCCACCTCCCATCAACTCTTCTTTGAAGAGGGAGTTGGGCGGCTGGGAACACTATGGGTGTGGAACATGGCATATACTATAAAATTTGATGGATGCATTGGTTTGTTTTGCTGACCTGTTCTTCTCTCTCTCCCTTCCTCTCTCTCTTCCTCTATTCCTTCCTCTTTCCATCTCTCTCTCACTCCTTCTGTTCTTCCCTCCCTTTCTCTCTCCCCATTCTCCCTCCTTCTTCCCTTCATCCCACCTTTCTCTTTCTTCTCTCTCTCTTTTTTTAAATAAGGGGTAGCTCATTTGTTAAGGAAAGGAGGAAGTATCTGTTCTGAAATCTGATCTGCTATACATTAGGATTTTAGAATTTTTGTCTTTGTATCCATACTCAGTGCCCACCATATTGTAAGGCACATATTAATTAACTGCTTATTAAATGCCAAAACAAGCCATATCAATAAAAACTGAACATCTATTTGAAAATAAAATCAATCTGACTCAGTGCTTATAACAGGCAATTGTTGGAGAAAATTGAGCAGTCTATTTAACATATCTGGAAAGGATCATGGCAAGGAAAAATGCATCTCTTCACCTCTTGATGATCTGCATGGAATTATAATGTTATGGAGATGCAGTTATTATGATTGCTGACTCAACCTCCCTATGTGACCAGCTATGCACAGTGCTAGGTGTTACATGCTTCCCAAAGTGCCACTGGATTAATTGCTACCTAAGCAGGAATCTCATCTGTAATATCTCCATCTAGTGACCATTCAATGTTTACTCTGAGATCTCCAGTGACAAGGAATTCTTTTCAAGGCAGTCCAATCTGATTTTGAATCGACTTATAGAGAACTGAGGGATTCATAATTCAAATCACCAAATCTCCAAGTCATTTATGTTTGCATATGGAATGTAATCAGAAACACCCGTCTACTCATGTGCAGACTCTGTGCCCAGGCTTTAACCCTCTTCCGATTTGCCATTCTGTCAGCAGCCTGGTGCCTAACTGAGTGAGGATTGGAGATGAATATGGATGAAATGAGATAATAGTTGTGAATGTACTTTGAAAGTACTCTACCAGTGTAAGCTATTATTAAGCTATTAGTGATTAGACTTGTTCTGCTTGGCCCCAGAGAGTAGAACCAGGAGCAATTAGATGAAGTTTCATGGAGACAGATTTTGGCTCAATATAAAGAGGAAATTAAAAAAAAAAAAGTAGAACTCTCTAATAATGGAATAAGCTGCCCTGTAAACTGGCACATATTAATGTAATATAACCTAAGCCTTGTGAGCTTGTAGTAGTAATATTACTACCTTGTAAGGTAGTAATTTTCCCTATCCCTTGAGGTATTCAAGTGGAGGCTAGATGACCATTTGACAGAATATTATAGAAGAAATTCATGCTTTAGATAGGAGTTGGGCTGGATAATTGCTGATATCCCTCGTTGAATTACAGCTCTAAGATTCTATGAATATCTAATTCAGGAACCCTTAAAGTAAATAGTCCATTTGTGGAAAATTAAAAATTGACTGCAGTTATTCCTTCCACATTGTGACTTTCCCCACTGTGGTTTTGATGTGTTGCCCATCAACATAAGAAATTAAATAGGAATTTTTTGGGAGTTTTGTAGAAGCTTCAGATGACATGTAAAGGTCCGCAGATGACACAGAAAAAGTTCAGAAACTCAGAAATGCATAAAATCTATGTATTGTATAATATCAACATATTTTATCTTTTAATACTGTAAACACCCCATAAAAGAAAAAGAAAAAATTCAGGCTTCTCTGGTATGAAGGGAGGGCCAAAAATATTTATGTGGATTTTACAGATCACAGGTGCACTACCTACCTCCTAACCCCCCAAAGTAGGCTGGAAATGTGATTTCCTCAGTGAGGAAAATCCCTCCACAAATGCAGATCTCTAAGCCCTTTGTAGCTTAGAGTATTGGAAAGTTGCTGGGGACTTTGGGAGTTTAAATGACTTGCCACACAGCCACTATGTGTCAGGGACAGGATTTGCACTCAGATCTTCCTGACATCAAGGCTAGCACCCTATCTGTTTCTCTATGCTGCCTTTTGCTTGGAATGAGAGTCTTAAAACCAGAGTGACTTATGTAGAACACTGCTTCACTGACATCAGGATTTCAATGCAATTAGACTTTCTCTTCCTTCTAGAATAGCAAGGCAGGATAGCAGGTTCTGCAAGTATAGACTTGGGAGAGAAGGAACATCCAAGCTTTGTGAGGTCTTTCGGTGACAGTTTTACTGGTTACCTTCTTTGTGCCTATGCACTTGAGGTTTTATTGGCTGCATTGTCTGTGTTTATTAGGGCCTCGTGAAGGCAACTCCTATTGGGGGTGGAGATGAGCAGTGGGAATGGAATGGAGGAGCATCCTTGTTGGTGATGTTCAGCAGGTTAATTAGGAGGGCAGGGAGATGTCTATGAGCGATATCATATCCTCCAGGTGCTTGTCTACAGTTTGCTGGAAACCCATGCAAATTAGGGAATGTTTCCTGGAAGAAGTCAGCCTGTAGTAACCTCCCAGCCCATACTAACATGGTAAGCCAGAAGTGACATTCACTGACACCCTGCTGACCAGAAACCTGGGCTCCATCTGCCCCAGTCGTTGAGGGCATGTCTGTGTGGCATTTAAAATGGATTTCCTTCTGATCAGAACTCCATGCTAAATTAGAAGGAAGCTGAGGGATTATGGAGTCAAACTCTTCATTTTTACAGAGAGAGGAACTTAGGAATTAGGGAGTGAAAGTGATTTGTTTTAGTGTTTTGTTTCTCAGATGGAAATATTGCTCCTTTGCTTGAGAGGTAGTGGGGCATAGTGGAGAGAGTAAAGGACCACCTTGGGCAAGTCATTTAACCTCTTTGATCCTCAGTTTCCTCATCTGTAAAATGGAGATAATAAAACTGCCAACCTTACAGAGCTGTTGTGAAATGACATTGTAGAGTGTTTTGTAAATTTTAAAGGGCTATGGAAATGCACATTATCTTTAAATAGAGATGATAATATTTACCTCATAGGGTTGTTATCAAGAAAGCCCTTGATTAATGTGAGTTGTTATTGTGATTATTTCCGTAGGGATATTAATCTCTAACTCCAGAAGCATTGCACTGATAGGCCATCAAGTTTGAAAGATTTTGTTCAGTGTATCCTGTATATTAAGCATTGTTTAATTATTAATATGTATTATAGTTAAGAGCTTCCTGGACCATGAGAGGTACTAGGACTCCAGTTTTAAGGGGGCAGTGTGGAATATTAGAAAGAGCACAGGTTTAGGGATAGATCTGTGTTCAAAACAGACTATCACCTCTGTGACCTTGGGCAAGTCACTGTCCTCCTCGGTCCTCAATTTTCTCATCTCTGAAATGAGGGCATTTTATCAAATGTAATAATAAAGTGCTTAGCACACTGCCTGGCACATAGTAGGCACTTAATAAATGTTTTTTCCTGTCCCCCATTTCCCTTCTCTGAAATGCCCTCTAACTTTGAGTTCTATGAAGGCTTCACAGAACAGGTGACACGAGTCAAATCAATCAATCAATGCAAACTGAACTGGGCTTTGGAGAAAGATTAGGAGTAGGACAAGCCAAGGTGAAGAAGAATACAATCCTGGCATGGAGGATGGCTTGCGAAAATGCACAGAGATGGGAGGTGGGGCACTGAATTAGAGGAACAGGTAGTGGGTTATTTTAACTGGAAGGTAGAGTACATCAAGGGGGATAATATTGAATAAGGCTGGAAAGGGAGCTTATGTGACTTTGAGGCCACATTTCTCATCACTATTAACAAAAAGAGTCATATAACTACTATGTGCCCAGTGGGCTCTAGTATAACTTAATAATATAAAATATAAATTGAAAGGCTAGAAGAATGATAGATGATCTAGCCTGCCACAGTCCCACAAAGGGCATCTTGGAAGGAATAGAGATAAGGTATACAAAGTCAGTTTGGTATATAGGAAAGAACATTAGGCTTGAAGTCATATTCCCTTCAAACTGGTTTACTAGCTGTGTGACACTGGGCAAATCACTATCCTCCTTTTCGCCTCAGTTTTCTCATCTATAAAATGGGATAATAATAACACTAGAGTTAGCTATTTTGAGGCTCTTTTACTGGATGCCAAGAAGCAAGTACTTTGTAAACTAGATATCAATAGAGAAGGGTGAGCAACTGGGGGAACAGAGCCAGAACATCTAGAATCAGGATGTTGATCAAGGCATCAAGAGGAATGGAAACAACTGATAGAGCTTTGGACAAGTAGGCCAGATCAATACATAGTAACAAGAATCACTGTTGCAGAATCGGGTTTTCTTCAGTATGAGGCAAGTCATATAGGCAGCAACATGGCATAGTGAATAGAGTGACAGACCTAACGTCAGGAAGACCTGAGTACAAATTCTGCCTCAGATATATTCTCTCTTTGGGACCCTGGGGAAATCACTTAACTGCCTTGGGTCCCAGTGTTCTCATTTGTAAAATGATGATATTGACCACTCAGAAGTCTTCTAAGGTACCTTCCAATTCTAAATTGATCTTCCTAAAACCTAGATTAAAATCCTGCCTTTGAAACACACTGGCTGTGTGATAGAGGACATGTGACATAACTCAATGCCCTCAAGCAACTCTCTAAGAAGATAATTTGCAGAGCAGTCTCTGCTCTGATTGGCAGGAGACTTTTTTTTTTTAATTTGGAGTTCCCTATGTCCATAAAATCACCAGTCTGATGAATAAAAAATAACCTAGAAAACAAAATCCCCAACATATTGAACAGTGTTTAGGACAAAATGGGGGAAGGAGTCAACAGGCTGAAGGATGTTAGAGGCAGGGAGGATACTGTTGGAGTTTACCAGGCACCCAAATGCATTCATGTGTCTGGTTTCTGATAACTGGGTAGAGAGTACAATACAGAGGGGTAAGTGTGGATATGTGTGTGTGTGTGTGTGTGTGTGTGTGTGTGTGTGTGTGCGCGCGCGCGCGTGCGCGCACACCCATAAACCCACTCCATCCACTTTTCATCTCTCTGCCTCTTTCCTCCTCCCATCTTGCAAGATACGTTATAGAGTAGAAAATGTTCTGGTCTTAGAAGACATCAGTTTGTGCCCTGTCTCCATTACTTACTGTATGTCTCTAGGTAAGTCTCTTTAGTGTCTCTGAATCTCAAGTGTTTTATCTGTAAAATTTGGGTAAGTAATACTTGCACTCCCATTTCATAAAATTGCTGTGGAGAAAGTGATTTTTAAAAGCCCAAGAGTTATGGGAATGTTACTTCTCATTACTGTAGTTACCTGTACTATGGAATTCAAACAAAGAGTCAGAGATCAACTTTTGCCTGGGCATCAAGCTAGGAAATGTGCATGAATGCTTGCAGAAGTCATTCTCTTTGGACAGAGCACAGAACAAGGTAGCCTGATGAGCTTTTGGCACTGTGCTGATAAGCCCTACACAAGGAGCATAAGATCATAATAAAGCCTTCTGATGATATGAGGCTCCAGGGGAAAAAAAAATGCAACCCAAAACACACCTGTGGGCTGCTTCCATCCACAGCTGTTTTCCATAAGTGCTGTTTTCCATCCCTCTAATCAAGGCTTGCTTGCAAAAGATACACCCTGCAATCCTCCCCCAGTCAGCATCCCCTAGGTATTGGCAGGGAGACAATCTTAGCTATTATGCTTTCATTAAACCTTTTAGCTTGACTAGGCATGGGAAAGGTAAGGAAGTGGAGGAAGGACATTAGCAGACACCATGTATGTTTTGAGACCAGACTGGAAAAAAGATCAGAGGAAAGATGGGTAGGGATCCATGATCAATAACATTAGAATGAAAGAAGGCTAAATTCTGTGATGCATATACAAACATGCAAGATAGTCCTTGCCCTCAAGGAACTTACATTCTAATAAAGAAAGACAACATATAAAGGAATTGAAAAAGCAAAAAAGTGAGGAAGTTAAGAGGAAGAGGAAATAAATCACAGATCATAGATTTAGAACTGAAAAGGACCTTAGAAATTTTCTAGACCAAACATCCTGATTTTATAAATGAGGAAACTGAGTCCCAAAGAACTTAAGTTGAATTAGCCAGTGTTATCCAGGTACTACATGTCAGAATCAGGATTTGAACACAAATCCTGTGACCTCAAATACAATGTTCTTCCTAAAGTACCACACTGATTCCCCAAAATTGACTTCAAGTTTTTCAATCTCAGTGACCTGAAAAATGACACTATTCATAGAGATAGATGCCATCCTTTTATTTTTTCCCTCTCTCTCCAAGACTAGGTCTCTCTATCTCGTCCATATTGAAAATGCAGCTGTTATTCATGGGTCTAATCCCATCACTGACTGCCATGGAAGCTTTGACCTAATCTGTCACTAAATTGAACTGGTTTAACCGTCTCTAGTAATCTGGTGGCCCCTTACTCCTGGTGGCTCATCATACCAATTCCAAACATAGTGCAGACATATTACTGACAGCCCACTTCAGGTCAGAATTTCTGAGCTCACAGATTTGCCCTCCCTAATGAGGATTACAGAGATGCACTGTGATGTCTGGTTATGCCATTCTTGGCATTCAATTATAAACAACTAATTAATGCTTCTCTCTCTCTCTCTCTCTCTCTCTCTCTCTCTCTCTCTCTCTCTCTCTCTCTCTTTCTCTCTCTCTCTCCCCCTCCCTCTCTCTCTCCCTCCCTCTGAATATCTTCCTCTCTCTGCTCTCTATCTTATCTATCTGCCTCTGTTTATCTCTCAATCTGTCTTTCTATCTGTCTCTTGGTCTATCTTCTCTGCTCTCATTACCAGACTTAGGTGAATATCATTCTAGAGTACTGAATAAATCTTTGGTTATAATTACTGAGCCACTATCAATGATTTTAAGAAATAGTAGAACTGGAGAATGACAAATGTTATAGCAAATTTTTAAAATGGTGAAACAGGTGGAGACTTTCAACTATAGGCTGGCTAGTCAACATGACTTCAATTTTTGGCAGAAAGCTGACATGAATAGCTAATACATCAGTACTCTGAAGAAGTCTGTAGAATACTCTGAGCAGTCACCTGAGGAAGGAAACATATTCAAGGAGTGTTATGCTCTCCTAGAACAAGGGAAGACTGTGGGCTAGGACTCTACCAAGGCAGCAGACCTCAGAGTCCAGTATAGAGCTCTACCTAGAGGAAACTTCCTAAGAACAGCAGAAAGGAGCAAAAGGATTTCTAGTAACAAAGTGTCATGAGCTTTGGTCACAAGGGTTCTTTATCTATGTACCTAACTGCCACTGTGCTGTAAGCTAAACCTACTCTGTGATCCCTGTTCATTTGTGGGAGAGGGCAGTTCAGTATTTTGGGGGGAATGTTTTATACCAAATGTTCTACTAGTAATACCCTTGCCAAAGAGCTTATTAAGTCTGGTTGATTATTTTAAAAATTTAATAGGGATAAATGTTAAGTTTTATATTCAGATTAAACAAATAATGTCAGAAAGTGATCCAGTATATTGTTGGGAGTGGACCAAAGAAAGAAAGACTTTATAAACTACTTTCATATACTCTGTAGCTTTGTCTCACTTAAATCCAATTCATGGGCAACTCAAGACATCACCTTCATGATGCCACAGGTCTTCTTTGAGAACAAGGGATGAGCCCTCTGGGGACCCAACCTGCCAGTTTGAGTTGGGCAATGTTATGATTCTTCTTCCTCTTCTTCCTCTTCTTCTTCTTCTTCTTCTTCTTCTTCTTCTTCTTCTTCTTCTTCTTCTTCTTCTTCTTCTTCTTCTTCTTCTTCTTCTTCTTCTTCTTCTTCTCCTCCTCCTCCTCCTCCTCCTCCTTCTTCTCCTTCTCTTTCTTCTTCTCCTTCTTCTGTTCCTCCTCCTCCTCCTATTCCTCCTCCTCCTCCTCCTCCTATTCTTCCTCCTCCTCCTACTTCTCCTCTTTTCTTTTCCTCCTCCTCCTCCTCTTCATCCTCCTCCTCCCTCTTCTTCTTTTTCCTTCATCACATATGGTCCATCTGTCCACATATGGAGTCATACCCTTAGATGTGGGTGCTCTGTCCAAAGGAATAAAAATTTTGATCACTTAACATTTTGTAAAATATCTTGCAATTCAAAGACTAGTTTTTAAAAAATCCTATTTATTTATTTTATCAGTTTTTCAAGAAGCTGGAACAGTTAAATCTTTATTATACACAGTTTGTATTTATGATTTTTTGAAATGTAGCTTTGAAAAAACAGGCTTTGAAAACACTCTAAACCTTTAAACCCAAATCATTCTGGCTTTCATTGAATAATAGGTGTCAACTCAAGCCACCTTAGATCCTTCTTTGGGTTTTGACAGTCCAGAATGGGTGTAAAGAGCAATAGTTTTCTGTTCTGGCCAGAAACTCTGAGGGTCTTTTCCTCCCAGATTGATTCTTTTGTGATAGCAAACTAGGCCATCTTTTTTCTCAATTCTTTCCTAGGCTTAAATCACTGAATGGATGTTGCCTCAGACAAACTGAGAACTGGGAAAAACCTTAGTTTAAAAAGGTGAAGCTGACACTGCCTCCTGGGCCATTGACAGTCATCTTCACTTTTGTCTTGTCACTGGACTTCAATGACTAGAGAAGAAAGTGAGGCTGATGACTTTGCACAGCTTTGCCTCCTTTAAATCTAATGCCCCTGCAAGTAAAGAAAAACCCTCATGATATCATTGGTCTTCTTGAAGAACAGAGGAGGAATAACAACAATGCCAAACAACTCATTCCACTCCTCCACCTCTGAAAATTCATAAAGAAATACTTCATATTCTTGTAAGATCAGATAAAAGGCAGTACCTTTTAAAACTACTAAAATTAAATGTTTAACTATATTATTACGTTAAATATTTAAGATAAATTAAAAAAGACAATTAAATTACAGATCTAAATACATAATTAGATTTGCTTGTAATATTTCTCATACATCTGAAATATAATTTATTGTATAATATAGATATATAATTTTATGTAATTAGATAATGTATTTTATCATATAATTATTTTATTGTTATATGGTATATTATATAACTATGTCATATTTCTAATACATATATGAGAAAAACATGGTGAAAAACAATATTAATATTTTTTCCTTCCTAGCCTTTATGAAACTTTTTTCCAGAATTTAAAATTTTATTTTTAGTTTTCAACATTCATTTCCACAAGATTTTGAGTTCCAAATTTTCTCTCTATCTCTCCCCTAATCCCATCCCAACATGGCAAGCATTCTGATTACGTATTCCTGCAGTCTGCCCTTCCTTCTATTACCATGTAGCACTGATGCAATATTCACAGCACTAACAGTGACTGTGGATATGTGGGCTTAGTTTTCAAATGCAGAATGTAACACACTCTCCATATAAAAGGAAGAAGCAAAACATTTATTCAGATACCAGAGAGCCAAATCCCAACACTAGGAAACCAAATCCATCATTAGCTACAAAGAAGTTAAAAAACCATAATGCAGCAGACAGCCAGACCGTCCTTTAGCCTTCCTACAAACAGACACTCACAAGTCTAGCTGTCTCCTTGGGTGTGTCCTTTCCTACCTCCAGCTCTAATTGCTCTTAAAGCTCCCAGCTTCCTGTGGGCTCTACTTCACCCTTCAGCAAATTCCTTCCACCACAGGCTCCATGTGATTATATTCAGCCTATTAGGGAGCTGGGAAAATCTTCAAACTCCCATTACCATTACACACTCCCCCTCTTCTCCTCTTCTCCCTTACTTTTTTGTAGATCAAGAAAGATTTCTATACCCCATTGCCTGTGTCTTATTACCCAATTTCATGTAGAAAAAAATTTTTTTGACATTTGTTTTTAAAAACTTTGAGTTCTATATTCTCTGCCTTCATCTTTCCCTACCCATTCCCATTGAGAAGACAAGCAATTCAATATAGGTTATACATGTGTAGTTATGCAAAACATTTCCTTATTAGTCATATTGTGAAAGACTAAGATATTTCCTTCCATCCTGACCCACTCCCCGTTTATTCTATTTTCTCCTTTGACCCTGTCCCTTTTGCTTCTGACTACCACTTCCTCCAATCTGTCCTCTCTTCTATTATTCCCCCTCCCCCAATCCCATTCCCCCCTACTTTCCTGTAGGGTAAAATACCCAATTGAGTGTGTATGTTGTTCCCTTCTAAAGCCAAATCCAATGAGAGTAAGGTTGACTCATTCCCTTTTACCTCTCCCTTCTTCCCACCCATTGTAATAGTTTTATCTTACCTCTTTTATGTGAGATAATTTATCTTATTCTATCTCTCCCTTTTTCTTCCTCTCAATATATTCCTCTATCACCCATTAATTTTATTTTTTAGATATCATCTTTTCATATTCAACTCACCCTGCGCCTTCTGTCTACATGCATGCACACACACACACACACACACACACACACACACACACACTCTCTTTAACTATCATAATACTAAGAAAAGTCTTATGAGTCAAAAATACCATCTTTCCATGTAGGAATGCAAACAGTTCAACCTTCATGAGTCTACTATGATTACTCTTTCCTGTTCACCTTTTCATGCTTCTCTTGATTCTTGTATTTGAAAGTCAGATTTCATGTTCAGCTCTGGTGTTTCCAACAAGAATGCTTGAAAATCCTCTATTTCATTGAATGTCCATTATTCCCCTGAAGTATTATACTCAGTTTTGCTGGGTAGGTGATTCTTGGTTTAAATCCTATCTCCTTTGACCTTCAGAATATCATATTCTAAACCCTTTGATCCCTTAATGTAGAAGCTGCCAAGTGTTGTGTTATCCTGATTGTGTTTCCATAATACTCAAATTATTTCTTTTGGCTGCTTGCAGTATTTTCTCCTTGATCTGGGAACTCTGGAATTTCAGAGTAGAGAGCACTCTGTCTCAGTTTTCAGGGGTTTTGTGCAGCCATTGTTAGAGTTACTTTTAGGCACCTGTAAATTTCCAGTTCTTCTAAGGTGGTATAATCAAAGGAGAGGTGTTTACTTCTCTCATGGACCATGCTCTGCTCCATAAGTGACTACAAACACTCTTTTCTACCTTGTAACTGTGAGGAGGACTCCCTCTCCACAGCTTGATAAGCTCTGCCATGACGGTGCTACTCCTCACCCCAGAACTGACACCCAAGACTGCGACCCAGATCCAAGCAGGGCAAAGCAAGAGAATCATGCCTCAGCATCAGCAAAGAAATCCCTGCAATCACTCTCTGATCAGCCACTTGATTCCCCCCACCATCTGTGGGTCTGGAGTTCCAGAAACAGCTTTCCCTGCTACCTCCACCTCCACTGCCCTGGGGCTGAGAATGGACAATACTTTTCTCTCACCCAGGTCTGACAGTTTTCCCACTGACCTTCTACTTTGCCTTTGGAATTTGTGGATTGAGAAGTCTGGAAACCACCACAGCTGCCAGTGATTCAGTCCCCTGAGGCCTCCTTCAGCCTGGTCTCTGCTGGCCATGTTGGACTCCTCTCCATTCTCTGCCGGATGTGATAGGGCCTTCCTGTTGGCATTCCAGGCTATCTTGAGCTGGAGATGGGTTTTACTCTGTCATTTTGTAGGTTCTGTAGTTCTAGAGTAGTTGCAACCCCTTTGGGGTCAAATGACCCTTTCACAGGGGTCACAGGGGTTGCCTAAGACCATCAGAAAACACATATTTGGTTTTAGGAAACTTAGGTGGGTCCGCCCACATGCAGACACGCCCACATATGACTATTAAAGGGCTGTGGCATTAGGAAGGTTGAGAACCACTGCTCTAGAATTTGTTTAGAGTCATTTTTTTACATAAATTTGGAGGGGTTTGATGGAGAGCTCAAGCAGATCCTTGCTTTTACTCCTCCATCTTAACTCTCCCTGCTACCCCCTGCCTTTATGAAACTTAAGCAAAACTTAATCCTTTCCTGGGCCATGAAGAAGGACACAAACAAATGTAGAAAATTAGAAATCAAATGTGCTAGATTTATATACTGTAATTAAATAATTACATGGTTTCACATGGATTTTGTTGTGTGCAAATTTCTTGGTGTATTATATGTACTTTTTGATACTGAATAAAAAATGCTGTCATCTACCATTATTGATTAACAGGTGAATTTTGAAATAACTTACGCAATATGAAGCAATAATAAATTGTGGTTTGGTTGAAGTGGATTGAGGAAATAGGGAGGGGGTAGTGAGAAGTTATTAACTTAGTTTGTTCTTGCATGCTTTGGGAAGTTCCAGCTTATGGGTAGGGCAGGCTGAGGCATGTTAGTGCATGTTCAGGTTTTCAGAGAAACATCCAAGATGTAGCAGATTGTTCTGTCATTTGTATGTCAGGCATATTTTGATAAATATCATTGTTTTTTCTAATAATTTTCCTTGAACGGTTTGTACTTTATGTTGGCCTGCATTTCTTTAATTCTGAATATGTCTCGTGTGTCATTTATCTAAATAATTATTGTTATGTATGCAATGAGCTAACTTTCAAACTCCAGAGACAAAACTTTTCTTCTCTAATTGGGACAATGTTTACACTCTATTTGGATTGTAGAAAAGGTGAGCAGGATAAAGTTTAGTTTCCTCACCAACGCTCTATCATTTGTACCATACTGCTGAGTCGTTGTGGCAGCCAAGGCCTAGTCCAGTGGAGAGACTGCCTGGACTGAAGTCAGGAAGAGTCCTGAATTCAAATGTGGCCTCAGACACTAACTGTTTGACCCTGGGCAAGTCACTTAACCCTATTTGCCTCAGTTTCCTTATCTATAAAATGAGCTGGAGAAGGAAGTGGCAAACTACTCCAAGTATCTTTCCCAAGAAAATCTCAAATAAGGCCAATGAAGAGTCTGAAATGACTGAATAACAATACAGAATAGTTGATACATACCATTTCTAATTGCTATGATTTGACAAGTTGAGAACTTTGCCTCATGTTTCATAGACAAAATTGAGGCCATTTTCCATGAACTCCCACTTTTCCTCTCTTCCTCATCTCCTATGAGCGAGATGTTATCTCCCATTAATTCCACCTCCCTCTCAGTCTCACAAGAATTGTATAGCTGCATATAACTTATTCATATATATTTGTTTGTTGCCTTCTCCATTAGACTGTGAATGCCTTGAGGGCAGGGACTGTCTTTTGCCCCTTTTTGAACCTCTAGCACAGCTTTTGACAAATAATAGGCACTTATTGATTGAACAAAAAGACTATTTTATTTGTTATTTTTGTTTAATAACTGTATCAGTGATTGCTTCCGAGTCTAGCTTTATTGTACAATAATATACATCTTATAACTGATCTATAATCACGTATAAGACCAGTCTTATGATGTGAAGAACTAACTAAACCTACTCTGGAATCACCAGAGACTCGAAATTGGGAGGAAAAGGAAAAATGGGATGGTTCCTATTGTAATGATAAGACTTATCAAGGTAAAAGATCAGCCATGTGTTAATATTTCCCTTAAAGTACCCTTTATCTCCTCTGATTCTCATTTCACAACTCTAGCAGACCTAAATAACCTTGTCTCTGGTCTTAACAATAAAAAATTCAGCTGAACTTTTAGCTTCTAGACTAAAAGAATAGAATTGTAGTGCAAGAGGGCCTCCAAATTTATTTAAAGCATGAAATTTCTCTTGAGAATCATTAATTGTGTAAAGTACTTTCAGCGTATCTGTGGGTAATATGAAAGTGGTTCTTCTAGTTTTTTTTTGTAACAAGGAATACAATTTAAGTATACTATATATCACTCTGTTATTCATGAATGGGATGTCTAGGATAAAAACAAATCCACTATATTAAAAAAAAAGACTGGCATGAAAAGAAAGATGAATTCTGGGCATTAAAAGTGTGGTAAGTCAAGTACTGGTTAGTCTTGAAAAAAAATTTCTTACCACTGTCAAATATTTCACTTTGGATTTAAAAAAAAAAGATTAAATAGTGTATTAAAAAAAGAGAAAGATTTCTTTTATCTAAAAGAAATTCCAATCATCAGTAGGGCAATAGCTAAAAATGAAATACTTGTGGGTACTCATACAAGGGAAATAATGAAAAGTAAACATTTTGAAGAATCAGTGAATGAAGCTGAAAGAGTATTTAGACATGGTTTTTAAAAGTGACTTTTTTTTGTGGGGGGGAATTCTGTCTTATAAAACAGAGACAATTGCAAGAACTTGTCAAGGCTCTTCTTAAGAATATAAAATTTCAGGATATAACATGTCACTCAAGATCTATTTCTTGGATTTCATCTCTTGGAAAACCTAGGTGCTGTCAGTGCCAATCATGAGAGAGGCTTCCATTAAGAAATTTACATAATGGAAAAGTGATATCAGGGAAGGAGAGTTCAAGACTTTTGAGTATTATTGGGCACTGAGAAAAGATGTTCCACAGGAGAAATACAGGACAAAATCATAAAAGCATTTTTGGTGAATTAGAAGAGGCCAATGGGTAGCAACAAACTTGCTTTTATGATAAAACTGTATCTTATGAGAACTGTTTCATAAACAAAATCAAAAGACATTGGAAATCAGCAATTTTATATGTTGACTAATCACATTAATAACAGTGACAACAAACATTAGCTTCATATTGATAGTATTTTAAGGTTTGCATAGTGCTTTACAAATGTAACTTCATTATGCTCATAATAGTCTTGGGCTATGGGTGATATTTTTTACCTGCATTTTGAAGATAAAGAAACTAAGGCAGATAGAAGTTAAGCAACTTTTCTAGGCTCAGATAATTAGTAAGTATGAGACTATATTTGAACTCAGGTCTTCCTGATTCTGGGTCTAATGCACTCTTTGCTGGAAAACTTTGCCTTCACATATTTTTATGGTTATTAGAATTTTTTTTGGTCCGGTATTATGCAATTAATAAAATGTATAGGTCTATATGGAAACACAATAGTGACAAATTATAAATAGGAATTTATAAACATAATAATATATTACATTGAAGGTGATATTAAGATAGATAAAAATAGTACAGCCAGTATATATTAGAATCCATAGAATTTAGCAAAAAAAACAAAACAGTAATTGTAACCAAATTCCTAGAACTGAATGACCATATCAACCAAAAGAGAGAAAAAAATGAGCAAAGTAGCAAAGGAACAACAATTTTATAGAAAGAAAATAGAAATCACTAAGATGAGAAATCTTGAAACCAATATAATAATAAAATATTAAAATGATAAATCTAAGAGCTGTTTTTAAAAATTATAAAAATATAAATATTTAGCAAATCTAATAAAAATGATGGGGCATATTCAAATCACCCAATTTTGAAAAGTGAGATCACAAAAGAAAAAAAAATAAAATCATGACATTACTATGTACAGGTGTATTCCAATAAATTTGAGAATCTAAAAGGAATGGGTGATTACTGGCAAAAGTATAAACCATCAAAATTAATAAAACAAGAAGTATATAGCCCACATAAAACTATCTCAGAAAGAGAAATCAGACATGCTATTAAAGAGCTGCCCTGGAAAAAGGTGCTAGAACTGAGACGGAATTATATTATAACCTTATTTTATAACCTTGTAAAGAGCTGATAACCCCTACTCTTTTAATGAGGAAAATGTGATCTTGAACCCTCAATGCACCCCCCTCCCAATAAAACTGAGAAAGAAAACCACAGACCATAGTAATTACTGAATAGCAATGCAAAAATTTGAATTAATAGACCGACAAATGAAATACATCAATACCTTAAAGAGATTTACCCGTCATGACCCAGTAGGATTGAAAAATGGAATGCAAAGGTAGTTTGCTATCAGGAAAATGAGCAGAATAACAATTTATGTAAACAAGAGAAAAAATGAAGGCTACACAATATCTTTAGATAGAAGACAAAAGAAAGGTTTTGTTTCACTCATCTGTATTAAACACATTAAAATACAGAGGAATAGAAAGATCTTTGCATACTCTATGAAAAAAGAAGAATTTATGTGAAATTGTACAATATTATTCTGTACATTGGAATAACACTAGAACCCATCACACTTTAAAAAAGTACGATCACATAATATATACTCTTGCTAGTTTAATTAGCAGTTTTTAGAAATTTTAACCATAAGGTATGAAAAAAAATTAAAGGAATAAGCATAGACGACAAATGGATGTCTATCTGCAGATGGCACGATATTATACCTAGAAAATCTAAGTAAGACAATAAAAAGATTAATGATAATAATAAATGACTTAAAAATAGCAAGACACAAGATAAACCCGCCAAAAATCATTTGCATTTCTATCACCAACATCAAAAATTAAGAAAAATTTATAATTACAATAAAATAATTTGTATCATCAAGGTACACATATGTATAAATATGTAAAAATAACTCCAAAGTGATTTTTAAAAAAAATCAAAAAGAATTGAACAAATAGATGAACCTCTCATTACCTCATCCCCCTTTATAGCTAGATCAACCAAATACAGTAAAAATACTAGTATTCCTTAGACCAATTTATGTATTCATTGCAATGCAAATTAAACATATTAATGTGTACATCCCTGCTAGCTCAGTGTTTGGGAGGCTCCAAAGGAAAGTATGAGAGAAAAGAGTTATTAGACCACCTACCAAACTGAAGGTCTACAGAACCGTTGTGCTGACCTCATTGTTGTGTGCCTGTGAAACCTGGATGCTATACCAGTGCCATGTCAGGAAACTGCATTGCTCCCATTTGAATTGTATTAGGAAGATTCTGGAGATCACTTGGCATGATAAGGTACCAGACACTGAGGCCCTCACTTGAACTAAACTGCCAAATACTCAAACTCTGCTTCAGAGAGTGCAGCTCTGGTGGGCTAGCCACGTTGTCTGAATCCAAAATATGTGCTTGCCAAAAACACTTTTATGGAGAACTCACACAGGGCAAGTGTCCACATGGTGGTCAGAAGAAGTGATGCAAGGACATTCTCAAGGTTTCTCTGTAGAACTTTGGAATGGATTGTGTGACATGGGAGACACTGGCACAGGGACTCTCAGCATGGTGTGCCCACATAAGAGAAGGTGCCATGCCCTATGAGCAAAGCAGAACTGTAGCAGCTCAAAGGAAATACAGAATGTGCAGATTTGGAGAATTCACCCCAAATATTCACATGGACTATTTGTGCCTAACCTGTGATAGAGCATTCTGGACTCATATTAGTCTGATCAACCACAGTTGGACATATTGAAACTTGACTTTAGTATAGTAATGTCATTTTGGTCCTCTTCAAGAACAGAATACAACAACCAACCAAGCCACCAACCAACATGCTAATAAGTTATTTTGACTAATTAGACAAGTTAAAAATAAAATTCAAAAGAAAAAAAAAGAAATATAAGAATATCAAGAACTGTGAAAGAATTTTGAAGGAGACAAACTCCACTACATCTCAAAATGTGCCATAAAATGATAGGTTTCTTTTCTAAAGCAAAAACAACAAATAGAAGAAAATAATATAGAAATAGATTAATGGGGGGCGGCTAGCTGGTGCAGTGAATAGAGCACCGGCCCTGAAGTCAGGAGGACCTGAGTTCAAATTCAGCCTCAGACACTAAACACACACACACACACACACACACACACACACACACACACACACACACATAACTAGCCGTATGACCTTGGGCAAGATATTTAATCCCAATTGTCCTACCTTCCCTCTTCCAAAAAAAAGGCAAAAAAAAAAAAAAGAAATAGATTAATGCACATAAAAGTTATTTAATAAATGTATCTGAAAAAAACCCAACAAAACAGAAACAAAAACACTGTAGAACCTAATCCTTCTACATTAAAAGACTGAATATCTAGTTGGAAAATTCGGATCAGTTTTAGGGGGTTTGATCCATACCTCACACCATACAACCCCCCCCCCAAAAAAAACCAAACAAATCAAATCGAACCAAACCATTTAGTTGTATAACAGTTCTGAAACTCAAAAAAAGAGTACTAGAAGGAAATAGAATAATATATTTGTTTCAACTATGGAGAAAAGGAATGTTTTTATAAATAAAATAAAAAGAAATTATTGGAGACAAAATTATGCATCTTATTTTTTAACAATGTTGATTTTGTACAATCAAAAGCAGTTATCGCTAAAATTAAAAGGATTAATAATAATTGAATACAAATAATCATGTATTAATATGTGATTAATTATATATTAAGGCAATATAATAATATGTCAATATGACAATTATATATAAATTAACAATAATTAAATGTTATCTTTAACATTAAAAGAAAAGAAAGAGATTCTGAAAACTATTCATGCGAAATACTTCAAATACAAGAAATAATGTAGAATAGTTGATAGAGAACTGGCCTCAGCATTAGGAAGTCCTCTGTTCAAGTCCTGTTCCTGAAACTGGCTCCATGATCCTAACCAGTAACTTAACCTCTCTGTCCTCTGCACTACTCTCTCAGACTTGAAGTTTTAAAGAAGGTGATAATCTGCACTTGGAGAAGAATTTCCTCAATGCAAGCCCTTTATACCAATGAAATAACAGGCCTGGTAAGGAAAAAAAAATCAGATAAATGGCAGCTAGACTACCTAGCAATGAATAGAATGCCAGGCACTTGCTAACCGTGTGACCTTGGGCAAACCACTTAACCTCTGTTTGTCTCAGCTTCTTCATCTGTAAAATGGGGGAAAAAAATAGTACCTGCCTCCCAGGGTTGTTGTAAGGCTCAAATGAGATAACCATTATGAAGTGCTTAGCACACTGCCTGGCATATAGCAGCTATACAAACTATGTAAGCTATATAAACATTGGCTATACTTTTTGTTATTATACAAACATCTGATGTCTGTAAGAAAAAGGTGAATATCTGCGACCAATAATACACACTCTGCAATGGTGGACATGAATAGACTACTATCATAGAGATTATAAAAGCTGAGAGTAATCAGGTAAATGTAAATCAAAACAAGCTTCAGATGTTACTCTATCCTATTAGAATGGGAGCAGCTAGGTGGTGCAGTGAATAGAACACTGGCCCTGGAGTCAGGAGGACCTGAGTTCAAATCCGATCTCAGACACTTTACACAAAAACTAGCCATGTGACGTTGGACAAGTCACTTAACCTCAAATGCCCTCCAAAAGGCAAAAAAAGAAAAAAAAAGAATGGTACAAATAAGAAAAAAATGAGAAAAATCTAATAAGATGAGGCTGAAGGGAAACAGGAACTCTTACACACTGTTAGTAGGACTTCAGACTGGTGAAAGATTTTGGAGAGCAATTTGGCAATGTCATTTACATCATGTCTACCATGTGCCAGGAATTATATTAAGCACTTTTTCTTTTTTTACAAATATTATCTCATTTTATCTCCACAATAGCCTCAATGGTTACTGTCATTAATATTTCTATTTTACAATTGAGGAAAGCAGAGGTTAAGTGACTTGCTCAGGGTCATACTGCTAAGTAAGTGTCGGAGACTGGATTTGAACTCAGGTTTTCCTAATCCACTCTGCCACCAGCTGCCTCAATCAATTAACTATTCCTCTTAACCCACTGATTCTATTGGTAGGATTTTATCTAAAATATAAAACTAGAGACAACATGCACAAAGAAGTAATTGTTGCTCTATTAGCAATAGAAACAATGCAGAAACAATCTATGTGTACAAGAATAACAATGTTAAAAAAAATTGAGAAGGGCGCAGAACTGTAATTTTACTAAGATTTCAGTGTGAAAACTCTCCCCTAGAACAGACTAACAACACTTCTGTTGCTTACGGTTTTTGAAAGTTGCCTTGGTTACTAAAAAGTCAAGTGACTTCTCACATGGTCAGTATGAATCAGGGGCAGAATGTGAAGTTAGGATTTCTTGCTCCAAGGCTAACCCTCTATCTTCCGTGACACTGTGTAAAACCAAATGGATCATAATATAGTCATATAATGAAATATTATGGTGCAATAAAAATAAATAAGAAGCATATATGAAATTTGAATGAAGGTTACATAGGGTGATATGGAGCCAAAAAATAGAACCAAAAACGAACAGTTATTGAATTGAACTACTTAAAAAAATGAGGGAGGAAGGAAGGGATGAAGGAAGCAAAAGAAGGAGGAAGAAAGGAAGGAAGCAAGCAAGGAAGGAAAGAAGCAGAGGGGGAAAGGAAAAAGGAAGGAAGGAAAGAAGAAAGGAAAGAAGGAAGGAAGGAAAGAAAGGAGACAGTTGGGGAAGAAGGAGGGAAAAGGGAGGGAAGAAGGGAGGAAAGGAGAAGGGGAATAAGAAAGGAAGGAAGAAGGGAAAGGAGGGAGAAAGAAGGAAGGAAAGGAAAGATGGACAGGAAAAGAGAAAGAAAGAGAAGAAGGAAAGAAGGAAGGAAAGAAGGAAAAAAGGAAAGAAGAGAAAAAGAAGGAAGAAAGGAAAGAATGGAGGGAAAGAGGGAGGCAGTAAAGAAAGTTGGATGGAAGGGAAGGAGGGAAGGAGGAAGTCTGAGTGTCATATTTTAACTGACAAACTGGAACTTTTCCAGGTGAAGGGTCATGTCATTCAAAGAGTTAAAGGAAGAGAGGATGTTTAGCCTAGAGAAGAAAAGGCTTAGGAGGGATTACATAGCCATCTTCACAATTTTGAAGGGTTCCTGAACTAGATTCCAAAAGTGATATTTGTGGTTGAACTAGATTCCAAAAGTGATGTTACAAAGAAGTCAATTTCAGCTCAATTTAAGAAATGCTTTTCTAACAAGTTGTGGAATAAACTTTGGACTTGGAAGAGGAAGAACTTTGTGGTTTGATGCTGCATTTAAAGTGTATGTATGTGTGTGTGTGTGTGTGTGTGTGTGTGTGTGTGTGTGTGTGTGTGTGTGTGTAACCTGACAAAGCAGCTTGACCTCTTAAGGCTATAAAAATGAATGAGTTGGTCTAGACCAGGGAAGGGGAATCTGTGACCATAAGGGCCTCTAGGTCTTCAAGTGTGGCCCTTTGACTGAATCCAGACTTCACAGAATAAATCCCCTTAATAAAAGGATTTGTTCTGTGAAAGTTGCACTCAGTCAAAAGGTCACACCTGAGGACCTAGAAGGCCACATGTGGCCTTGATGATGACTTCTAGACTATCTCTAAGGTCCCTTTTGCCTTTAATTTTTTTTTAATTTTAATATTCTCTCTTCTCTTCCCAGGGCTGATATTCTAAATAAAGAATAAATAAAATTTTATATTGTCTAGTACTCAATTTTCTAATGTCCTTTCCAGCTCTCTTATTTTATTAAATGGTAAAGAGGCAGTGTGGTATAATGGATAGAGTTGGCCTTAAAATCAGGAAGATCCGGGTTCAAACCCCACCTCTGATACACACTGGCTATGTGACCCTGAGTAAGCCACTTAACCTTCTCCAGGCAAATCACTAAGACTATGAAGTACAGAGAAGATGCTTACAAACTCTGGTAGAGATAGTTTCTAATGCCAATGAAATCATAGATCAAGTACCTGGTCTATCATTGTATTTCCAGAGCACCTTGAGGGAACTGTAGCATTTTTCAGAACTACTCTTTCCTTCCTTTTAGGGAGGTGGCTGGCAGGGGACACGCACATCTTTACCTCTCATTTATTGTACATACCTGATTATTTACACATTTTCTCCCCTATTAGACTGTGAACTCCTGGAGGGCAGAGATAATTGTTTCCTCTTTATATGCGTAGTGCTTAGCACAATGCCTGACATATAGTAAGCACTTAATAAGTACTTATTATGCATGATCTACCCTGTAGCCAAGAAAGGGAATGAGTTGGGTCCAAAGTGCATAAATGTCAGTGTGCCTGACACATAGTAGGTACTTAATACATGCTCTTGGACCAATTGACCATTCTATTGTCAGAGTATAATGGAAAAGGAATTAAAAAATATTTCTTGCCCCTTAATAGGCCTAGGGAATTTAAAGATCTTTCCTGCTACTTAATGGGCCTCACTGGGAGCCGAATGAGAAGCTTGCTAAGGGAAGGCTTGTTTTTCAGGAAGGCACACACCTTTCATTACTTTGTAATTAGGCCATGGTTTATGAAGGTTGTGATGTTTTCTGATCCTGGAGAAAGTACATATACATATATATATATATATATATAGATAGATAGATAGATAGATAGATAGATAGATAGATAGATATAGATATAGATAGATAGATAGATATACATATACAT
>CM053580.1:501337068-501369692 GCA_028627135.1 Pseudochirops cupreus | reverse complement strand
CCCTGAGGTGAGGTTTTGCTTTGGGGCTCACTTATGGGAAGAGTTGTGTGATTTGGCCATTGAGCCCCCCAGCTTTGCAAACCCAGATGTTGGTACTTCTCTCTGGTAACTATGTATGTATATAATGGTCAGACAACTAGAAGCCCTGTAGGTTGAATTGTGTTCTTTTCCCTGTGTTTTTTATCTGCTTATAATTTGTTTGTATTTTTCCTAAAGTTCAGGGTGCTGACTTTCCCCCCTGAACTAAGTAAATGATATATATATTTGATTAAAGTAAGAGTGTTAACACTTTTTGAGTTACTTTCCTTTAGAGAAGCAGATCAAAGCACTAGCAGCTATCCTGGGTATGCTAGGGTGCTTGCTGTCTCACAGGGGAGGGAAAACAAGATATTCATGGATCAGACATGTCAATTTGTGGCTAGAAGAGCAGAGAAGTATGACACAGATGACTGGATTAGAGATAGTAGAATCCATAGAAAAACCCTACCCTTACATTCTGCATTGGCCAGAATCCTTCCAATATATTATGTTCAGCTTTGGCTCCATGGACTACAGGGAAACCTTGGAGAATATTTACTTCATTCCTTTCCTTTTGAAGCTCAGATAAAGGCATAGCACATTGGACAGAGCATTGGATTTGGCATTATGAAGACCGATTTCCTAGTTTCCCTTCAGAAATTTACTATGAGCCTGAGGAGAATAACATATCCTGTCTTACAGGGTTGTGGTAAAGATCACATGAAATCATGTCTCTAAAGTGCTTTGCAAATCTTAAATACTACATAAATGTGATTTGTTTTTTACTATATAAATCTGCATTATATACATATTAATCACAATGTTATTATTGTCCCATTATAACCTAGAGTCCAGGGTTTTAGGTACAGAATAATAACTAAGAATTATGTAGTGTCTGTTTAGATCACGCTTCAAGTTTGGTCCAATCCTATGTTGTTCTCAGTCTCCACTGGATAAGAGAGTAAGGGCATTTCTGAAGTGGAACAAGGTATACAAGATAACTCATTGGTTATGATGATATTTTCTGATCTAGTCACCTGTTGTTGTTCAGTAATTTCAGTTGTGTCTGACTCTTTGTGGCCCAATTTATGTCTTTCTTGGCAAAGATACTAGAGGAAACTGAGACAAACTGGATTAAGTGACTTGCCCAGAGTCACACAGCAAGTTTCTGTGGCCATATTTGAACTGAGATCTAGGCCTGACATTCTATCCACTGCACCTCCTAACTGCTCTCAAAAATGGAGCTTAGGAGTATATGATTTATCAGTTTTAAGTGTTGGACTGGGTAATCTCTAAGGTTACTTCTAGCTCCAATGTTGTGACTCCATGATACCATGAATTGGACAACTTGAAATCTGAGACCCATGGCACACTCACAATCCATCCTGCAGAGATGGTGGGGAAAGTGTGGATCAGACCTAATCAATTCATTAGTTATCCAAAGAACCTCAAGGTAATTAGGTTGAAAATCAGAATAGATGATAGAATTTAAGTGTCTTTTGAACAAGGATTATTTTATTCTTTGTATTTGAATCTTAAGAGTCTCATATAGAGCCTGGTACACCTAGTAAATGAGATTGGTTGATTGATTAATTGGTCTGTCTTAGACAGAAAGACCAAAGTGACAAGACCAAAAAATGTCACCATAACCATCAGGTCATCTTGCATCCCTTATTCCTATTCCAGAAGCAAAAAAAAAAAAATGAGTAAAAATATGTTTTAATATCATGCAGTGAGAAAATCCCTAGAGTGTAGTACTAGCAGGGACTTGAAGTTCTTCCCCTTAGATCCAGACAGACTGAAACAAAACAATTAAAAGAAGATCATTTTTAAAAATATGAGAATCTTAATTTTAATGGAATTATTATAAGGTTGATTTTTCTTTATTACTAAATAATTTTTGCTACACCTTACTGTTTACAGTAAGGAAAGTCATTCTAATGTGGATTATGACTCAGAGTGATAAGGATGGCAATAACATTGGTGTTAGATTCAAAGAACCAGTATTCAAATCCTACCATTTCTGCTTACTACCTGCATGACCTATTATTATCTATGGGTCTCAAATTTCTGGTGTTACTAGTCATATGAGTATGAGCGAGTCATTTTGCATCTCTTTACCCTAGTTTCCTCATCCATAAGATGGGGACAGTAAGAATCTAATATTTTTCCCACAGTATTATTATGATCAAATAAGATAATGTACATGGGACATTCCAGGTGTGAAAAGTTCTTTTACTGAAGCAGAATGACAACTTGCGTGTAATTTATGGTCTTAGAGAATTGTCTAAGGTATGAGAGGCTAAATGCTTCCCCATGTTCACACAGCTTATATGTGTTAGAAGTGGTACTTGCACTCAGGTCTTCCTGACTCCAAGGTCAACTACCTGTCCACTAGGCCAGGCTGCCTCTCACATAAAGTATGACAACGAATTATATGTGCTATCAGGGAAATGTGCAGTTAGGTGGCATAGTGGATAAAGTGCCAGGCTCAGAGTCAGAAAGACTCATTTTCCTGAATTCAAATCTGACTTCAGATTCTTACTAGCTGTCAAATCTTGTCACCTACCCCTGTTTACCTCAGTTTCCTCATTTGTGAAGTGAGCTGGAAAAGGAAAGTGTTTTTGCCAAGAAAACCCCAAATGGGGTCATGAATAGTTGGATGTGACTGAAATAACTGAATAAAGCAAAAATGAGGGAAAAGCATATAGCTAGAGAAAAAAATCGTAATGATCTGCACCCTCTTTCACATCAAAAAGTTAAGAGTTATTTTATCTCTCTGTGACTGATGTGTTTATTTTGAGAAATCATTTCCTTCACACTTCTATGTACTGGGCACTTGTCCAAACCTACACAAAGAGCCTTACATGTCAACACCCTCTCTCACCTATTTCTTCATGGTAACCACATTCCTTTGTTCTCTCTCTCTCTCTCTCTCTCTCTCTCTCTGTCTCTCTCTCTGTCTCTGTCTCTGCCTCTCTCTGTCTGTCTGTCTCTCTGTCTCTCTGTCTCTGCCTCTCTCTGTCTCTCTCCCCGATTTTTTCCCTCACCCTTCCCCTTTCTTCTCCTCCTTCTCCTTTCCTCACTCTCTTTGTCTGTCTCTTTTGCTTCCATGATTATAAGATTTTACCTATACTAGGCAGGATGGATGAAATGACAAGGACTAGAAAAGAGTGATCTATACTAAACTGAGAAATAGAAGAACAAATAAAGAGAACATATGTTGAGCAGAGAATATTGTCCACTCAACCACATTCAAAAGTAGGCACATTCCAGAGAACAGTTGGAATTGGAACTTTCCAGCACTTCTCAGAATGAATAAGGTGAGCTCACTGCACAAATATGAGTGACCCATCAAAAGACTAAGCTGGTATGAACAGCAGCATTGGTTATTGAGTTGGGAAGGAGACAAGAAACTTCTTGGGCTGACTGACCAATGCTGCAGACTGATACCTACCTGAAGGTCCATAGTTCCTTCAGCAGAATGTAGGCTCATTGAGGACAGGAATTGTCCTTCATTAATCTCTTTGATTTTCTGGAACATTGCATAGTGTCTACAAACTAGAAGGCACAAAACAAATATCTGATGATCAGAAAGGACTTGCATTACACAGAATGGAAAGCAGCTAAGACATCCATAGTTAAATCCTTTCATTTTACAATTAGGAAACTGAGGCCCTGAGTAGTAATGTGACTTGTCTAAGACCATGTAGCTAATTAATGGCAGAACCTAGACCAGGTCTCCTGACTCCCTATTCAACATTATTTCCATCATAACTGTTTAACTTCATTTCCTAATGAAACATTCCATATGCTTACACCCCTTTAGGCACAATCCCATCAAGGAGGAATGGGGTCCCTGGCTGAAAATTCAACAGACAGCACTAACCAGTGTGGGGGTAGGGTTAGTGTTCAACAGCAATGCTTTGGGTCTATCTTGAGCTGATCGTTAGCTGGCTGAGTGCCCAATAGCTACACCTTGTAAATGGTCCTGGTTTTAAGACAAAATGGTCCAGCTGTTTTATGGAATTTCTGCTAACTAGCATGTTGTGTCGTGTGCAAAGACTGCGCTTGGAGATGTGGATTTCTCCAAACTGTAAAGGATCTGGCTGCAATTTAGGCATAAACCCCCTTGCATTGCAAAAGCCCAATTTGAGTTGCAAGTCTATCATACAACATGGAGATCTTAGCATATGGTCAATGGAAAAATCTCTTTAAAAGAGAATGGAGAACATTGGACCAAGAATCAGCAGCCACCTCCTCCCCACAGAGCCCCTAGCTTCCTTTAAAGCTCAGATTAGGTTTTACCTTCTAGTCAAGGACTTTTGTCTCAACCCTTTTCTTACCTGCTCCTCACCCCCGACCCCCATTTCAAAGGATCACAGTATGACAAGTTTGGAGCTAGAAGGAATCCTAGATGTCAGGAAGCTCAACTCCCTCATCTTACAAATGAAGAAACCGAGGTCCTGAGGTGTAAAGGGACTTCTCAAGGTCACACAGTAAGCAAGAGAGATCAGATCTGAACACAGGACCTTTGACTCCAAAGTCAGTGATTTTCCCATGGTGCTATCCTGCTTCTATCTCCCTCTTGAAAGTACTTCTTTACTCTGTACTGCATATGCTTTATATCTACTTAGTCATGTTCATTTTTATCCCTTCCCCCTCCTCCCAAGTTTATTGAAAGTAGGTATAGGGATGCCCATCAACTGAGGAATGGCTAAACAAGTTGTGGTATATGAATGTAATGGAATACTATTGTGCTATAAGAAATGAGGAGCAGATGGACTTCATATTTACCTGGAGAGGCATATACAAACTGATGCTGAGTGAGAAGAGCAGAACCAGGAAAAACTTGTACACAATCACAGACACATCATATGTGTGACAACCAACTTTGATAGACTGGACTCTTCTCAGCAATGCAGGGTTATAAGACAACTTTAAAAGACTCATGACAGAGAGAGATGTCTACATTCAGAGAAAGATCTAGAAAGAACAGAGTTTGAATGCAGACTGAAGCAAACTACCTGCTCTCATTCTTTTTCTTGTTTGATTTTGTTTCCTCTTTCCCATTGTTCATTCCATCTGTTATAATCCTTCTTTATAACCAGACTAATGTCCAATGTGAAAGTATTTGCAGATCCTATACTTGATTGCATGCTGCCATGGGGCAGGGGTGGGGAGGGAGGAAGGGGAGAAAATTTGAAACTCAAGGGACCGTGGAACTGAATCTTGTAAACTAAAAGTAAACAAATTAACAAAGACAAAAAAAATTTAAAAAAGAAAGTAGGTATAATTTTCTATTTTTGTCTCTGCATCTCATATCTCTATGGTGCTTCCTTCATAGTAGGTGTGTAATGATTATATGCTAAATTGGTCCTGACTTGAATTTTTACTATCTGAATAACCTAGAGCAAGTTGCTTCACTTCATTGAGCCTCAGTTTCCTTATCTGTATAATGGGGAGAAACATACTCACCTTGTCTACCTTGTAAGGTTGCTGTAAGGAAAGTACTTTGTACATTGCAAAATATTAAATCTTCTTAGAATTAGTAAAATCTTATTCCGTGCAAAAAGATGTCCTTCCATGTCTCAGATCCACTTTTTTGTGTCCCCACCTCCTGCTATGTGTCTGTGTGCCCACTACTTGTTAGATCTGTAACATGGTTTCCACTATAAATTTTGTTTTCACTCCTTTTGAAAGAATACTTTATGCCTACAACTTTATGAATTTTTTTTTCTTTTCAGCTGAAATTCTACAAGTTTGGTCTTAGTCCAATGGCGATTAAAAAAAATACTTGGCAATAGAAAGAAAATGTTCCAGTCTGTTTTTAGAAATGCAATGTGTTTTTCAAAAAAACCATTAAAACTTCAGACTGTCTGGTTTGGAGACTTCAGTGAAGGTGGTAGGCTGAATTATGTATTCACCTGGTCTTAGTTTGCTGAGAGTGCAAAGTTTCTATTGATGACTGGTACTATACCAGGCACCATGATGTGGGAGAAGAAATGTGAGCTGGAAGAAATAGTGGACTGAGATTCAGGACACCAGAGTTAGGGTTCTAGCTCTTCTTGAAGCATATGGGACCAGGGACAAGCCACTTAACCTTTCTAAGGCTTAATTTTCTCATTTGTAAAAATAAGGATTCTATAACGTGCCCTACTGAGTTGGCAGGATTATTGCAAGTAAAATGTTATAGAAACATGGGTTGTCATTATTACAGGGGGCAAGAATATTGCATATAGTCAGAAAATATGGATTTGAGTTTCTATGTCTTGGCTTAGCCATTAGGCCATGGGAGATTATTGAACTATTAAATAAATTTTGCTTCCCTAATCTCCAAAATGACCATGATGATATGTGCATTATTTCCCTCACAGGCTTGTTTTGAAGTTGAGATAACATATAGCTAGTACTTCATAACTATAGTATATTTTATAATCTCACCATTGCTCTTAATATTATGTAGTATTACACAATGTCTTGAGAGGCATTGTGACATAGTGGTTAGAGAACTAGCTTTAGCCTCAGGAAAATTGGTTCAAATTCCACTTCTGCCCCAGGCTAAAGGTATGACCCTGGTCAAGTAACTTAACTTCTATGTATCTCAGGCAATTCTCTAAGACACAGAGAAGGTGCCAGTCTACAATGAGAGATGCTCCCTACTTTGATGAATTCATAGTTCTAGTTCCTCCTTCCTTGCTCCAAAAGGCTTATGTCTGAGTCCTCAAACCCATCAGTGAATTAGAGGGATGTCTACTCCATGCATGTGAAGACTTCCCATGGTGGATTGGGTGGATGAGAAGAATTTGTTCCAACAGACATGAAGGCAGTTGAAGCAGGTGCTGTGGAGACCTTACAGCTTGGTCCAGCATCAAAGACACCAAGGTTATTCATCGACTCCTGGGCACCAGTCATCTCGACTTTTGTCTTGCCACTGGACTTCAATGACTCAGGAAGAGAGAATGAGGCTGATGACGTTGCACAGCTTCACCTCATTTAAATCAAATTCATGCACAAGTCAAGGCATCACCCATGATGTCATTGGTCCTCTTCAAAAACAGGATAAAGCAACACCAAAATAGCATTTTCTATGCCACTTTGCTTCCAACCACAATTATAGCAGTAAAAGACCTCACACTTCTCAAGAACTTTAAAGTATCCACAGTGTTTTTCTCATAATCAGCAGGAGAGTCATATGGTACAAATAGTACTATCCTCATTATACAGATTGCAAAGCCAAAGCTTTAAGAGGCACCTTTCCACAGTCATTATGTGTTGTTGCAGGTATTTGAATCCAAGCCTCCTGACTCCAAATCCTACACTTGCCATTATATCAAGTTGCTATACCATCCACAGATGGTTTTCTAGAGTTTGTTAGGTTTAAGGAACTATTAGAAGTGGTATAGAATTTCCAGACTGGGTAGAAGATGGATCTCATAGTCTCTAGGTACAAAGCACCAATACTTTTGGTCACTTTCTCTCCCATAATAATATGTTTCAAGGGATCCCCATGATTTATAGTTTGCTCCTTTGCAGTGTTTTCCTCCTATTACACACTTTCTGCTAAGTTCTCTTGTGCAACTTAGAATGACATGATCTAACATTCATGAAATACACATGGCATCCTAGTGAGATAGAGCACATGACATCTAGTAAGACTCTATTCAAGCCTCAAGACCTTGATATTCTAATAGAGAACATATATAAAAACATTCCTACTGGAAAGCATTTGTCAAAATAAAAAAATTAAACTACCAAAACACAAAGAGCCCAGGTCCCAAGTATTAATAAATGTATACCTATATACTCATGCTTTGATGGATCTCAAGATCTTATCATTTTCCACTGGTGGAGAGTTCAACTTCTCCACGCCTTCTCATTCTGTGCAATTCCCTTCTATATCTACCCACGAATCCTCTAAATATAATGTATTTAATGTGGTAGTAATCTTCCTTTAGCTCTTTGTTTTATTTTAAAGAGTTTATTTTTATTTTTTGGATGGAGAGGGTTACACCTGCAATTTAATAATAAACTTCATTTAGTGATACAAAATGATGCTTTTTCTCTGCAACCTGTAGTCTGAGAGAATTGGCTGTAATGTTAAGAGGGTAAATAACCTGCCCAGGACCACAGAACCATTATGTGTCTCAGACTCATCTTAAGATGATGATTTCCTGATTTTAAAAATAGTTCTCTATTCCCTACAATGGCTTGCTTTTCCTTCTGGTTCTTTTTAATTTTCAGTTCAACAACATTTATTAAGTGACAACTCATTGTTGGGTTTTGCAGTGGCAATATAAATACAGAAAGAAAATAGAAGACAGAATGAGGCTGATGACTTTGCATAACTTTGCCTCACTTAAATCAAATTCATGCACAAGTCAAGGCATCACCTGTGATGTCATTGGTCCTCTTCAAAAATGGAATAGCTTCCTCATGAAGCTTATCTTCATAGTGGGCAAGGAGAATACAATATATAAACATATTTATTGATACAAGACAGTTAGGAAGATAAAACTTTTTGTAGAAATTGGCACCTGAGCTGATTTTTTTTTTGCCTGCCAAACAATAAGTATTTATTAACAGTAATATAATAATAGTTCACACATATCACTTTAAGGTTTACAAAGTGCTTTATATATTTTATCTCACTTGAAAACATTTATTAAACACTTATTATGTTCTGGGCACTGTCCTAAGTCCCAGAGATATTAAAAAAGACAAAAACATGGTCCCCGCTCTCATTCTAATCAGTAAGACAACATGCAAATAATTATATGCACCCAAGATACACACAAGGTAAGTGAAAGGTAATCTCAGAGTGAAGTCACAAGCAGTAGAGGGACTGTGAAAGGCCTCTTACTGAAGACAGTATTTGAACTGAGTCTTGAAGGAAGCCAAGGAAGCCAGGAAGTAAGAAGGGAGAACATTCCAGAAATGGGGAACAGCCAGGGTGAAAGGACAGAGATGAGAGATGGAGCATATTGTGAGAGAAATAGCAGTAATGCCTCTATCACTGGATCATAGATTGCATGGAGGGGTGTAAAGTATAAGAATATTGGAAAGCTAGGAAGGAGTTAGATTATGAAGAGACTTAAATGCTAACCAGAACATTTTAGAGAATGGATGAGGAAATGGCAAATCACTTGAGTTTTTACCAAGAAAATCCTAAGATGGCGTCATGAAGAGTCAGACATGACTGAAAAGTGATTGAGCAACACAGAACATTTTATATTTGGTCCTAGAGATTATAAAGAGCTAGTGGAATTTATTGAGATAAGTGTTTACATGGTCAGACTTGCATTTTAGTAAAATTATTTTGACAACTGAATGAAGATTGGACTAGAGAGGAAAGAGACTTGAGGGAAATCAGCAATATGAATATTATAAGAATCCAGGGGCAAGGGGATAAGGGTCAGAACTTGGGTTTTGGCTGCATGAATGGAGAAAAGGAAATGCACACAATACATGCTATGGAGAGAAAATGGACCAGATTTAATAATGGATTAGACTGTGAGAAGAGTTGAGGATGACAACATGGTTTTAAGCTTAAATGATGAGGAGGATGTTTGAGGCAATGATTACTATGTTTGAAACAATGATTATGTTTTTGTCCTTCATTTTTAAAGAGGACCAGTGACATCAAAGGGTGATATCTTGGCTCTTGGGTAAATTGGATTTATATGAGGCAGAGTTGCATAGAGTTGTAAGTCTTATTTTCTCTTCCAGAGTCATTGAAGTCCAGTGACAAGACAAAAGTCAAGATGACTGGTGATGTCCAGGGATGCAGTGGATGACCTAGTCATCTTTGATCTCTGACTGAACTCTAAGTGTTCTCATCCACACGTTCCAACAGGTGAAGTCTTCCCATGCTTGGGGTAGATATCCCCCCAACATGGTTTTGATGTCTATTGGTTACCCTCCACCTGTTTTAGACTGGCTGCTGAAATGGGTCTGTGATTGCTGTGCATGCCACAGCTTCTTGGAGTCACAGGTGAGAGTTGAGTGCCACATGGACACCACAGGTGAATGAGCAGCCCTGAAAAAGGCTTGGTATGCCCTCAAGAGGTGCTAGTCCTTTTTGAGCACCCCATACACAATAACAAGAAACAATAATAGGAAAATTGGGAAGAAGGGCTGGTTTGGGAGAAAGATAATGAGGTTCATTTTGGACAAGTTGAGTTTGTGGTAGATTTCCAAGAGTCAGAGGTAAGGAAGATAAACATTCCAAACATTTTTAACAGCCTCAGCAAACTCACAGATATGGGCTACACATTGTCAAGTTTAGGAAATAGTATCAAGAACAGTTTGGCTAGAACAATGGAGTAATGTGAAATGTGTCTGGAAAGGGAGATTGGTGTTAGTTTATAGAGGGATTGAAATACTAGGGCAAGGCTTTTTCATGATGAGTTGACATGGTCATATGTGAGGAAAAATAACAGTATTTTGATAGCTTTGTGGTAGATGTATTGGAGATTGGAGAGTTTGCAATAAAGGAGGATAATTAGAAGGTATTTTTAATAGTTCAGATAAGAGTGATGAGGGCTAGAATTAGATTGTGACCACATGAATAAATAGAAGTGGATTATATGTAAGAGCTGTTTGAAGGAGGTGGAATCTATGAGAAGATAACTGAGATTGTGAACTTGGGTGAAATGGGAGGTTGACAGTGTTTTCATTAGTAATTGAGAAGTTTGGAGAAGAGTGAAATTATCAGAGAAGAAAATGTTTTCTGTTTTGGATATATGGAGTTTGAGATGCCACCTCCAAATAGAGATGTCTATTAAGAAGTTGGTGGGAAGAGACAGGCTAAAATTATGCATAGGTTTGGTAGCCATCTGTGTAGTGACAAAAATTGAATCCATGGCAACTGATGTGATCACCAAGGGAAAGGACACAGAGAGGAGAGAAGAGAAGGACCAAGGACCAAAGCTTGAGTGATTAGCAGATTTAGAGATTTAGATGAAATAGAGAATCAGACTTAGAAGACTGACTATCCATCAATGGAAACAGATCAGTCAGACAAGTAGGAAGAGAACCAGGAGAGAATATTCATGAAATCCAAGGATGGAGAGAATACCCAAAAGGTAAGAGTGGTCAACAGCATCTCAATATTCTGAGAAATCAAGATTTTTCATTTATGATGGGTTTAAACTTTGAAGATGAGTTTCAAATTTTATATACATACACACAGAGATGCATGCATGTGTGTATATGTGTGTGTGTGTGTGTTTGTATTTAGCCCCCCACTTCTCTCCTGAACTCCAACCTTGCATCTCCAAGTGGCAACCAAATGCCTCTAACTGGATTTTTTCTTTGTGTGTGCATATTCCATTTCCATATATATGTATATGCAAAATGGAATGCAATATGTTTTTCCCCAGACCCATTTCTCCTTTGAGATCTCCTCGTATATTTCTGTTGAGGATTAAATATCCTTCTAGGAACCCAGGTTGATAATCTTGGAATAATTATTAATCATTCCCTTTTTCTCTTCCTAATCTAATCAGTTGCCTACGCTACCTCCTCAGTATCTCTCACATCTGTTTCCTCTCTACTAGCACAACTAGAACCCAAGTTCAGGAGGTCATCATCTCTTCCCTAGGCTATTACAATAGCCTGCTAACTGGTCTTTTTGCTTCCACTTTCTCTAATCATCGCTCTCCTCTCCACAAAACTGCCAAGATACTCTACATTACATTTAAACTGTCCTTCCTCCAACTCAATATTCTTTATTGCAACTCGATACTTCTTGAAAGCCATCACCCATTGCTTGAATTCTCTTCTTTTTCATGTCCTCCTCTTAAAAAATTTCTCTGATTCTCAAATTCCTCATTTGTAAAATGAGGGTAATCATAATTCCTGCTCCTCCACAAAGTTATTGTGAAGATCAATGTAATAACACACACATATGTTGCTTTGAAAAATCTTAAAGTGTTATGTGAATATTAGCTATTATTATTATTAATTATTGATGCAGAAAAATATATTTCTTTTTTCCTTGGAGGAATTGGCACAAGACAGTCTAGCTTGTTTAATCTATAATTTTAATTGTGTTGAATTTCACGGAATACAGTTCAATAGGTTTCAAGATAGAAAGAAGAGTATTCATCCTCCTTTGTCTCCTCCATGTTCTTATTCCTGAAAAAGAAATAAGATAAAGACATGATAACTAGAGCTTTGTGTGTGTATGTAATGGGGGGAATCTCATTTAGCTTGATAGATGATAATGTTAGTCTTAGTCAAATATTGTGCTGATGTTTCTTGAAGATAAGGGAAAAGAAGATGTTTATTTAGCTAACACAAGGAACAGTTCAGCTCATTGGTGTAGAAGTAGGAATAAGGTAGAATCTATGAGGGAGAAGGACGAATCTGAAGGTTGACAGTGAATGGAATCTGAATGGCTGATAGTGCTTTCTACAGTAAAATGGAAGTTGGGAGAAGAGGTAAAATTATCAGGAAAGAAAATGTTTTCTGTTTTGGATATGTGGAGTTTGAGATGCCTTCTCCATTAGAGATATCTATCAATAAGTTGGTGAGAAAACAAAAATGGGGCAGCTGGATGGCTCAATGGATAAACCACCCATCCCTGAAGTCAGGAGTACCTGAGTTCAAATAGAGCCTCAGACACTTACTAGCTGTGAGATCCTGGGAAAGTCACT
The DNA here is from genome assembly GCA_028627135.1 of Pseudochirops cupreus. NCBI lineage: Eukaryota > Metazoa > Chordata > Mammalia > Diprotodontia > Pseudocheiridae > Pseudochirops > Pseudochirops cupreus. Next base: position 501,357,012 of record CM053580.1, on the reverse strand, counting down.
TAACTCCAATTGCCTTCCAAAAAAAGTTGATGTGGAGAAGAGAGAGATTAAAACTATGTGTAGATCTGGGAGCCATTTGGGTAGGAGTGTAACTATAAAGTAATTCCACCGATTTCTAAAAACACTCACAGGACAATGGTCTCATTACTGTACAGTCCTTCCTACCCTCTTCTCATCTTCAGTGAACATTCTTAAGAGAATTATAATTTCAGTGCCAGAGGGCACCTCAGAGGCCTACAGGCATGAGAATACCCTCTGTTATATATAAGGTAAGTGTCAACCTCCAAAGATGGGCAGCACATTAGTTTCTAGAGCAGCCCATCCCACTTTTGGATGATTCTCTAACTGTAAGAGAAGTGTTTGTTTTTTTTTCTGACATCAAACCTAAATTGAATCTTCATCACCTCTGCCCCTTGCTCCTAGTTCTAGCCACTGGGGCCAAGCAAAAGAATGTAATTCCTCTTCTGTGTGACAGCCCTTGAAACAATTGTTGGTTCCTATGGTGTCTCCTCTGTGTTCTCTTCTTTGGGGTAAGGCATTCCTGTGCCTTCAGGTGATGTTCACATACCGGAATTTGATATGTGTTGCCAACCTGCTTGTCTTCTTCTGAATTCTCTCTAATTTATCATTGTCCTTCTCAAACTGTGGTGCCCAGACAAGATGATAATACTCAAAGATGTAGTCTGATTAAGGCAGAGTGAGGCTTTGATATTGAACACTACTTTGTTCTTTCTGAGACTGCATTCACTTTCTTGGCTGCTGTGGCATAGGGCTTATTCATATTAATTGTATAGTTTTCTAAGATCACTTGGTCTTTCTTTAGACCTTCTACTGTTTAGCCAAGTCTCTCCTTGATTATACTTAGAAAGTTGATTAAAAAAAAAACTCAAGTAGAAGTAAGAATTTGCATTTATTTCAATGAGTTTCATCTAAGTAAATTAAGCCCAGTGTTGTAACCTGTTGAGATCCTTTTGGATCTTGACTCTAATCAAATGTAAACTATACTTCCTAGCATTGTGTTATATTTAAATTGAATAAATATGCTATGTATATCTTAATAAAAGATTTGGAAAAAAATGCTAAACAGCACAGATCCCTGGTGCACTACAGTAGAGGCTTTGGAGGCTAACATCAAACCAATAATGAGGACTTATTGATACTAGCAATTCAACCAACTCCAAGGCCACCTAATTATACTATTGACTAGCCAATTTCTCTCCATTTTTCCATAAGGACATTATGGATGCTTTGCTAAAATCTAGGTAAGCTATGGCTATAGTTCCTCTGGTCTAAGTAAGTAACTTGGGGTTTGATTACATCTGGTTATACCATACATTTAGCTATTTAGTGAGGAAGTTAGGTAGAGCAGTTTTGAGTGCTGGTCCTAGAGTTAGGAAGTCCCAAATTCAAATCCAGCCATGCATACTTACTAGCTATATGACACTGGGCAGGGAAAAAGAGGAAGAGAGAGACAGAGACAGAGACAGAGAGAGAGACAGAGACAGAGACAGAGAGAGACAGAGAGAGACAGAGAGACAGAGAGACAGAGACAGAGAGAGAGAGACAGAGAGAGACAGAGACAGAGAGACAGAGACAGAGAGACAGAGAGAGACAGAGAGAGAGACAGAGACAGAGACAGAGAGAAGAAGGAGGAGGAAGAGGAGGAAGTGGAGAGATGAGTTTAGTTAGGTATGACTTGTTCCTCATGAAAGCATGCTGATTTGTGATTTTAGATTCCATTTTTAGATGTCAGAACCTATCCTTTTAATATGCTCTAAAGTTTTTTTTCCAATAGAAATCAAAGTCAGGTTCACTGGCCTATTGTTTTCAGACTTTACTCTTTTCCCTTTATTGAAAATAGAGAAGCATCTCAGATAGCATCAGACCTTCTCCCAGTCTCCATGATATTTCAGCAATCATACTCATTCATTCTTTCTGTATTGTGAGATGTAGATTTGTCTGAGTTTTGACCTTAAATTCACCCTGCCTCCTAAAAAGAGTCATGAAATTCAAGTTAAGAGCCTCTGACTAGTCCTATACCTTTAATTTAAAAAGGAGGAAACCAAGGCTAAAAAGATAAAGCAACTTGCCCATGATCACCCAATCAGGGATCAAACTGGGACTGGATCTCAGGCTCCCTGTTTCCTAGTCCAATTACCTGTCTAACATTTTGGGCTAAGACATACTGGCCGTCAGAAGTGACTGGATGTTGATTTTTCATAAATCAATAAAGACATAGTTATCATCTTGGCCAATTATTGATGCCCATTTGTGCACCTCCCCCTTATTTATTAATGTCTAGATTTGCATTGACTTTAAACAGGTTTTTCTATTTTCATCAATCAACTATCGACTAAAACATCTCTGTAATCCTGGCACTCCTGGAGTTAAAAGCATGCCAATCTTAACTAAGGCAGAAAAAAGAGAAAGCTAAAATTACACATATGTGAATCCAGGAAAATTATTTTGCCCCAAAACCATAATGAAAAATTATGAATTCTCCTAACAATTAGTCAAAGGAAAAAAAATCACTGAAATTGACTATACAAATTTCCTTTAAAGTATTCTTGTCTACATTAAAAGTTATGGCAGGTTATGGCAGAGCACAATATTATGAGATATGAAATGGAAAGACTGAAACCACACCATTTGAGGATATATTTTTAAAAGTTTCATTGTTACTTAAAAATAAACCACTTTATTTGTCTATGTATTCAACCCCAGGGACCCTTCCCTTGTAACAAATTGAAATGGCTAAGCAAAAGTAATTGATCCTGTCTCTGTAACTCCCTATGTAAAATCAAGTCATTCTATGAATCTGGGCCTTAGTATCCTTATCTGTAAAATGAGAGAATTTCATTTGAAAGCCTCTGAGGTCCCTTTCAGCAACCTCTTCTGACAGCATATTCACTAGTCTGCATGTATAGGTCCCCATTTCTCCACAGAGGAGGAAAATATATTTCATCATCCATTCTCCTTCACTAAGATTGTCTACTGCAATTAATTGGTTCAGTAGCCTCTCAATTTTGCTTTATTTATTTTGTTGTAGTCATCATGCACACTTTGTTAGTGCTTTTCAATGTTAGTTCAAACTAGATGAACATACAGTTATCTGAATAGTACCTTTTTTTCTCAAGAGTTCTGAATACATGTAGAATCACTACAGAATCACTTTCAATCCTTCAAAATGTTTCTTGATTTCTTCCTTTGTTTTTTGCTACATGTACTTGACAGTAACTTATTAGTAATGATCACATGATCTGCTACTGTTGTGTAACACTAAAAATCCCAAGTATCAAGAAGACAAGCCAATGTTACCCAACTTTTCTTTCTTAATATGCTATTCAAATTTACTTCAGGGAATTTTATCTTGTTCTGAACTTTTAAAAGAACATTTAGTACTACCTTCTCTCTGAGGTCCTTTAATTTTGACAGTCTCTATACCATTGAATGGGAATGTATTTAGTTAGGATTCATATCTTTGGTTACATCTAGTTATACCATACTTTTAGCTATTTAGTGAGGAAGCTAGGTAGAGCAGTAGAGTGCTGGTCCTGGAGTTAGGAAGTCCCGAATTCAAATTCAGCCATACATGCTTACTAGCTCTGTGACCCACTGGCAAGTTACTTAGCCTCTGTTTGCCTCAGTTGCTTCAGCTATAAAATGGGAGTGATAGTAGCATCTACCTCTAAGGTTTATTGTGAGGATGAAGTGAGATGATATTTGTAAAGTGCTTCCACGGTGTTTGTCATGTAGTCAGCACTATGTAAAAACTTACTCCCTTTCTTCCCTTTTCCATTCCCTAGTTATGGCAAATGTACTAAAACCAACATAATGACAAAATCACTCTACAAGAATCCCAGTACCTCTTAGGTTCAGTGCCTTCTCTCTGTTAACTATTTTCTATTTATCCTGTATGTAACTTGTTTGTATAGATGTTTTGTTCATCCCCCACCTTTAAATTGTGAGACCTTTTGCTTCTTTTTTGTATCCATAGAATTTAGCACAGTGCCTGGCACTCAGTAGGTATTTAATAAATGTTCAGTAATTGATTGAAAAATATGGAACATGCCATTTTCTAGTTGAATGAACCATCTTTAGCAGTAATTGATTTACCATCCTAGAGGTCTTCAAATAATGACTAGATTACCACTTGTTGGGTATATAATAGCAGGGATTACTTTCTTGCATTGAGTAGGCTATGTGGCCACTGAAGTTCCTTCTAGCTATCAAATTCTGTGACTCATTTATTATTTAGGTTTACAGTGACTGATAAGCTCTCTGGATTTGGAGACAGAGGAACTGAAATTCTGATCATGGCTCTTTTGTTTATTTCTAGTCTACTACTACCTTGCAATGGTCATTTCACCTTTCTGCCCTTCAGTTTACTCATCTTCAAAATGAGCAGATTGGGTCTGATGACGTTTCAGATTCCTTCCAATTCTAAATCCCATCTGGATTATTTGAATTTCCATTTAGCTATGGGGGTTGTATCCCTAAAAAGATGTTGTATATCACAGGAAAAAAGACTGTTAAGCTTAATAGCAAAAAAAAAAAACCAAAAACCAAAAACCAAACCAAACCTTAGACAAAAAAACAAAACTTGTGTTCAAATTCTGCCAACTACTTCTTGTAAGATACTGGGGACTCAACTAACCTCTATAGGACTCAGAAAACACCCTGGGACTTACCTGCTAAGTCAACAATGTTACCACATACAGGATAGTAGAGAAAGCCTTCAATCTGATAAAATCACAGATTCATTGCATGTTCATGTATAGGTGCTTCCAATGTCAATTGTTCCATCAAGAAGCATTTATTAAGAGCTTACTATATTCTAGGTGCTGTACTAAATGTTGGGGATACAAAAAAAGGGAGAGTGGCTGAAAAGAAAGAAAAATTATCTTCTCCTTTAATCCCCCAGCTAGAAATGCTTCCCATTTTCTAAATTTCATGGAGCACTTGGTTTTGTACTTCTCATGCATTTGTTATTTCATTACATGGTTTATCATGATCTTTGCATCATATGCTCCTATCACACTATAAGCTCCATGAAACAAGAATGAATACTGGGTTATCAAATGAGACAGTATTTGCAAAGTACTTGGTGTGGTGCCCGGCATACAGTAGGCACTCCATAAGTGCTTGTTTGCTTCCCTTCTTATTTCCTGGAGCACCTGGCACAGCACTTTGTACATAGAACACAGAAGTAGGATCAGTCTTGTTCAATTTTTCCTCAGAGAGTAGAATTAAAAGCAATGTGCACAGAGCAGAGAGGCAGATTTAGGTTTCATATGAACATAGTTCTGAATATGAGGAATGAGATATCCAAGGAGGAAATGACTTTCCCTTACCTGGAGATTTTTAGGCAAAGGTTGGATTTTGGAGAGGGGCATTCTGTTCAGTCCCTGTAATAATGATAATAATAACAATAATAGTGAATACTTACATAGTGCCTACTGCATGCAAGGCATTTTACAATAAATACCTCAATTGATACTCAAAACAGTTATGAGAGGGAAGTGTGATTGTCATACAATTTCACAGATGAGCCAGCTGAAGGAGAGAACAGTGAATTGGCTTGCCCAGGGTCCCACAGTTAGTAAGTATCTGGGGTCAGATTTGAGCTTTGGTCTTCCTGACACAAGTCCAGCACTCTATCTACTATGCCACCTAGCTACCTGAAGCACTAGATGATCTCTGATATTCCGAAGCTGAGATATTGTGATTCTAATAAGTGACTGTTTGATGGCTGTTGTTTAAAGCACAGTTAATGAAAACCTCACCTTGCTTGTTCAGTAATTCCTAGCCTAAGCAGACTATCTCTAAATGCAAAGAAAAGAGCTTCAGCTATTAGCAGCCTACTACGCAGGACTCTCTATTTAATAAGACAACAGCCCTGGAGTCAGGAGGACCTGAGTTCAAATGTGACCTCAGACACTTAACACTTACTAGTCTTGTGACCTTGGGCAAGTCACTTAACCCCAATTGCCCCTTCCTCCCTCCAAAGAGAAAGAGAGAGAGAGACTGAGAGAGAGAGAGAGAGAGAGAGAGAGAGAGAGAGAGAGAGAACATTGAAAATGGGTCTACCTGAGGGCTAAGGATCTATGCTATCACCATAGAGGTAGCATTGAGCCTGAGGGGGAAGAGAGAGGATTAATCCCAGAAAAGCTTTAAAACCCTATAGGGTTTTGGTTCATGGAGATGCCACAATACTGCTAGTGCAAGGAGCCTGCCCCTATTTGGATGATTACAAACTCAGAAGGAATGGAGTCCAGTGTGCAAGCCTTCTGACTGACCCAAGGTTATGCCTCTTGGATTGTACACTGGCCTCTGTACTCACTTAAACGTCAGTTCTGAATATTGCCTCCTGTTTTTGTCCCATTGGTTCAGAAACCTGTATCCCTGGTAACCAAGCCCATTTTCTGTAAGTGATGATGCTTCTGGCCTCTTCCTGAGTGAGGACAGTACAGTTCCAATTCTTTCCTTTGCTACTCAGTTTGAGAGTTCCTATCTAGGGATATAAGGGATCCTCTAATATGGGCAAGTTCCACCCAGGAAAAGACCTATATTTGTATATATTTGTACAAAATTAAATGTTTTCAAATTTCTGAGTACCATTTAGAAAAAGAGCCAACAACATCTCTAGGGGAGCAAAAGAAGAGAATGGATATACACCCATTCTTCCAAGCAAGTGGCAGACTAGCATAATTGAGGGAAAGCGGGCATCAAAGTCAGGAAGTCCTGTAGTCAAGTCCTGCTTTTGAAACGTTGGTTGTATGAGCCTGAGGAGGTCAGTCAACCTTTTAATGCCCCAGACAGTATTTGTAAGATTATACAATAAAGGTGATTATCTCCATTGACAGAGGAAGTTCCTTACTGGGAGCACCTTATATCAATGAAATCAAAGATTTAGTTAAAAATAATGACCATAGACATCATGCTGACAATTTTGAGGCACTTAATAGACATTTGCTGATTGTGGAAGGCATAAAGTAGTAGGGTCATAGACTAAGAATTGGAAGAGAACAGAGAAGATCTAAAGTATGATCCTCTCATTTTACAGATGAGAAAACTGAATCACAAGTCTGGGATTTGGAGGCTAAGGGACTTGACCAATGTCATATAGGTAGTAAGTTTCAGAGGTAAAGTCACTGAAGAATAATAATGTGTTGTCTTGGTTATAAACAGATGGGATCTTCTGGTATTGTCATTCTTTGAAGGGTGGGGATCCAGATAAATAAATATTAATAAAGAAGTTTCCTACCATTGATGGAAAAATAGCATGAACGTGGGTGTTAGAAGATGTGGTTTCAAGTCTTCCACTATTGAACTTTATAACCTCAGTCAAGTTTCTTAATCTCTTGAAAGCTCAATTTCCACATTTGTTGACTGGGGATCAGAACCATAGGATGCCAGAGCAGGAAAAGGAGATCTCTGAGTCCTGTGAATCTGTTGTACTCATGAATATACTGAGGTCATGAGAGGTTAAGTGAGTCGTCTAAGTTTATACAGTTAGTGCTGCTATTATCTACTTGGCCAATAACAAAGAGTTATAGGTGCAGTAGCTACAGTGCCAGGTCTGAAGTCACGAAGACTCCTCTTCGTGAATTCTGATCTGGCCTTAGACAGTAACTGTATGATCTTGAGCAAGTCACTTAATCCTGTTTGCCTCAATTTCCTCATCTGTAAAATTAGCTGAAGAAGGAAATGGTAATCCACACCAATATCTCCACCAAGAAAGCCCCAAATGGGGTCCTGGAGAGTCAGACACTACCGCAAATGACTGAACGACAAGATGATGGTTGTGAAACTGATACATAGTTATAAAGGGATATTGCAAATGATTGTTGTTCAGTCATTTTGATTGCGTCTGAGTCTCTGGGACTTCCTTTGGGATTTTCTTAGCAGAAATACTAGAGTGGTTTGCCAATTCCTTCTCCAGTTCATTTTACAGATGGAGAAATGGAGGCAAACAGAGTTAAGTGACTTGCCCAGGATCACACATTAAATAAGTGTTTGAAAACAGATTTGAACTCATGAAGATGAATTTTCTTGACTGTAGGCCTGTCTCTCTCTCTCCACAGTATCACCTAGCTGCTACCTACAAAAGATAGGAATAGTAACAATAATAGGAATTAAAATAATAAGGATAATGGTTGATAATTACTAACTCAATCACTCTATTCTGTTGGCATGCTAGCTAATACAATTTGCTGTTACTATCTTGTTGACCTAGCCTCATGCTGGTCAGGTCCATATTATGCTCTGCAAATCATCTTAAAAAGCAGTACAATTTTCTGGAGCACCTTTCATTATCTGGGCTCTGTCTTTTGGAATTCCCAGGTCTCTTCGAGGATCAACTCAGGGGCTGTCTCCTGCATCAGGCCCTCATTGTCCCCTTCTTGACCCCTTAAAAAGTTATCAGTGCTCACCCAAGTCCTGAAAGTACCTTTTACTTACTTTGTGTGTTTTGAAAAATTTATTTCTTTTTACTTATTTACGCCTTGTATCTCCTTGTAGGAAGCAGGCTCCTTGAGGACAAAGACATTTTGCTTTTTTGTTTTTGTCTTTTTATCCCTAGTGCTGAGCACAGAGCTTTGCATGTAGTAGGCACTTACAAAAGCCTCTAAGTGCATGAAATTGTGCTCCTTTTGCGCTGCTATCTGGTGTTTCTTGGTTTGCCTGGCAGATTCAAGTGTAATTGCTAGGGTTTGATTGTGGATAGAATACTCAACTTGGAAACTGAGGAACTGAGTTTGTATCCTGGCTCTACTATTTTCTGTGTGCCCTTGAGGGAGCCAGTCTCTCTGGACTCAGATTCCTCAGTGTAAAATGAGGATGTTTTCCTAGATGCTCCATAGAGTCCCCTTTTAGTTATAGATTTATGGTTCTATCAACCCAGTGTGTTGATAAATTAATCAGCTTTTTTATTGTTCAGTTGTTTCAGTCATGTCTGACTCTTTGGGACCCTATTTGGAGTTTTTTGGCAAAGATACTGGAGTTGTTTGTCATTTCCTTGTCCAACTCATTTTTATAGATGAGGGAACTGAGGCAAACAGTTAAGTGACTTGTCCAAGATCACCCAACTAGTAAGTGTCTGAGACTGAATTGGAACTCATGAAGAAGAATCTTCATGACTCCAGGCCCAGTGTTCTATGTACTAGATCACTCAGCTGCCCAAAAATTAATCAGAGACAACTATCGAATTTTAGAACAAGAAGAATCATTAGAGGTAATCTTATCTACCCCCTTCATTTTACAGAAGAGGACACTGAAGGTTAGGCCAGGGAAATAGCTTTACCCAAGATCAATACCATTCTATTCTTCGTTAATGAAATCGTCTAATATGGAAGTGAATGTATATTAACTTCTCCCACCCCATCTTTTTTTTTTTTTTGCCATTTCAACCTTTCACCTAGAAATGAAAGCCAAATAGCTTGACTCAGTTCTAGAAAAATATCAGGTCTTTTTTCTTAGTCATGCTAAGAACACTTCTCTATGTTACAAAACATAGGTGAAGGCTGCCAAAAGTAGTCAGCTCATAATGGGATTTCTCGATCTGCTGTGCCCCACACTGGATACTTTGATCCACTGCATGGTGGACCAGCCCCAAAATCTGGTCATAGAGAGCCTGGGTAGAAGAGCTTTGAGAGGTCATCTAATCCACTTTACCTAGACCAATTATTATTCATGATTCATGCTTCAAACACCTTTGATGAGGTCAATGATGAAGGTAACAGAGAATACAGTGTCCCAGAGCTCCATGTTACTCCAACCAGACATCCTATTGCCAGCCCAATGTCCTTTCTTTCCAGTTGATTTCTAACAAGTTTTGTCTTTTCTCCACACATGCCTGCCTCAGCTTCCACTTCTGTAACACAAAGATGTTGGACTGGGTGATCCCTAAATGCCTTTTTAACTTTAGATACTGTAATCTTATGTTCTTAAATATTTACTTGTTGATTATCAGCTAGTCCTGGAGGAGTTGCTGCTGTTAAGTCATGTCTGACTCTTTATGACCCCATTTGGGATTTTCTTGGCAAATACACTGGAGTGGTTTGTCATTTCTTCTCCAGCTCATTTTACAAATGAGGAAACTGAGGTAAACAGGGTGAAGTGACTTGTCCAAGGTCATACAACAAGTAAGTATCTGAGGTCAGATTTGAACTCATGAAAATGAGTCTTCTTGACTTCAGACCTGGCACTCTATTCAGTGTGCCACCTAACTGTTCTATCTTGGATTTATAAAGCACTGAGCTAAGGCTTTCTGTTTTCTCAGTACTGGTATTAGACACTATGCCATGTATTACTAATAATAGTGCCTCTGGGTGCTGGTGGGTATTCACACAAGTTCAATTAAATTTTTAAAAAATATTGATAGTTATGCGCAGGGCATTGTTTAAGTACCTGCTGTGTAAGAGTACTGCATTGCTACTTTTAGGAGAAGAAAACTAATGTGCATAAAAAGAGCTTTGGATTTGGTGCAAAGAACCTAGACTAGCATCCTGATTCTGCTCTTTGACCATGAGTAAGCAATCAATCAATCAGTTATGGGCAGCTTGGTGGCAAAGTAGATAAACTACTGGTCCCAGAGTCAGGACGACCTAAATTACTGGCTGTGTGACCCTAGGCAAGTCACTTAATCCTGTTAGCCTGAATTCATCATCTGTAAAATGAGCTAGAGAAGGAAATGGCAAACCAAGCTAGGATCTTTGCCAAGAAAATCCCAAGTGGTATCATGAAGAGAGGAACACAAACAGCAACAAATTAATCAATCAATCAGCAGCCATTTATTAAGTTCTTACTTTGTTCCAGACACAATGTTGGGCTCTGATAATGCAAAGAAAAGCAGAAATAGTTCCTCCCCTCTAGGAACTTATATTATCATGGGGTTGGGGTATATGTGGTGTATTGCATCTCTGGCATGAGTGCTGCCAAGCATTTTTCAGGGCTGCTCATCCAACTTGGGTGTCTACTTGGCCCTCAACTCTCATCTGTGGCTTGAAGAAGCTATGGCATGGGCAGTGGCCACACTCCAGTAAAACATCTTGGCACATGGGCTAAACCAAGTTGAGGATAACCAGCAGGCCTCAAACCTTTTGGTGAGTTAGGGGGATGTATGCCCCAAGCATATAAAGACTTCCTTCTGTGGAATAGGCAGATGAGAACAATTTGTTCCAAAGGCTATGGAGGCAGCTGAAGCCAGTATTATGGTGCTTTTAGAGCTTGGTCAGACATTAAAGATGCCGAAGTTATCTACTGCATCTCAGGCCATCACTAGTTGTCTTGACTTTTATCTTGCCACTGGACTTTGATGGTTCTGGAAGAGAGAGTAAAAGTGATGACTTTATCGAACTCTGCCTCAGTTAAATCCAATTCACCCAGGAGGGAATGCATCATCCTGTGATGTCATTAGTTCTCTTTGAAAATGAAAAGAAAAACAACAGTGAGACTGAGGTTAGGTGGGAAAACAAGTACTTACATATAGATTAAATACAGAAAGGATGGGATGTGTCTCAATTTCTCTATCCAGAAAGGGGTTAGACTACCTTACCTTGAAGATCTCTTCCCACTGTAAGTCCTGTGATCCTATTGCTATTGTCTCCATCAATTGTATTCTGAATAGTTGCCCAGTGGTGTCTCCCTCTCTTCTGTTGGACTTTGACATTGATATGGTGGTTTTCTATACTGGCTAGATCTTATGCCTTCTTTGCCCCATAGCGTGCTGCCCCTCTCATTCCTAGTTCACTACTCTGGAAAGCAGGATTTGAGAAATAGCCCCAGTGACTGAGGATGACACTGATTGTGAAAACCTAAGATGGTCCAAATTAATGCTAGAACCCTGACTAATGAAAGCTGCCATTGCTGGGTCAATGAATGGAGTCAAACAACATAGGGGGCTGTTCCTTGTTCTAGATTCACTCTGCAAACATTGATTGGGCATGTGCTGTTGTGACTAGTGTTATACTGTGGGGGGCTCCTGATAGAAAAAAGAGACAGTCTCTGTCTTTAATGCAGCAAAAATCCAATCTGTCTTAAAGATGATAACATATTTATAAGGTAATTCACCATTAAAATAAAAACAAAACTGTTTACATACATTATCTCATTTGATCTGTTTATAATTTTATGGGGCTACATAAACAAGTGCCCATTTTTACAGAAAAAGAAACTGAGACCTAGAGAGGTTAAGTAATTTGTCCAAGGTCATACAGATTTTAGGGCACATAGTTGAGATTTTAACCCAGACCTTATGCCTCCAAGTCTAAGACTCTTTTTCCTATTTTATGCAGCTTCATTTTTTTTAGCTGCATTTTAACTAAGAAATAATGGTTCAAGCTACCCTGCAATTCTGTACATAGCTGATTGACTTTCTGCTAGACAACCAAACTTTGGCCCAAACCTTGCAATCATTGATTTACATCTGGCAAACCCATAGACCTTACACCTTAGCCCAATCATCTCATTTAATAGACTAGAAAATGGAGACTCAGAAAGTTGAAATCCTAGGTCCCAGGTCATATCAATAAATGGCAGAAGCAGGAGTTGATCCCAGATCTTTGGACTCCCAAATGGACTGATTTTTCCAATTTACCTTCTTGCCTTTACCTTAGACAATCTTTCCTATTGGAGCCTTCATTGGTCAGCGGGGTAGTGTTAGATCCCTATCTTCAGGTTTTTGACACTGATAGGTCCTGGGATCTAAGATGATAGTCTTTTTATTCTAAGTGCCATTTAAGGGTGGAAGTCTTAGAACATGTATGAACCAGTAAAAGTCCCCATGACTCATGAGCCAAAACATCTAATTAATGCAGAGAGAGAGAAAAAAAATCAGAAGCAATTTGCAATTTAAAGGAATAACTAAGAATCATTGGAGCTTGAACTATGAGAAACTTTACTTCCTTTGGGTAGCATATCAGACCTTTGGGAGAAGAAAGGTCATCTTCTACCTTGAGGAATTCTAGTGCACTTTTTCTTTTTTGCTCCCTAGCCAACAAGGGGAGTTATTTCATCACCTTTAAAGACTGCCTCATCATTTCCTCTTGTGAAATCCACATGCTTTGAGGTTGAATCAAAGTTTGGAATTTTGACCTCCAAAACGAGAACATGTGGGTCACTGTCCAGTCCTGCTTCAGGGCAGCATCCGATCTGATCACTTGGAGGTGTGACTCTGAGTTACCATTCACCTAAGAGCAGGGCAGGCAAATTAATTTCTGAGTCAACTTTGGACCTTTAGAGAAACACATTCTCTGGTGCAGAAGGCCATCAGGGCAAAAAGGTACATCTGATTTATTTGTTTAGGCCTACAGGCAAAGAGCAGTTTCTCTAGGCATGGATAGAATGGATTTTTCAGAGTGGAGAGAAAAAACTAGATCTAAGGGCTTGCAAAACAGTAATTGTCCTTTATTTAGAAACACCAAAGTGAGAAAGAGTGAGCTTAGAAAAAATATTAATTAAAATCTCAGTATGATGAAAATTGTGTTTTTATTGACTTCATTAAGCTATTAAAAATAATTTGTATTAAACTTCTTTCTGTACTTTGTTAAAAATATGAAGTTTACTTGAAAAAATACTCGTTTTTCTCTAGAATTGAGTTTTTTCCTACTAATTTGCAAACAGATCATTTAAAAAATAATACAGACCTTCTCATCTCTATTTTCCATGTTTCTCTTCATTGTATTGCTTAAGTAGCCAAAGAAAGAACTAGAACGAGTATTAGAGATCAATATCTGATACAACTTATCTTTTTTTACAGAGAAGGAAACTGAGGCCAAGGTTGCCCAATTTCCTTCCAAGTTGTGCCTTTTTCACTGAACCATGGTATCAGTGGTGAATTGTTAACTTTGAGAAAATGTGACAGAATTTATCACCGTTATCACCAACTTACTTTTACAGATAATTTTATTGTTTAGAGAGCATTTTCCTAACATTACCAGAAATTGTAGTCCAATCATTCAGCATGCTTGCTTTCCTCTTGTCAAGAATGGGTGAGCTGAGTGTCCTTTTGGATGTAATGGGGAAGAAACGCATTCCTGTCTTCTATCCATAGTCTTCAAATTATCTCGGAGCCTCTTCAGTTCTGAGTCAGAGCCAGTGGAGGCCTTAAGGATCATCTCACTTTACAGATCAGGAAATGGAGGCTGGAGAAGGAAAACCTGTTTACCGTGTGGACTCAGTTCTTCCTCTTCGAAGACCAGTTCTTTTTCTGGTACCAATTGTTCCTTCCCCCAGCTACCATGAGACTGACCAAGCTTCTCTAAGGCTAATGAAAGAGCCAACCAAATTGCTATGTCTGCACACACTTTATTTCTCTCATTTTTTCCCCTTTGAACTGAGGCAGGGATGATGGATCTCCAGCATCACCTGAGGATCATTGCTGTGAGGAGAACTGGAACCTTACAGAAGAGGCAAAGGAAGAAGTGGGGAGGCCAGGGAGAGGAGGAGATAGAGAGAGGGAGAATGAGCCCCAATAATGGGAAAAGTGGCTAAAGCTTTGATGTGTCTTCAATTTGTGGGATACTTCTTTCCTCTGATCATTTCAAATATAAAACAATAATTTGGCAATGACATGAACAAAATCTCAAAAAAGACTGCCATTGGAATGGCTAGGTGGTGCAGTGAATAGAGCAGTGGCCCTGGAGTCAGAAGGACCTGAGTTCAAATCTGGCATCAGACACAACACAAAACTAGCCGTGTGACCTTGGGCAAGTTGCTTAACCCTAATTGCCCTACCTTCCACCTTCCAAAAAGCAAAAAACAAAAAAAAAGAGACTGCCATGTTAATACACATTTCAAAGTTTGTTAAATAAAATATGGTTAAAACCAATCTTTCTGGAATGGCAGTCTTTATACCATGGATTCTTATTTTGTGTTAAGGCCCTCTTTGGCAATTTGGTGAAACCATTTTATGCATTTTAAATGCATAAAATGAAATATATAGGATTACAAATGAAGCTGATTATACTAAAATATAGTTATCCAAATATTTTTTTTAAAAAAATCAAGTTCCTAGACCTTATGCTGTGAATTCCTGCTTTATACTAAATCACTCATTTTGTGCAGTGTAGTGTAGATATAAAGTGATTTCCGTACCTTAATTATCTTGTTCTCACAAAAACCTTGTGAAATAATCCAGTAGGTGGTTAAGGCACAAACATAGATGGTTAAAAAAACGGTATATATGATAAATTCAATAGAATTAGAAAATAAAACATTAGCAGAATCTGAAAATGTCAGTTTTACAGTTGAGGAAATTGAGTTTTAGAGAAGCTAATTAATCCAAATTTCTACAGCACTTTAACAGTTACAAAACATGATATCCAGTGAAATAGAGAGAAATATTAGATTTTTCTTTTTATATTTGAGGAAACTGAGATTCAAGGAAGAGAAAAACGTTCCCTAGATTACACACAGCTGGCACATATGTCAAAGTCTAGATCCAGATTTGGTTTTCTTAACTCCTGAAAATCTATATTCTTTCCTCTGTGCAAGATGACTTCCCATATTCATTTAAAGGGTAAGTGAAAGAGCTGGGACTTTGGCCCAGGCGCTCTGAATTATAGCTCCATACTTTTTCCGCTATCTAGCCTACTGTTGCTTTTTCTTTTCTGTATGTTTCAAAAAATAATAATAGCTGATATTTATATAATAGCATGTGTGTGTATATGTGTGTATGTGTATATATGTACACACATATGTGTGTATATATATATATTATCTATATATGTATGTATATATAAATATCATACATAGAGCTCATGGAAGGGACCTTCTCAACCAAATCCCTTATTTTACAGATGAGGCAACTGAGGCCCAGGGAGATTAAATTATTTTCCCAAGGTTATATAGGTAATAAGCATCATAAGTAGAATTTGGACCCTGGGTATCTGACTCCACAGGCAGAGGTCTTTCTCTTGTACTGTGCCATTTTAAGGTTTACAAACAAAGCATTTTACATACATTATCTCATTTGAATGAATATTTTAGTTTTTGTATTTGAAAATCAGAAACACAATTTTAAAAGACCCCAACCAAATCTATCATATTTATTCCCTCATTAAATCCCTCACTCAATATAATTAGTCATTTATTAATTTATCAAACTCTTGGTAGCCATGTCATGCTCAGAAAGTTAGGAGGGCTCTTCTCTTCCATCTGCCAGTCTCTATATGTCTCAGTCTTTCTGGTCAAAAATGACTCCTGGTCTTGGACCTCACACAGCACTTTATTTTATAATTCTGTTGCACTAAGGGTATAAAGCTATCTTAATAATGTGTATTTGTGCCTTATGAAATGTGAAGCTGATTGCACACTCGATTAAGAGCCAGAGGACTTGGGCTTGTCTATTAGCTTTGCTACTTACTATTTAAGTGACCAAGTCATTAAATGCTTAGGCCTCAGTCTCCTCATTTGTAGAATGAGGGGGCTATACAAGAAGACCTTTAAGTATTCTTACAGCTTTAAATCGATGACCTTAAACTGTAAGCTTCATGAGTTTGGGTATATATCTTATCTGCACCATTATGTTGTCTGGTTCTTTTCACAGTACCTAAACATTGTTGTCTTTCTCTCTCTCTCTCTCTCTCTCTCTCTCTCTCTCTCTCTCTCTCTCTCTCTCTCTCTCTGTCTCTGTCTCTCTCTCGCTGTCTCTCTCTCTGCTTCCTTCCTTCCCTCCCTCTCACTCTCTCTATCTGTGTCTCTCTGTCTCTGTCTCTTTCATACACATATACTCACCTCTGTCTTTCTGCATATGTACATATATGTATATAAATATAGATCAGGTGTGTATATAAACTGTTATATATGTATACACATGTATGCAAGCTATTGAATATATGAATTCTTTTAAACTCATCTCCTTCCCCATATACTTTAAGAAGGTTTTTCTTACAAAGGTGTGTGAGATGAAACTCACTCCAATAGGTTCATTGTGGTTGTTCTACCAATTTGTCGATATGACTATATCTTCATGGTATCACACTGCTGGAAATGATGACCACTCTATGTGCATCTAAGCTCTGAACATATATACTGAGATCCCAAATTCATCTTTCCCATACCCTTTCAAATGCCAGTCTAACTCTTCACGATTTTATATACCACCCAGTGGGTGCTGAGTAATGTTACTTCACAGTTCAGTCTTTCAAATCTCTGATTTCATTGCTGTGAGTACTCTACCACTCTTTATTCCCACCACCTTTCAGAACCTTAACTTTTATGTTCCTTGATAAACATTTTCATGAGCTGTTGGGGCCCTCAAAATGTGACCAAGTTTCTTGTGATGAGGCTCTCATTACTTAACTAGGTAGAGCATTAGGTGACACAGTTATTATGTGGCCTGTACTTAAAACCTTTCCATTGTGCTAACACATGACAGAATTTTCCTTCCACCAGCAGAGCCATCTGTATAAGAACAAAAGGTAACTAAACCTCCCCCTTCTCCAATCAGTATCACGATTTTTCTGTAGTGACCAGACTCTCCCAGCCTGAAATCACTTTTTTGGCTCCGACCTATTGATCCAGGTTCACCCACACCCTGACATCAGTCCTTATCCTGATAGAAAGTATAAAAGAAACCCCTAGGTCAAACAGCTTCTACCTCAGGACCAGGTTTATTTCCTGTACTCTGATCCTTTGGTGACATTTTTATCTTTGTCTGCCTAGAACTCCTGACCCATTGCCTCTTCAGCCTTTCTTTCATATCTACTTGCCCTGAGTAAGTGCCTGGACTCCTGACCTATAGTTTGTTTCTGACATTGGGTAAACACCTCTCCATGGCCCCTTTCATGCCTTTCCAAAGTCATGGCTTATTGCCTGCTCTCTCATACCTTTTGAGTCTTAACCCTCACTCTACTAGGCTTCCCTGGAGTCTGGAATTTCCCTGCCTCAACTGGCCTCTGCTTCTTGCTGCTCCCATTATCTGACAAAACTAGAAGGTTATGTCACTATAGCCAAAGATAAATTTGTTGAGTTAGAGGATTTCAGAGTTAGAAGAGTCCTTCGATCACCATCAATCATTATTTTATATTTGAGGAAGTTAAAACAAAGTGAAGAGAAAGAAAATTAACCACCATATTATTTGGGTCCCAAAGTGGGCTATTTTGATTTACTTGTTAAGTGGGACTATCGCCACTGATTCAGTCAACCAGATAACTGCCATGTCTCCATTTTACTTGATGGAGAGAAAGAGAAAGAGAGAGAGAGGTAAAATGGTGTCTCGATTCAAATCTACTAGTTATCTTAAAACTGTTACTTTCTTTGATTTTTTTGGAAGAGAAAATTTAAAAGATTAATTTTACACAGACTGTTTCTAGGAATATAAGTGTCATTCAATAAGACAAGTTAAAACTATGATAAAACCAGTGGGGAAAGGGTATGCCTTGCTTTGCTTACTCAGAAGAGCCTTAGTACTGAGTACCCTCTTTCTCTAACCTTCTACAAAATCCCCAGAATATCAGAACTGGAAGGGACCTCACTGTCTCACTCTCCACAGCAGCTTTTTTAAACCTTGTTATCACTCTTCAAACTTTCTATGACTTCCCCTCCCCCCATTCTCTCAGTTGAGAGCCTTGACTCATATTTTACTGAAAAAAACACAAAAAACAAAAAACAATTGAGGCTATTCACCATGAACTCCCTCTTGTTCCCTCTTCCTCCTGTCTATCATTCAGATGCCTTCTGCCACTCTTTTCCCCTTTGCCCCTATCTAACATGATGAAATTACCTTACCCCTTACCAGGACTACCCCTCTACATGGTCAAGTGATCCTATTCTATCCCATCTCCTCTAACAGATTGCCCATTCTGCCATCTTCACCCTTTCACATATTTTCAGTTTCTCCCTCTCTACTGGCTCATTTCCTGCTGTCTACAAACATGCCCATGTCTCCTTTATCCTGAAAAAACCTTCATTTGATTCTTCTATCCCTGATAACTATCATCCTATTTCTCTTTGTCTCTCTCTTTTTTTGGAGGGGGGAAGGCAAGGCAATTGGGGTTAAGTGACTTGGCCAAGGTCACACAGCTAGTAAGTGTCAAGTGTCTGAGGCTGGATTAGAACTCAGATCTTCCTGACTTCAGGGCTGGTGCTCTATTCACTGCTGCCCCTCGCTGCCCCTCTACTTCTCTTCTTTGTAGCTAAACTCCTCAAAAATGTCATCTATAATAGCTTCTTTTTTGTATGTCCAGGGTTTAGAATAGTGCCTGACACATAGTAAGCACTATATAGGTGACAGTTACTAGCTATTACAATTGGAAGAAAAGTTGAAGTATCAGAGAATGTTTATCCTGGAGAAAAAAAGCCTTTGTGAGGATAGTAGTATCTGCCTTCAAGACTTTTGAAGTCAGGAGGAAGAAGGGCTAGATTTGTTTTGCTTTACCCTACAAAGACAGAATTAAAGTCAGGAAGATCTTCAAATCCTGCCTCAGATTCTTGCTTGCTATTTGATCTTTTTTTTTTTAAAATTGATTTGTTTATTTACTTTTAGTTTACAAGATTCAGTTCCAGAGTCCCTTGAATTTCAAATTTTCTCCCCTCCCTCTCCTCCCACCTCCCGCCCATGGCAGCCTGCAGTCAAGTATAGAGTCTGCAAATACTTTCACATTGTACAATAGTCTGGTTGTATAGAAGGGTTGTAACCAATGGAGTGGACAATGGGAAAAAGGAAACAAAACCAAACATGGAAAAGAGTGATAGCATGTAGGTTGCTTCAGTCTCCATTTAAACTCTGTTCTTTCTAGATCTTTGCCTGAATGTAGGTATCTCCTTCCATCCTGAGACTTGTAGAGTTGTCTTATAGCTGTGCATTGCTGAGAAGAGTCCAGTTTATCAAGGTTGGTCATCACACATACAATGTGTCTGTGATTGTGTAACATTTCTCCTGGTTCTGCTCTCCTCACTTAGCATCAGTTTATATAAGCCTCTCCAGGTAAATATTAAGTC
>CM053580.1:501319941-501336568 GCA_028627135.1 Pseudochirops cupreus | reverse complement strand
GTGTGTCATCTTTCTGGTGTGTAATTTGCATTTAACCCTGAAGATGCTGCCTGCAAGTGTTTCAGACTAAGTGGAAAGGAAAAAGAGCAGCCAATGCCAACAAGCTGGGATCTTTAGGTGACAGAGAGTTCCTCCCTCCCCAACCCCTCCTGGAAACATCCCAGGGATCTGTGGTGCTCCTCTGTCCTGTATGGTTAGCTCTAATAAGCAGCTACTATAGCTTCTTCCCTCTTCATCTTCCCTCCAAAATTATCACATTGTAGCCTGAATACCAGTTACATGGTAATTACACTGAAATTAGTGACATTTCATGGAATATGTGAAGAAAGTAGGTGACTACGGAAAAGAAACCCAGGCCTTTTCACTGGGTTTCATCTTCCTAGGGGAAGAAAAAAGTACTAAAATAGATCTTAAAGACAACCCACTAGAAAGAAAATGCAAATACGTTTTTCTCTTTTATTTTTTTCTGTTAATGGTTTCAGTTTCAGCTTTCAGTAAGATTTTCAGAAAGGATGGGAAAAAGCTAGTCAGAGAAACAAAAGACTGTGCCATTTTTTTTTTGGTTCAGTTATTTCAGCCATGTTTGACTCTTTGTGACCCCATTTGGGGTTTTCGTGGCAAAGATACTACAGTGATTTGTCATTTCCTTCTCTGATTCATTTTATGGATGAGGAAACTGAGGCAAACAGGGTAAAGTGACTAGTCCAGTAGTAAGTCTGAGCTGGATTTGAATTCAGGTCTTTCTGACTCCAAGTCCAGTGCTTTATCCACTGCACCTAACAGCCATGCCAGCTACATCTCTAATTAAATGAATAGAACAATTTTCTGGACATAGGTAACACTGCCCATGTCTACCTAAATATCTGTGGAAAGATACTCAGGTCAAAGTGGTCCCCTACTACCTACTTTTCTGTCTTGGAGACCTACGGATCTCCAATCTTGGAACTGTACAACAGACATCAGTCATTTTTCCTCTGCATAATAATTTCTGCTGGAGTAATCAGTCTATGGTGGTTGTAAAGGGGAATGGGGATGGGTAAGGTTTTTTTCTTCCATCCACAGGATTGCACATAAATCTATCTTGGTTGGCAGCCCTCTTTGCCACACCCCCAGCTTCCCTGGAATTTAGCCCATGGCTCTTTTTGGCAGATAGAATGGAAGAAGTTATGTCTCCATTCCGGTTTACAAATAGTTATGAGCAGGTGTATGGAATCTCATTTCTTTTTGAACTTAGCTGACTAAGAAATACCTTCCCCATGGCTTAGGTTCATCCTTGATATCCCAAGTACCTCACTACCTTTTTATTTGCTCTTTGTATTTAAAAGAATAAACCTGGGGTTGTATGCTGCTCTTCATTGCTCAAAACATTCTTGTCTTTTATTTTTTTTTTTGGAGGGGGGAAGGCCAGGCAATTGGGGTTAAGTGACTTGCCCAAGGTCACATGGCTAGCAAGTGTTAAGTGTCTGAGGTCAGATTTGAACTCAGGTCCTCCTGACTCTGGGCCAGTGCTCTATTCACTGTGCCACCTAGCCGCCCCAACATTCTTGCCTTAGTCCATTGGGCATTTCCATTCTGGAGTTATAAATATAGAGCTGGAAGCATTCTTAGGGGTTACTGAGCCCTAATCCTACTCACTTTGCTGATGAGGAATAGAGACCCAACATGATTAAATGACTACTCCAATGTCTGCAGAGGGAGTTGATAAGCTAAATGAATCTCTTTACTTTGTAATTAGACCTCAGGGTTTTTGTTTTTTTAAACAATAATTTGGCCTAGTTTGGCTCCTCATCTCATTTACCAGATTTGGCTTTCAAGGATTTTCTGTTCCTGAAAAAAATATAGTCTTGAAGGATAAAGATTTTTAACTGTGCCACAAATGCTTTAAATTTCTGAGTAGCATGCACACAAAAACATACGCGCACGTGTGCGCACACACACACGCGCACACACACACACACACACACACACACACACACACATGAAAAGTCATTGAGGTGTGTTGTAAGGAAAAGTTTCCCAACAATTGAAGGTACCTCTAAGAGGAATAAGCTTTCTTGGGAGGTAGTGTGCCTTTTCTCCATAAACATTAAGTCTCCAAAGGTAAGAAGACCATTTATTTGGGATATCACAGAGGGAATTTTTCTTCAGATACAGGTTGGCTTGGATGAATAGTTAAGGACTCTTCCAACTTTGAGATTCTGTATTTCTTTAGCCAAATTATAAATTCCTGCCTTGGTACCAATTTGCCATTTGACATGAATTTTTTCTGTAACTCAATTTCTTTATCAGTAAAGTGGGGATAATAATTCTAGCAGCAACAAAGTCTACAAAGTTACTGATAAAGAAAATTGCCTCATAGATGATAGCTATAGAGCTGAAAGGAGCCTTAGAGGCCATTTAGTCCAATGCTTTTATTTTACAGATAAGGGAAAAGACACCTAGGGAAATTAAGTCACTTTCTTGAAGCCTCACAGGTAGTGAGCAGCTGAGGTAGAATTCAAACCCAGGTACTCTGACTTCCACAGTAGGCCTTTACCTTTGTACCAGACTTCCTTTCTACACACCTTATAACGCTGCAAAAGCATGACTTTCTTACAAAATATATTCACTAAAATTATAGATAGACTAAAAATATGAATACCTGCTTGTAATAGGAGAAAGGAAAGGAATAAGCACCTACCACGTGCACTGAGTATTTTTTTCAACAAATATTGTCTTGGTTGGTCATATACACATTTCACATTAGAAGAAACAAACAAACTGAGGTTAAGTGACTTGCCCAGGGTCACAAAGCTGGTAAGTATCTGAGACAGGATTTGAACTCAGGTTTTCCTGACTTCAGGGCTGACACTCTGTCAACTGTACTTCCTAGCTGCCACGGTTACCTAGCCCTAACCCTACTCAATTTTGCCAAAGAGGAATGGAGGCTCAGAATTATTAAATGACCTACATCTCTAGTGTCTTCAGAGGGAGTTGAGAAGTGAAGTAAATCTTTATAATCCAAATCTGCCTCAGATACTCACTAGCTGTGTGGCCCTGGGCAAGTCACTTAACCCTGTTTGCCTGTTTCCTCTGTTGCAAAATGAGCTCAAGAAGGAAATGGCAAACCACTCCAGTATCTTAGCCAAGAGAGCCCCAAATGGTGTCATGGATAGTGGGACATGACTGAAATGACTGAAAAACTTCCTGACTCAAGGCCCAACACCCTATCTACTCTGCCACCAGCTGTAACACAGACAACTATCAAAGCTGTGTCTCAGCTATTCCTCAGTGGGAAGAAGTCTGAATAAATTAGTTTAAGAATATTGCCTTCTTGGGTCTGATGGGTACAGGAACTTTGTTTTCTAAAATCTACCAAGGGATACCAAATGGATGAAATTATTACTGCTTGAACAGATTGGTTTTGTGTTGGTATTTTTTCTATAGTAGATGAGTTAGGCTTGAACTTAGAGCCAACGGGGCCGTTGAAGTCCAAGGTAGCAGGTGCTCTTGCAAAGGATCTCCAAGGGGTGGCTAGGTGGTGCAGTGAATAGAGAACCGGCCCTGTAGTCAGGAGGGACTTAGTTGAAACCCGGCCTCAGACACTTAACACAAAACTAGCCTTATGACTTTGGGCAAGTCACTTAACCCCAATTGCCCTACCTTCCCCCCTTCAAAAAAAAAGGATCTCCAAATGTCTTATGGCCAGTGTTGGATGTGGAAAAGTGCCAATTATATTATCATTTAATCATAGGCATTGTTCTACATGGTCTGCTTCCTGTTGGTCTGGAAATCTTGTGTTCTGTATTCTTTGCAAATAAACTCAAACTGGTTTATAGTACCTCTCTGTCATTGCTTCACTTGGTTTTCTCCAATGGGGTCCTTCTCGTGTGCATAAAGAGGAAATGAACTAAGGAACCACAGAAGAGAAGTCTGGGCCTATAAGCCCTCATCCATTTCCAGAAATGCAGACAGTGCCTTGCCTCCAAGTAACCCAGGAAACAAGCCAGGGTAGTGGGAAATACTTAACCAGATGCCCCTGAAGTGTGGTATAGAAACTGAAAACTCTTCATCTACATCCCCTTTACATACATGAACAATTATTGGAATATGTTTTAATTTGAAATATCTAGGTTCTCATGTAAGAACACCATGTTTCTCCAGATAGAGATCATAAGCTCTTAGTTCCTCTTTGTAGTATGCATAGTGGTGCTTTATCAATCAATATTTGTCAGTTGGTGAATAGTTAAGTCCCTTTAATCAATCAGTCATTCAATGGACGTTTATTATTTGCTCTATGCCAGGAACTGTGCATATCCAGGAGATGCAAAGAAAAGGCAAAAATATGATCCCTGTCCTCAAGAAGTTCACATTCTAATGAATCTATCAATCAAGCATTTGCTAGGCATCTTTTAGGATTCAGGCACTGTTTAGGGGGATACAAAGACAATGATGAGACAATTCCTGGTCTCACTTCCCTTCTCTGCTCTTCAGTTTCATTTTCTATCAAATGAAAAAAGATATTGTTTATCTGTACAATCCTTTCCACTTCTGACATTCTATATTCTACTGTGTTTTGTAGTAAGGTCCAATCCAGCTTTAATGTGTTATGTTCTGGTGACTTTTCCACATCCGTCATTTTATCTTTTAACGTTCTATGTCCTAAGGTCATTTCTAATTCTAATATTCTATATTTTATGCTCTAATGGTCTATACTCTAATCCAGAGAAATTGCTAATTATCCTCCCTCCTGATGTCCCTGAAAAATTAGATTTCACATCAATAATAGTTAGTATTCATGTAGTACTTTGAGGTTTGCAAGGTACCTTATATATAGTCTCTCATTTGATACTCACGACATCCCTGGAAGGTAGATCTTATTGTTATCTTCCACTTTACAGATGAAGAAACTGAGTTTCAATGACTTGCCCAGGGTCACACAGCTAGTGTGTCTGAGACAGATTGGAACTTAGGTCATGTGGCTGCTAAGGCCTTTCTTTAGCCACAGAAGCAGCTAACGGCTTAAGAATCTGCTCCATTTCTTTGTCCACCTTCCCCAGTGATGACTCTCTCCTCTCCAAAGGATTTGGAACTGATCGTATGAGGAATGTTAAAACTGAAGAGAGGCATAGGGACTGTTTTAATTCACATCAAATAGACCCAGCCTAAAATTACTCATGAAAGGGGGGAAAAAGGAGCAGTGATTGGAAAGGAAACCGGAAACCTGCCCTTGACTCCAGGGTTGCTGTTTGCTTTTTCTTTCTTTTTTTTTTTTTCTCTCCCTTTTAAATGCCTGGTCATGGCTTGGCAACCTTTCAAACTCTAGGAAACACTCTGAAATTCCAGGCAAGGAGGGGTTTCCTTTGATGGCCGGGCCATTGTAACTTGACGAGAAAGGGTACAATGCTTCCTCTCACCAGTTACAAACCACAGTTTTCTGAATGAATTTGTTCCTCATGAGATAGTTAACCCTTCACCCCTCTGAGTCACGCTCTTTCTATTCTTACCCAGCTGTCAGAACAAGGTGAAAACTAGGGCAGCCTACACACACACACACACACACACACACACACACACACACACACACACATACACACTATCTCTCACTCACATACTCTCTCTCTCTCTCTCTCTCTCTCTCTCTCTCTCTCGCTCTCTCGCTCTTTGTCTTTTTCAGTAGAAATACTAAAGATAACCCTGCTCACCCTGGCCCCACAGGAATCAAGTCCCACTCATGGGTGTTTTCTTTGGGCTGTCCCTTAGTTTAAATAAGGAAGGTCATAGCTTCACTGACTCATTCCTCCCTCTTCTCTTCTCATCTCTATCAGTTTCACAGCAAATAACTGCTATACCCCTTCTCAGAATGTTTTTAAAAGGAATAACTAAAATACACAGGATTACAAAGGAAATAGATCATATTGAAATTCAGTATATACATCCCACACATACACCAATTCACAGGCTGCGTCTTTAGAACCCTTATGCCAGATCATTTTCAGATAATATTCATAATAAATACATATTGGGATCCTTGCAAAACACTAAAACAAACTCAGAACTATTTCTGAATTTCTAGAAAAATTGGGGGAACACACATCTTATAAATTTATGTAGGCATGGGGGTAATAGGAACATTGATTTAGAGGGAACATCTAGTCCAACCCCATTATTTTACTGATGAGGGAACTGTGTGACTTGCCCAAGGTCACCCTGGGAGCACATGGTAGAACTATCATTGAAGCCCAGTTTTATGACACCAAAGGCAGCATTCTCTCTACTGAACCTTTCTGCTTCCCTTTCATCTTGTCTATGGCCCCTCAACCTGGAATCCATGGATCCATGGATAAATTTCAGGAGGTCTATCAACTTAGGTGGGGGAAAAAAATTTCTTCTTTATTTTCACTCACTTTTAACTAACATTTAGCATTTCCTACCAATAGGAATATGTAGGCAACATACGTTAGTCTGAGACTAATGCTCCTCACAGTGTCTGGCGCATTGTAGGCAATAAATGCTTATTGAGTGACTGGCTGAGTAGGATACCATAGACTGCCAAAGGGGTCCATAACACAAAATAGTTAAAGACTCTCTAATCTAATCCAAAGTGATAATTCTTATGGATAAAGGATTGGGAGTCAGAGAGGAAATTTGACTTGCCCAAGGTCATGCATCAAATTAGTGATAGAGACAGGACTAGAATTTAGTTTTCCTATTTCCCAATCCAATGATTTATTAATTTATTAGTTCAATTAAATCCTTTTATATACAGAATACATTTTTATCTGGAGTTCTTTCTGATATGTGAAAACCTATAACTTTTATTCACAGAATAATAGAATTTCAGAATTAGAAGAACCTCAGAAGTTACCTAGTCCAAGAGAAATGGGAAAAAAAAATCTTTCTAAAACATGCTCGAAAGTGGTTATCCAACTTGTCTTTGAAAACTTCCACTACCTGCTGAGTCCACCTATTCTACTTTAGGTTAGTACTAATGACTATGCATCAACCAACAAATAGTCATTAAGCACTTCCTACATGCTCAATATTGTACTCAACACAGCTGGGGATAGAAAAGAATAAATGACACAGTCTTTCTCTGAAGAAACTTATTGTCTAATTGGAAAGATAAGACCTACAGTGATGAAATAATTATAAAACAATGCGAAATGACAAAACAATTATGCAGAGAATTTCTGACACTGTGAATGACTGAAAATGACAGGAATCATTTTGGAAAATGATCCTTGGATAGCTGACCATTGAATTTTTCAAAGACAGCCTATAAAAATGGTCTTAGGAGAACTTCTTTATCATATATGTTGGCCTTCTGATCTCCATAATTACAGACCAAGAAACTGTAGCAGTAGTCACAGTGTGACATGTATGTGGACTGGCTGATGACAAATGAGGTAGCTTGATTTAATGGACGGAACACTAGACTTAGGAGTCAGAAAGACTTGAATTCCAATGTTATCTCATATATTTACTAGCTAGGTGACCCTGGGCAAATCACTTTACTCCTCAGATTCCTCATCTGTAAGATGGAGATGATAACAACCTACTTCCTGGGGTTGTTTTGAGGATCAAATGAGATAATATATGTAAAGCACTTTGTAAATCTTGAAGTACTATTTACATATTTGCTATTATATAGGGTATCCTTTGATATTTAACACCTATAATCTGGCTCCAGTGTATTTTTTCCAGGCTGATTTCACATTACTTCCCTTCATGCTCTCTATGTTCTAGTCCAATTGACCAATTTGCTTTTGCGTCACCTATTAACATGCCTTTGTAGGCAGTCTCTCACGCACAAAATGCCATTGCTCATTTCCAACCCTTGGAACCTCTATCTTCCTTCAAGGCTCAGTTCAGTTCTTGTACTTCTTACAAGACATTTTTCTAAATCCACACAGCTGTTCCTGAGGCCTCAGCAATATGACTTTTTATTCATTTTGTACATAGTTTGCCTTTTATTTACAGATTTTCTCTTAGTAGAATGTAAACTCCTTGAGGACAGGGCCTCTTCAATGTTTGTATTTCTATCTAGGATACCTATCAAAGTGGTTGGCACAAGTCAGGCTAAATAGATGTTTATTGAACTGAATTGAATTATTAGGGTGCTGGGGAAAGTCCCAAATCTCTACCTCATTCCTCTTCTTATTAAACTAGTTGTTATCTGAAATCTCATCATTTGAATACATTTAGCTTAAAGCTTTGAGACTTATTAAGATGAAACCTCCTTAAGCAATTTCCAGTAATTTAGTTCTCAGGCTGAACAATATAAACTCTGCTGTTTGGCTTTCGAAACTCTTCAAAGTCTGGATCCAGACAGCCTTTCCAGGATTAATGAATATTACCCTTATCCATGTGCCCCACATTCTAGACAAACTGGCCTACTTTCTGCTTTTGGTGTATAACATTCTACCTCATGTCTCTGTTTGTGTTCATAACATCTCCCATGCCTGCTATGCACTCCTTCCCTATTTCTGCCTTATGAAATTCCTGGCATCTTTAAGGGTCCAGTTAGTTCTCATTTGCTCCAGAAAACCTACATTAATCCCCCCCTAAACACTTTCTTTCTAGAAATAAACTGACTGGGCAGATAGAGACAGCACGTGGCTTCCCTTCCAGTAAAATGTAAGCTTCCTGAAGGCATGCATGGTTTCATTTTTGTTTTTATATCTCCAGTACTTAGCCCAGTGCACAATTAGATGCTGATCAGCGACATCTCATTATTACAACTATTATAGAGTTTTACAGGTTCAAAGTGCTTTTCATAGATTATCTACTCTGATCTTCATTCCAACCTTTTATATTAGTACACATTTCCATCTTCTTTTTTTATAAATGAGGAAATTGAAGGCCAGAGAGGTTCATTTAGTTACTGAAGGTCACACAAGCAGTCAAGTAATTGAGTCAGGATTTGAACCTGGGCCCTCTTTTTCCAATATCAGCCTTCTCTCTACTCTATTATCAATGCTTTCTTCCAAGAAGAAGGCATCTGGCAAGGTGAAAACCAAACAACTTCTCCTGTTACCAAGGTCTCCATTTTGAGAGCATGTGTCATGTTACTACCTAGATATGTACTGGTAAGTAATCTGTGTGTTCATCTTTTCCATTCTCTGTGGGTGTAATTTCTGGCAAGCCAGTCTGTTCACAGGCAGCACCTGAATAACAAAGGGATAGAACAAGGTGGCGGAAGAGGGCACACTCATCACTCTGTGAAGGCAGATAAGCATCACTCATTTTGACTCTGTAATGGCCCGGAAATGTTCCCAAAGAGTAAAACAGAGGCATCAATTAAGTCTGAAAAGGTTTTGGATATTTTATGTCCAAGACATTTTTCCATTTTGGAAATTCAGTTATCTGCTTTTCATTTGGGTCAAAGTAAATCTTTCCAACCCTCTATGGAATACTGGATATAGCTCATACCCAGGAACTAAAACAGACAACCCCTATAATGGGGTAGAGCTGTTGGCCTGAATGAAATACCCAGTTTGGTTGCCTATTTTAACATAGTGCCTGGCATATAGTAGGCACTTAATAAATGCTTGCTAAGTGTTTATACATTGGTTTGTGTTCATTGTTCTTGAAGAGGACCAAAATGACATCACTATGTTGGAGTCAAGTACAGTGTGTCCAACTGTAGCTGATCAGACCAATATAAGCTCAGAATGCTCTACCACAGATTAGGCACAAATAGTCCACATGAACATCTGGAATGCAGATGTCATTAAATTTGTACGTTTTATGTTTATGTTGAGATACTGCAATTCTGCTTTGCTCCTAGAGCACAGTGCCTTCTTTGATGCAACTGACTACATGGTTAATGTTCAACAAACGTATTTTATTTTGATCATGCATTCATTTTTAGCCATCCAGAAGATCCTAGAAAGAACTTCCCTCCAATGTGTACTGGATAAAAGCATCTAAGCACGACTAAAATTTATATTTGGGGGAATAATTGTATGATTTGGACCTCTGATTTCACTAGTGCAGAGAACCCTCTATTCTCATATGGGAGATACCTTTGAAACTTAAAAAAAAAAGCAAAAGAAAACCCAAACCAAGAAGCATTGATGAAGCACCTACAATAAGCAAGCTACTATGCCGAGGCTTTGAGAATATAAAAGTTTGAGTGAAATAGTTCCTGTTCTCTAGGAGCCAAGTAGATGACTTAAGTGACCACTGGCTCTGATATGTTGGTGGGTAGATGGTTGGGTTGAAATACTGTCTAGCAGGTCTGAGACTAGCTACATACTTAAGAGTCTTAAATGTCATCTAACGACAGCCAGAGTTTATTTGACTTGATGCTCCCATACCACAGATGCTCACATACCAACCCAGACTTCCTGACTTCAAGGCTGACCTTTAATCCATTTGGACATACTTCTACTCCACAGCAAAGGACAACATGGTGATCAGGTCTTGAGTCCATGGCAGATTTTCCAGGAGGGATTCTGTATACTAGTTTTTGAGCAGAAGAGCAAATCCTTTAAAACTGGTCACATTATGCTCAGCAAAAATTCCCAACAAGAAAAGTAGACATAGGTAGTGATTTGGAAATGAAACTTTTTTTAAAAAGAATTTTGTGTTCCTAAAATAAAATAATGAATCTATGATCTTGCTGTTATAAGGACTCCCTCAATTGTTGCAGATTACTGCTCTCTACATTTCATCTGGCATGAGGCTTGTCAATATTTTTGATAAATCTTCTATTGAGTATCTACCTAACTTGACAGAAGCTTTGCTCTTGTTAAGATTTTGTGGGTACCATTGCATTATTTTGGCTGGCAATTATAGCATCAACACTATTCACAGTGGCTATGAATATGCTGGCGTATTTCTGAATTGCAAAATATAACAGACTCTCCACATGGAAGACAGAAACAAAACATTTATTAAAACACCAGAAAGCCAAATCCATTATAGTGACAAAGAAATCTATACATAATAACAATGCAGAGGGAACCACCATCCCCAAGCCTTCCCCCTGCTAGGGCCTTTCCACAAACAACACTCACACCTCACTGCCTGATTCCTCTCTCTCCCTCAGCTCTAATGAACTCTGACCAACTTCCTCTGGGCTCTGCTCCACCCTTCCTATTCCACTCCTTCCTGCTTGACAAGCTCCTCCCACTACAGACTCATGTGACTCAAGCTTCCATGTGACTTAAGCAGGTCACATAGGCCTATTAATGGATGAGAAAGATCTTCCCATTTACATGACCATCACAGCAATATATTATCTTCCACTCTCTATATGAACAAAGTTAGGAGTTTGGGGAGGGTCAGAATTTGGGATTTTGTTAATGTGGGAGAACTCCCCAAGGTAGAGACTCCCTTTACTTGATCAGCAGACATTTGGTCATACCTACCATGTTCTAGGCACTATGGTAGGTGTGGAAAGTATGAAAAAAGGAAATGGTCCTTACCCTCAAAGAGTGTATATTATATTGGGACAAACATAATGCATACAATTCATATGCGTATGAATAGATATAAAAATATGTTTGAAGTAAACATTATGTGATTTCTAGTTAAGGAAGAGATACTAACATCTGGGGCTATCAGGAAAGGTCTTAGGTAGGAAGTAGATGAGAAATACTTCTGAAAGTTAGAGTAGCTCAGTGATGTGGAAATGTTAAATGACATACCCATCATTGAAAAGCTGGTATGTATCAGAGGCAGGATGTGAGCAAGGTCTTCCTGTCTCCAAAGTCAGCCTTCTATCACAGAAGCAGCTGGTGGCTCAATGGGTAGAACACTGGGCTTGGGTCAGTAAGTACTGAGGGCAAATCTAGCCTTGAACACTTACTAGATATGTGACCCTGGGCAAGTCACTTCACCTCTGTTTGCCTCAGTTTCCCCAACTGTAAAACAAGGATATTAAAAATATCTACCTCACAGGGTTGTTGTAAGACTCAAGAGTGTCTGGTACATAGTGCTATATTAATGTTTTGTCTTTCTAGCTACTATTCAATATTGTCTTTCTTTTCCAGCCATACTTGTCCTTACTGATATCTTCTGCATCATTTCTCCACTTAGAGTATTATTGATAAAATGCTGCTGACTCTTATCTGTCCAGCACAGTTTCTATTACTCTTTGAGACACTTACCCATCCCATAAGAATCCCATGAGGATCACAAACTCTGAATAAAAGTAAGCTTTTATACGGTGCCTTTAGGTGTGCAAAGTGTTTGGCATATGTTATCTCAGCTGATCATAGAATGTTAGAGCTAGAAGGAACTTTAGAGATCATTTAGTTCAAGTGACTTTTTTAAGATGGGAAAACCGAGGGCCAGAGAGTAAGGCTGAAAGAAGCATCACCTCTATGAATAAGGAAGCAATAAACCTGCTATCCTTTGCCCTCCTCAGACTCTAGTTGAAATGGTGTTTGATGTGCTCAGTACTTCATTCTAGGAAGGAAGAACTGCAGAGAGCCTAGATGAGCATGACCAGAAACAAATAATCAAACATTTACTGAGAACCTGCTGTGTGCTGGTCACTGCGCTAAGCACTGTGGATGCTAAAGGAAGGAAAAGACAAGTCCCTGCCCTCAAGGAGTTCACAATCTAAGGATGATAAGAGGGCTTAAGATTATGCCACATGTTGAAGGAATGGGGAATTTTTAGCCCAGAGAAGATTTAGGTGACACATGACAGATCTCTTTAAGGATATAAGTCATAGGTGGAAGGAAGTAACTCTGGAATCAGAGAACTGGGCTTCAAATCCTCGTTTTGAAACTTAATACCCCTGTGACTAGGGGAAAGGCATAACTTCTGTGAACTTCAATTGTCTCATCTTTAAAATGAGGGGATTTGACCAGATGTCCTCTGAGGCCCATTTCTGCTCTAACAGGTAATCCTGTAATCCAATCTGAAGGGTTGTCATGGAGGTGAACAGCTAAACTTAATCTCTTTGACTCCAGATTGCAGAATCATAAATAATGGGTAGAAAGTATCAAGAGGAAAATTTAGCCTTGTCTTAATGGAAAGCCCTCTAACAATTACACTTATTGTTAAAGACAATAATTGATCTCAGGAGGTAGTGATTTCTTTCTCGTTGGAGGTTTTGAAGCAAAAATTGAATGACCACTCATTGGGAATGGTGTAGAGGGGAAGAGTTCACGTTAGGATTGGACTAAGTGGCAACTGAGGTACCATGAGTGGCAACATGAGGATTTAAGGCTGTGTTCGGCCACTTGGCCAAGGCCTTTCCCATGACAGCCACAGAACTAAGGAGGCTATTTTTTTTTTATCATCTATCCTATAGTCTCATAGATATGAGGTCCATGTATGTGTAATTTATCTATATAGGAACAGGTTTCTAAAAAAAAGTACTTTTTCAGGTTTTAATGAGAAATCTAGACTTGTTCACCATAAGGACGACTAAAATGTATTAAACCATGATAATGATAAAAATAATAAAAAAAACATATTGTTATGTCAATAAGTGGTAAAAAGACTTAAGAAATAGGACATTCATTTTTACTAAAAACTCTAGAAATCACAGGAATAAATGGATCTTTCCTTAATATGGTAAATAGTATTTATCTAAATCCAGAACAAACATTATAAATATAATGGAGAAAAAAAGTTAGAGATCTTTCCAATAAAATCAGGGGTAAAACAAGGATATCCATTATCACATCTATTATTTAAAATGGTGCTAGGCCAGCTATTACAATAGGATAAGAAAAAGAAGTTGAGAGAATAAGCACAAAGCAGAAACAGATGATAAGAAGGCAAACTTACAGAACCCTAGAGAATCAACTAAAAATTAATTAAAATAATAATTCAAGCAAAGTTACAACATATAAGATTGTTGCTGTTCAGTCATTTCAGTTGTGTCTGACTCTTTGTGATCCCATTTGGAATTTCTTTGACAAGGATCCTGGAGTGGTTTGCCACTTCCTTCTCTAGCTCCTTTTACAGAGGAAGGAACGAGGCAAACCGGCTTAAGTGACTTGCCCAGGAGCTAGAAAGTGTCTCTGTCTCAATTTGAACTCAGGAAGATGAATCTTCCTGACTACAGGCCTGGCACTCCATCCTCTGTTGCCATCTAGCTGCCAAACCCATACAAATTGTCAGCATTCTTATATAAATATCAGCACTGAGGAAGAAGAGTTAGAAAGCAGTATCAGAAGAATGAAAGTTTTTGCCTCTCATATTAGGCATTTTCTGTAAATGGCAGCCCTGATAGGCTCCAGGGAAGACTATGGTCAGGGAAAGAGGAGGGATGGTAAGGTGGGAGGGCATACTCACATACTCAGTGTTAGGTCTGTCTACTGTGTAGATACGCTGTGGAATTTAGGTGACCTAGGGTTCAGGGGAGGAGAGAAAGGGAAAGAACACTGGGTATGTGATTCAGAGGACCTTGTACAAGTCTTAATTCTTCAATCTAATAGTAGTGTTACCTTTGAAAAGTCATTTCACTTTTTGGGGCCTCAGTTTCTTTATCCATAAAATTCCTCATCTAGACCAACTCTGTCTTGATTTTTTTTTACTAACCAGTTTTCTCTGGTCTCATCTGATATCTAAGGTCCTATCTACCTTTAAAACTGTATGTTAAGCACTGAATAAGGGCAAAGGCAAAAGTACTGTAGAACTTCAGAGGTGAGAGCCACCTCTGCTAACTATGGTGGTCAGAGAAGACTTTGCAGAGAAAGTAGGTTCCACCCGTCAAGATTCCTTTGATTCTGTTCTGTGTGCTCTCAACTGGACAACATGGCCTCCCTGGAAAGGAGGTGAAATAGTTTCCCTCTTCATGGTCTTTCATTTTCCTACAGAATCTGGGATGCTTAGACACTGTGTTGCAAATTTAGCTGATCAATGTGGACAGATAGCAGAACTGGGGTGTTAGATGTGGCAAGGATGAAATGGAGGTTTGACTTCCTCTCAGGGGCCCAGAGAGCTGTCAGCAAGGGTTCCATGATAGTGAAGTTTGACTTTCACTTCTTAGCTCACACAATTTTACTTATTGACAAAATAAGCTGAAGCCTTCAATCTGCAGAGACATGTATTTGCTTTTCTTCTTGAAACAAATGTGTGTTCATTAATGTGTTGTTGGTAGAATTCTTCACTGATCTAATCTTATGAAAAGCAATCTAAAAGTATCCTAGAAAAGTAACTGACTGAATTGTTCATACCCTTTAACCAGTAACCCCATTTCTAGGCATGTACCCCAAAGAAAGCCGGGATACTCTTTGTAGTAGCAGAATAAGGCAAAACAAACCTAGAAACAATACTTAGCTGTAGAATGGCTGAACAAATTGTGGTGTATCAGTTAATGGAATGTGGAGGCAGTATGGGTACAGTGAAAAGAGTGGTAGACCCTAAATTTAAGACCCTAAATTCATTTAGGTAGGACCTAAATTAAGGACTGCGTATTAGGTACGTGAAGTTTTTGTTGTCCATATTTCTTAGTTATGGGGAGTTCTATTTGGGGAAAGATTGTTAGGAAGTGACAATAACAACAACAAGCACAAAGTGTCCAAAATATTTTAAAATTCAGTCAAATCCCTTGCTCTCATTTAATTTTGGAGGAAGGACAGAAGTTATTGATGATGTAGACATATAGATTAGGGCAGCTAGGTAACACAGTGGATAAAGTGCCAGGCCTGGAGTCAGGAAGACCTGAGTTCAAATATGGCCTCAGATAGTTACAGGTTATATGACCCTAGGCAAGCCACTTGCTTGCCTCAGTTTCCTCATCTGTAAAAATGAGTTGGAAAAGGAAATAGTAGACCAGTCCAGTATCTTTTCCAAGAAAACCCCAAATGGGGTCATGAAGAGTTGGGTATGACTAAAACAACTGAATAACAACAAAGACATATAGACTGTAAACTCCTTAGTAGAAGGGATTATTTCATTTTAGTCTTTGTATTATGAGAATCTAGTACAGTACCTCACACACAGTAGGCATTTAATAAGTCTATTTTGAATGAATGAATTAATGGCATTACAGTATTAGAATAGATGAGGATATCTATCTCCTTCTTCATTGTCTTTTCATTATCTGTCCCCAGTGCCTAGAATCCTCTCCCTTCTCTTCTCCATCTCTGGATTTCCATGACTTCCTCCAAGATTCAGCTCAAGTTTCTACTTCTGCAAAAGGCTTTTCCAGGTCTCCCTTGCCTCTCCCCAGTGCCTGTACCTTTGCTCTAAGATTACCCCCCCAAATACACTGTGTATTTCCTGTTTGCACCCAGTTGTTTGCATGTTATCTCCCCCATAAAACTGTGAGCTCCTTGAAGGCAAGAGCTATTTTTGCCTTTCACTGTATCCCTGGAGCATAGCACATAGGTATTGACTTTCTGAAACAGTTGCTGAATATGGAGTAATTGCTTCTTCATTATATAAGGAAGCTCATTCTCTTTCAAGGCTAATACCTTTAGTGAAGGAATGATTGCAGCTTGGTAGGTGAAAAAATGATTTGGGACTTTTCCATTACAACTACATTCCCACATCTACTGACCTCCACAAACGACCATTCTTTGAATTGATGTAATCTCCTTGAAACTAGGAATTATTAAATCCTTTATATTTGCATAGTGCTTGACAAATAGTAAGTGCTTAGCAAATGATTGCTGATTGACAGGTTGATTGATTGATCCAGATTTTCCAGCTGATGCCTTCACAG
>CM053580.1:501286203-501319441 GCA_028627135.1 Pseudochirops cupreus | reverse complement strand
ATACTTTCAAATCTGGGAATGTTCTCAGAGTCACTTTAAGGCACTTAAGCAAAGGGCCTAGAGGCAGGGAAGATCTTCAGATTCCTATAACAGCTTCCAATAGTTTAAGCCTGATCTCTGTGTCCCTTTTGACTTCTCATTAGTCTTCTCTAATTCATCTTGCTAATTTCCTGAACCTGTTCTCTTTGGCAAAGGAAAAGCCATTAAACAAGCTCCTCACCACCACCACCACCACCACCACCACCCTCCTCCCCCCCCTCCCCCCCACCTCCTCCCCAAAAAGAAGAAGGAATTTTCTTTTCTGATTTGGTCATGATGCTTCTAAAGTTTGCAGTATTTTATTTGTTCCTCTAGCAACTACCAACATTGGTGAAACACTCATCTCAGTTGCACATGCAAAATTCCCTAATTCTTAGTGACCAGAGCTACTTTGTGGGCCTTCAGTCTTTTCTTCTACTTAACAAATTACCATTAAATTTTTTACTTGGGCACAATGCTCTCAATTCCTTTCTTGGCAACCATGTAACACCCGACTCCAACAAGCAGCTTATATAAAGTGCTTCTTGTATGTCAGTTTGTTACTATTATTGTTATTTTAAAGACTCAGTCCATGATCTCACTGATGTGCGGAACTCCTGATGAAGAAACACCCTCCACCAGTGTAGATTTGTTCCTGGCCTTCAACTTGTAATCTTAGAGAGTTGTTAAAATAGCCAGAGATTTAGAGACTTTTTCAGTCATTATTTGACAGAGACTGAACTCCAGTCCAGGTTTTTCTGACTCTGAAGCTAGCTCTCTATCCATTCTTCCATTCTTCCTTTATTATTATAATCAAATATTATATATAAAACATTAAATATATTATGAAACATACAATTAATTATATTGTTATCTTATCTCTCTTTGTTTTCAATTGAAAAAATAAAATTAAACATTTTCTCTTCAGGTTTTCACAGTACCCAAAAGGAACCATGGGTTTTTTAAAGGTGACACCTCAAAGTAAGAATATTTATTTACCAGAAAAAGTGAGTACAGTTTATTCTTTTCAGTTTCCTGGTTTCAAATCATGTGGTAACCTGAGTTCTCATTTCCCCCTGTTTCTCTTCCTCCATTTGGGTTTTTACAACAATGAAAAGAACAGCAGCAAATGTGAATGTAATTAGAGAAAAATAGTCAACTACATGATTGGGAATTTCCTTTGAAATGGTAGGTCAGGACTTTGCATTTACTGCCCAGGCGTACCTTACCCTGCTCTCCATTAACATGCCCCATTTCCAACCTCCCACACCATGCCATGATAAAAAACATCAAGGCATCCACACTACATTTCTCAGAACTGAGTGAAGATGTCTACCATTGTAAAGAAGCCAACCTAATTCCTCCTTTTAAAATGATGCAGGTAAGGTAAGAGAATATGGCATTCAAAGCTTCCAGCATGAGCTTTCTTAATAAAAAAAAATCAGAAAAATAGCTAAGTGGATCCTCTGAAGTGCCAGACAGAACCAGAACCAATGGGTGTGCATTTTAGGAAGGCAAATTTTCAAGACCAAAGTGAAAAGTTCCAATAGGTCTGTCCAAAAATAAAGTGGGCTGCCCTGGAAGGGATTGAGCTCCTATTTACCGAAATTCTTCAAGGAGGTGCCTGTTGACCATTCATCAAGCGTGTTGTGTGTAGTGGACAGAGTGCTAGACTTGGAGTCAGGAAGACCTAAATTCAAAACCTGCCTCTAACATTCGTCTCTGTATCAGTTTTGTTTTTTTTTCATCTGTAAAACAGGATGCTAATAGGACCTCAATCCTAAAATTGGAGTGTAAAATACTTTGCAAACCTTAAAGTACTATATCAATGTTTGTGATTATGTTGTAGGTAGAATTTATTCTTAGGGCAAAGGGTTCCACTATATAATGTGTGACTTCTTACCAACTCGAGGATTCTATGATACAATCACTCCATGAACTAGGGTTTTGCAGAGACTTTTTCATACAAAAGCATGAAAGAAAGGATAGGACTAGTATTGCTAAAATACTTAAGACTTTTCCCCAATGCTTATATTTAGATGTTCCCTGAGGCTCTGCGCTAACATCTCTTCTCTCTTTCATCTGTTCTCTTCCACTTATATGCAGGTAAGTAAGAGACAGTATGGTTCCATGGGCAGAACACTGGATTTCAAGTCAAAGTGCCTGAGTTTGTGTCCCAGTTCTACTTCTCTTTGGAGGGAGTGGTCTAAAACTTCAATTTCATCATCTGAAAAATGAACCAGATTAAATAACCTCTGTGGCCTCATTTAGAGACTGGGGAACACACGGAGGAGGGTAACCAAAATAATGAAAGGACTTGAGATCATGATGTGAATATTAGTTGAAGAAACTGTGGAGGCTTAGAATGAAGAAAGACTGCTTTCTTCAAGCATTTGAAAGGCTGTCATGTGGAAGAAAAATTAGACTTCTCCTTGGTCACACAGGGTAAAATGCAGAGCACTAGTTGGAAGTTGATGAGAGGGTAATTTAAACTAGATGAAAAGACAAATTTCTTGACCGTTAGAACTGTAGGAGAACGAAATGGGCTGCTAAAGGAGCTAGTGAGCTCCTCTTCATGGTTGGGGGTAGGTCTTCAATGGCTTATGACTGCTTGCCATAAATTAAGGGATTTTTGTTCAGATATAGGTTAGAGAAACAGTATGGCACAGAGGATAGATAGTTCACTATCTATCCAGAGTATAGATAATCTGTGGGGAAAGAGAGACAGACAGAGACAGGAAGCAGAGGGAGGAGGAGAAAAAGAAGGAAGGGAAGAAAGAGGGAAGTAAGAAGAGGAAGAGGAGGGAGAAAGGGAGAGGGGAAGAAGAGAAAGAGGAAGAGAAGAAAGAGAAGGAGGAGGAGGAAGAGGAAGGAAAGAAGGAGGAAGAGAGGGAGGGAGGATGGAAGGAAGGAAGGTAAAAAGGAAGGAAGAAGCTTATCACTAGGGATTTAAATACAAAAGGGAAGACACTTCTTGTCAGTGAGAAATAAATACCATCTTGGTCTCTGGCAGCTGTGAGACCCTGGTTAACTCATAAACTCTTCATGAGGTAGGTAATTCTTTACAAATACAGGTACAGAAAAGTCATCAATCTGCATTGATAAAGGGAATTTTCTTCATAGGGAGCAACCTTCACTGATGAAATCATGGGTCTGAACTAACTAACTAATTAACTAACTCCCATATTTTCCTAATTCTCATTGCCATAGTCATTGGCCTACTTGGTGCCCTCAAAATGCTTTTCACTCAATCTATTGCAACAGTCTATTGACTAATCTCCTTGTTTATAACCCAGCCCTTGTTCACTCCACCCATTTATGTTGCTAGATCAATTTCTTGATGCATGACTCTGGCCAATTTTTTTTCAATTCCTGTAGACATTGTCCTTTACCTATGGATCAAAGCCTCATTTCTTTTGTCTGCCATTCTTAGCCCTCCACAATCTGTCTGCAACTTAATTCTTCCATTATCCTCGCCCTCCTGCTTCTCTTTGTGTACCTGATTTTCCATAAAAACAATGCTTGATATTTCCAGAATATTCAATGGGCTTTTCCCACTTCACAATCTCTGCCCCCTGCTGGAATACCATCACTGTCCTTCTCTACCAGTAGGAAAACTCCCACTTTTCAAGGCCTGACAGAATTGCTGCCACCTGCTCCAGGAAGCTTTCTTTGATCCTCCAGCTAGAAGTAATCTCTCCTGTCTCTGAAGTCTCATAGTATTTTTTTGTACTTCTGTTATGCATTTTATCATAGCCTACTTGCAAATTTGTGAAGAAATGAATATGGCCTAAACCTGGCTAGGTGATAGTGAACCAGATTTCACTGGTACCAAGTCTCATCATGGGTGGATTTTGAATGCTCAGTTAGCAGGCTGTTTTGATGCTCAGACAATGACCCCCTAAATTCCTGAATATTGTGCCCATGCTGGTTCTCTGCATCATTATAAGCAATGGGACTTGAACAACATCATATTTATGTGATGGGTATCATGGTATAGTGAAAAGAACTCTGGATTTGGAATAAGAAAAGGTGGCTTTGAGTTCTGGGCTGGATTTTACACTGGGGTGATCTCATTGTCAAGTTACATGGCCTCCTACAGGATCTTTTTCCTCATCTGCACTGTGGAGATTTGAAATATACTAGTACTATTTGCTTCATAAGCTTATTGTGGGAAGAGTTCTTTGTAGACTCAAAGGAACTATACCAATATAAATTGGCAATGTTATAATGATGTACAACCTTTTCTCACCTCTCTGACTAGGATGCAAAATCTCAGAGCTGAGAAGCCAAGATCACAAAAATCTTAGACCCACTGTGTCAATCAAGGAGCCATAATACATCTGGAGAAGATGTTTTATGGCAATACCTGTGCCTCAGCACCAAATTATTACGTTTCCCCTTTAATTTTGGGGAGGATTAACTCTGCTTACCCTCTAACAGTTTAGTTCTGCTGAGGGAGCAAGCCATAGAAATCTACCTCCTGGTGTACTAGTACCTGAGTAACAGTCATCCCATTTCAACACCTGAGATATAAGTTAAGAGTGCCTATGCTACCTCCTCCCAATCCCCCACCCCTATTCGAACACATTTCTCCTCCCAGGGCCATCACAACTCAGTTCAGTCCTTCTCTTATGTCATTCTACTCTATAGGGAATCCTAATTCCATGTTTACAAGCTCATCTTAATTCTTGAACTTTTAAATCAACACTTACTCTATTCTCCTTGCTTTAACAGAGACCTGTCTCTGCTCTAACAACACTTACTACAGCCTTCCATACCACTGGATCCTAGTCCATTGAAATTTCCTCCTTCTACCTTTCCACTGACCCTTTTACCTAGTCTATCCAGTTAGTGTTCCAGTTCTCATCTCACCTTCACTGCTAACCTTCACATCCTCACTAATCACTCCTTCTTACCTCTGCCTCTTAAAATTGACTGTGGTTCCTGCAGCTCTATTGAAACTTTGGTGGGGTGGATGCATATGTAGGAAGGAAAGAAAAAATGCATATTAATTGAAAAAGAAATGGAAACTATTTAAAACAAGAAATTCTTTATGGTTACCCCTGAGCTCCTGCTAACACCTTTTTTGGTTGCCTTTGTTATTGTTGCTGTCCTTTATTCTTCTACATATTTAGACACCATTTGCCACCTATTTGATATGATACTTTACAGTTGGAACTTGGAAGTTGGAATAGTTGGAGTTGGAACTTGATACAGTTCCAAAGCTTCAGGAACACACTGTCTTGGCTCTTCTACTGTATATCCACATCTGTCCCCTTTGCTAGCTCCTCATACTCTTTATGATCCCTTCATGTGGGTGTTCTGCAAACCTCCATCTTCTCCACCTCTTTAGTTTCTCCCTTGGCAATACTAATCACTTCCATGGCGTCAACTACAACCTCTACGTAGATAATTCTCAGGTCCTCTAACTCAAGTCCATACCTCTCCTTTGAGCAATAGACCGAGATCTCCAACTTCTTGGTTGTTGTCCTTTGTTCTGAAAGAGGACCAAAATGACATGACTATGTTAGAGTCAAGTTACAGTGTTTCCGACTATGATTTATCAGACCAATATGAGCTTGGAATGCCCTACCACAGGTCAGGCACAGATAGTCCATGTGAACTTTTGGAGTGGAGATGTCTCTAAATTTGTGCCTTTCACATTTCTTTTGAGCTATTCCAATTCTGCTTTGCTCATAGAGCCCAGCACTTTCTTTGATGAGAACATGCTATGCTGGGTGGTCCAGTGTCTTCCATGTTACACAATGAATTCCAAAGTTCTTCAGAGAGACCTTGAGAGTGTTTAGCTGCTTATACCACATCTCTCACTGGGTAACTAAACCAAGTTCATTATCATAATTGCTAAGCCTGATTCTCCTTCAGCCTTCACAATTCTACCCATGGTGGTACAATTTACCTGATTTCCCACCTGTAAATACCTAAAAAATGCATAGTAGTCTAACAAAAGGAGGATTTCTACAGCTTCTCTGTCTTCACTTCTCAAAGTTGCCAAGTTTTGTCAACTTCAACTCTTATAACACAAGGTGCATTGGTGCCTTACTCCATGACACTTAGTTCAGACCCTCATTACCTCCAGTATGGTCTATCATAATGGTCTCCCCAAAGTGCTTTTCATTGATACTTTGTCCTACACTCCTATTTTCATACTGCTTCCATAATAATATTTATTACTTGGTCATGTCACTCCTCTACTCAAAAATCTTCCCAAGTTTTCCATCACCTCTCAAGTAAAGCATTAATTCCTTTGTTTCACCATTAAGGTCCTTTGCATTGGATTTGATTCTATCAGGCTTTACCACCTTGACTCATGTTGTCTTTGTGCTAGTGCCAGTCTGGACAATTCTGCCCTTCCACTATGCTGTCATACTGTGATGCCTTTGCTCAGGATAATAAAAAATAATAATAACAAATATTTACATGGCTCTTTGAATTTAGTAAAGCACTTTATAAATATCTCATGTTATTTTCACAGAATTTCTAAGTAGGTGAGATTATTATACTTCCCATTTTACAAATGAGAAAACTGAGGCAGATAGAGATTAAGTAACTTGCCCAGAATCATACTTGTATTAAATATCTGAGACAGACTTAAACTCAGGTATTTGTGACCCCACGTTCAGTGCTCTAGCCACTGGGCCATCTAGCTGTGTATTTGTGTTTACCATCTATCTTTAAAGCCCAACTCAAATGTCATTTCTTCTAGGAACCCTTCGTTGATCCTCCCACTCACCGCCTAAAGTTGATAATGATCTTTTCTATCTGTCCTTACATTACACTTTGGGTTGTAACTCTTAAATCCATTTATTATGCTAGATTGTGTATAATAGAAAGGCAA
This sequence comes from Pseudochirops cupreus, assembly GCA_028627135.1. Classification (NCBI taxonomy): domain Eukaryota; kingdom Metazoa; phylum Chordata; class Mammalia; order Diprotodontia; family Pseudocheiridae; genus Pseudochirops; species Pseudochirops cupreus. Next base: position 501,312,564 of record CM053580.1, on the reverse strand, counting down.
TGGGGTTTAATGGATAGAGAACTGTTCTTTGAACCAGGAAGACCTGGGTTTAAGTCCTGCTACTGGCCCCCACTGGCCAGGGGACGTTAGAAAGTGATTTAACTTCTCAGTGCTCTTAGGCAAATCTCTAAGACTACTAATTGCCCAAAAGGTGCTAACCCTCATTAGTAGAGGACATTTCATTGTGTAGAAGTTCTCTGTACTAATAAAATTGGAGATATTCCTATTGTGCCTAATTGCAATCTGTGCTTGTGTCTTAGTCTCCTGTTAGACTGTAAGCACTGTGATAGCAAATAATTCCTCATATAAACTTTGCCTCCCCACTCCCCCCCCACCCATGCCTATCAATGTACTCTGACTATACAGTAAATATTTAATATTTATAGGTAAGATGTCTTGAAGGGCAGTGATAGTGCTTTATTCTTTTTGTGTGTGTTTTCCCAAGATGACTTGCATATTACAGTCAGTAAATGTTTATTTTTAATTTGTTTATTTTAAAATATTATTTATTATCTATGATTATCTATTTATATTTAGTTATTTATTTTTAGGTACCTGTTTATTTATTAGAATCCTGAATCCTCTTCTTCATTGAATCCTCTCTTGTAGACATACAAGTCTTGGTTACATGAGATGTTAAGAGTTAAAGCCTCCACTGGATTAATGCACATTTTAAAATCTGGTTACATTTAAAGAGGGCAGAAGTAAGGAATATTGCACTTTTTAGGGCTTGTAATGCAGAACAGCCAGAAAGACAGGTCATTCATATGACAACAACAACAATAGTAGTAACAGTGATAGTTCACATTTCTCTGGTGCTCTAAGATTTACAAAGCCCTTTCCTCACAATGACCCTGTGAGGTAAGGAGTGTAAGTATTATGATCTCTGACTAGCAAATAAAGAAACAGGCTGAGAGAAATTAAGTTATTTGCTCAGGGACACAATGCTAGTATGGGTAGGAGCTAGGATTTGGGCACCTTTCATCTTAGGTCTAGAGTTCTTTTGACTACACCTTAATATATTCCCAAGAATGCCATGAAGAGCTCTGCATAAGGGACAAAGATCCCCCTAATCCAATTTCTGATGACTCCAGAAAGTGTAGACTTTTATCATTTTATTAAAAAGGAGCACGTGTGTGTGTGTGTGTGTGTATGTGTGTTTTTCAGAGAAGTTGCCAACCTGCATTGGCAGAGGAAGGCTCCTGCCACCTGCACATTCCCTATCCAATGAAATAACAGGTCCAGTCTATATTCCTTTCATTGAATCATCTGGGCACTTGTTTCAGTCCAGTAGAGTATAAGCTTCTTGAGATCAGAGACTGTTTCATTTTTGTCTTTGTATTTCTAGCACCTAAGGTAGTCCTTGGCACATAGCAGCATCTTAATAAATACTTGCTGAATTGAATTGATTCCTGATATTAGCCTTTCATAGACCCTGGGTGAGCATAAATGCAATCATCACAGGATAAGGCCTTTGCCTAATAGGGACTAAGTGTGGCAAGATTGGCAATTGAAAAGGTTTCATTCATTACAGCGAAGCAATAGTACCAGATCGCTTGTCTGGCACTATCCAACCCCAATTATATGAGCCCAGGATATACAGCATATCATAATTCAAAGCTCAGAAACAGCACAGAGTGCCAGAATCATATAGACCACCATGACTGAAACTAGTGATCAGTACAGGGTTTCAGGGGAGTCAACAAAGAAAAATGTATATAAAACCATAAACTGCAGAAAATGTACATTGCAATGATATCAAGGTATTTCCCTGTTTTTGGAATAGCCAATGATAGTACATTACAGAAACATTTCAAGTGGCCTTGGACAAGTCTTTCCAAGTGCTTCCCTTATTTCCAGGGTCTAATTTACACAAGGGCAGAATCCAGCTACTGAGAAGTCTTATAATTATCCCGGTATTTAAAGACCTAAATAATAAACCCTGCTGGTGTTCAGCTAATGTTTAATTATCAACATCTCAGATAGTTCTCTTGGGGTAGCTCTGCTGTGCTCTCTGCTACAAAAATGTCAACAGGGATGGCAGAAGGGACATATTGAGCAAGCTGGGATCCAGTAGACTGCTCCCTTGCTAGAAATAAGTTCCTCTGGGACTTGTACCTTTAATACTTTAGAGAAAGGCTTAAGTGCTTTTTCAGGTATTGACTTCCATCATAATGTAGGAGATATTCTATTCCAAGGGGAAAAAAAAAAGAACCCAAACTAACAACAACAACAACAAAAACCCAACCTCCTTCCACCTAGAAGAGATGTTTCCATTCTTCAAAATCCTTATCCTCCATTAAACTTTCCTAAATCTTTATGTCAGTGAATATTTCTCCATTCAAAATTCAAATATTTCTTTGCCGTGTTATCTTATGAACTATCTCTTTTTATATTTTGTGTCTCTTTCAATGCATTTTGCATTATAATTATTTCAGTATAGCTTTTCCTTACTAGATCATAAGCTTCTTGAAGGCAGCGTGCCATTTATTCCTATACCCCTCTCAATACCTATTATGGTCCCCAAAGTGCTTCCTGTATCCTAGAAGATTAATAGATATTGAATTGAATTGTATTTAAGGATAAACTCAAAAGAGTATTCAACTTTGAGTCATAAAATCTGAGCTTGAATCTTAAACAGGTGAGTTAGGGCTGCTTTTCAATTCAATTTAATAAGCATTTATTAAGCACCTACTCTATGCCAGGTACTATGCTAAACACTGAGGATGCAATTAATAAAAATCCTCAAGGAGCTTGAAGTCTAATGGAAGAAGAGATCACACAAAAAGAAGCTAAAAGGGGGAGAGGAGGTCACCAGGAGCATATAGTGTAAAGGCACGGTATTTCAGAGTCTAAGCCAAGCAGAACTGCTAATGGAAAATGGAGTTACATGAAATATTATGAGTCCTCAGTAAAGGAAGAGTTTTTATTCAATGCCATCCCAATTAAATTACCAAATAAATATTTTACTGAGCTAGAAAAAAATTAATAAAATTCATTTGGAAGAACAAAAAGGTCAAGAATATCAAAAGAATTTTAAAAAGTAAAAAGAAGGAGGTTAGCAGTGCCAGATCCTAAGTTACACTGTGAGGCAGTAATTATCAAAGCTGTCTGATACTGGCTAAGAAACAGAAAGGTAGACCAGTGGAGCAGAGTAGCCATATGTTGTTGGGAAAGCTGGAAAGCAGTCTGGCAGAAAGTAGGTATGGACCAATAACTTATACCATTTATCGAGATAAAGTCAAAATGGAAATAAAGGGAAATAGCATAAAGAAATTAGAAGAACATGGAACATATCAGACTTATGGAAGGGAAAACAATATATGAATAAACAAGAGATAGTGAGCATTGAGGTAAAAAAAAATGGATAATTTTGATTATATTAAATCAAAAAGATTTTGTACAAATAGAACCAATGCAGTCAAGATTAAAAGGAAAACAGAAAATTGGGAAAAAAATTATAGACAGTTTCTCAGGTAAAGGTTTCATATCTCAAATATATAAAGAATTTTGTTAAATTTATAAGAACATGCGTCATTCCCCAACTGATAGTCACTGGATATAAACAGGCAATTTCAATGAAGAAATCAAAACTATACATAGTTACATAAAATGCTAAATTCCTCAATTACTGGACTTTTGGGCTCAGCAGAACTCTGCTTTCAGAGGGGAGAGCTTTATACCAAATTGCTGGGGTTTTCTCAGCTGCTAGAGCTATTAGGAGGCTGCCGTCTCTGCAGCCCCCATCAGCTGGTCACACACCTCAGGACCACCACGCAAGACCTCAATTCCAATCCAGGCAAGTTAAGGCAAGAGCACTTAGCCTCTGAATGATAACTTGCCCCCCCTGCGATCTGCAGGTTGGGAGCTCTGAAGCACCCACATGGAGGCGGCTGTAGGGCCACTGCTTCAGCTGCTTTCTTGCCCTGGGAGCAGACAGCCGGACCTGCTTCTTTCCCCCAAATTTAGCAGAGTTCCACTAACCTTTCGCTTTGTCCTTGGCTCTTATGTGTTGATAATTCTGGAAATTGTCACAGCTGCTGGTGATCCACTCTTGCAAGTGTTCCAGCCATGGCTTGTCCTGGCTGTCCTGGGGCTAATGGCTTGGTTTCAGGCTGGGCTGGGCTTGGCTCCCAGCATTCGGCTATGAGCCCTTCTGGTCCGCCTGCTGGGCTGCTTTCAGTGGGAGCTTTGTTTCCCTGTTACTTTGTGGGTTCTGGAGCTCTAAAATTTGTTTAGAGTCATATTTTATAGGTATTTGAGGTGGTTATGGGGGGAGCTCAAGGAGTTCTCCTGCTTCTATGCTGCCATCTTGACTCCGCCCCCCAGGAGCTTTCAATTTAGTGTATTTGTTGAAGCAAGTTCCGAGGCATTTCAGCAATAATAATCAGTAATAGTAGAAGATTTATTAACAAGATAAGTTATATAGATAATAGGAGCTATAGGAGTTCAGAAGACTGAAAACTCAACACACATTTATTACATTTTTTTCTGATCCAATGAAATAAATCCTCTCCAAAAACGTTTGTTGAGTGCCTATGATGTGTTAGAACTGTGCTAAGCAGTGGGAATTTGTAATGGTAATGGAATTTAAAGATCCCCCTGTATTGGCTTGGTTTCTAGGTTAAGTGTTATGTTATGGGAATCTGAAGATCTTCCCTGCACCTAGGCTCTTTGATAGGATTAAATGACTCTGAGAACCTTCCCTGATTTGAAAATATACTCTGACCCCTAATAAGCTGAATGTGGTCACATGGAGTCTGTGGCAGGAGGCTTGTTTTTTGGGAATGCCTGCGCTTTGTTGCTTTGTGATTGGGCAGTGGGTCAAGAGGACTGTGACATTCTCCCAGCTTTGAAAATCCAGATGTTGGTGCTTCTTTCTCTGGTAACTGACTAGGTATGGATGTAATGGTCACACAGTGGGAAGCCCGTCTGCTGATCTGTTTCTTTGTCTGCTTGTAACTTCTGCTTGTAACTTCTGTTTGTATTCTCTGAAGTTCAGGGTGCTGACTTTTTCCCCTGAACTAGGTAAATAATATATGTTTGATTGATTAAAGTAAGATTGTTAAGCCATTTTGAGTTGCTTTCCTTTAGAAAAGCAGATCTAAGAACCTGTGCTAGCAGCCATCCTGGGTACACTAGGGTGCTTGCTGATACAGGATTCCAAGTAAAAGCAACTACAACAAAAAACGACTAAATTGTCCCTATTCCCCAAAGAATTTAGATTCAAATGTCTGAGAACACATGTACATAAATTGGGACTACATAACACATACAGAGCAGATAGAAGGTAACCTTAGAAGGGAAGTCACTAGCATCTATTAGAGCTGGGAAAAGCCCCCTTCAGGAGGTAGGATTCAAATTGAGTCTGGTGGAAGATCATTAAAGTCAACAAGCCTTTATTAAATGCTTCCTGTGTGCCAGGCTAAGTTCTGGGGATACAAAGAAAGATGAAAAAAAACCCCACCAAACAAAAACCAAACCAAGATAAACTGAAAAACAGTATCCTAAGCAAACAAATAAATAAAAACAATCTGTTCTCAAGGACCTCACAGTCTGACGGGGAAGACAACATACAAACAATTATGTACTTACAAGATACAGACGGTATACGTTATAGTCAGTCACAGAGGGAAACTAAGATGATTCCCTAGCAGTGAGTATGGTTCATTCAAGGCACGGTGTGTTTGTCCTTTGTTTTTGGAGAGGACTATGACATCAGGGAGATGATGACTTGAATTGCAGTTGACTTTGATTTGTGTGAGGGAGGGCTATGCAAGGTGACAAGCCTCACTTTCTCCTCTAGAGCCATCTGGGTCCAGTGGCCACATATCCATCAGGATGACTAGAGATGATACAGGATGCAATGGGAGACCCCGGCCCTTTTAGGCTTGGCAAACAGTCCATGGAAAGATATACAGAAAGGAGCTGGATTGTCACAGGAGAGGGCAGCAAGTTGGCCAGCACAGATAGATTGTGTGGTGCATGAAAGGTGTAAGAAGACTGGAAAGATGGGAAGAGATCAAGTTGGGAAGAGTTTTTAATGCTCAACAGAGGAGTTTATATTGGATTATAGAGGTAGTAGGTAGCCTCTGATGCTTATTGAGTAGAAAGGTTATGTGGTCAGATCTTTGTTTCAGGAAAATCACTTAAGTAACTTGTGTGGAGAATGGTTTTGCTTGGGAAAGTACTTAAGAAAAGGAGACAATTACAAGGCTGTTACAATAGTCCAGGCTAGGTGTGATGAGGGCATTAACTAGGGGGCTGGTTGTGAGTGGTCAAGGGTGGCTTAATGGAAGAGACCATATTTAATCTGGACCTTGAAAGATGGGGAAGACATAGTTAGGGGGTTGTAGTGGCAACCACACTGGAATACCCAGGATGACTGCCACTACAGGTTCTTAGATCTGTTTTAGTAGGAAAGATAACTGTTTAAGGGGTCAACAATCTTTTAAAATTATATTTACTAGTTTAGGGGAAAAGTCAGCACCCTGAACTTTAGAAAATACAAGCAGAGAAATAAAGACCAATAGACAGGGCTCTGACTGCCTGAGTCAACTTTACAGTTTACATACATCATTGGATTGAGACAGCCTTTACATCTGAGCAGGCAGGGAGCTCTGAACATATGGTCGCTAAGAATCTCAACCAGGGAAGCTCAAGATCCTTCTCCTAAGCGAGCCTCCAAAGCAAAATACCAATTCAGAGTATAAATAGACTTCTCAGAGACAGAAGACATCACAATGCTTGTGACTCAGTGCCTAATTAGAAATTAGCAAAAGGTGTGAAAGCCTTCCAACAAGCAAGCTTCCCTTAATGGGCTCCACCCGAGGTCTATTAACAAGCAGGGGAGATCTTAAATCCCTTTAAGATTACTAGGGCACAGAGTGAGAGCATATAGTGGAAGGAAAAGCATGTGCAAGTGGATGGATATGAAAATATGTTCATATTAATTATTAAGTGCTTACTATTACTAAGGGAACTGTGCTGGTCACAGAGAGCTGCAAAGCCTGGATAAGACATACTACCTAGCTTCATAAGGTTTCACACCTTACTCTCCATGTATTTTGCAATCTAGTGACATGGATCTCCTTGCTGTTCCTCACACATGATGTTCTATTTCCCAGCTCTGGGTATTTTCGCTGGCTTTCTCCCATGCCTTGCTTTCTCTCTCACTTCATCTCTGCCTCCTAGCTTTCTTGGATTCCTAAAGTCCCACCTTCTGCAAGAAACCTTTCCTCTTCCTTAACACAATGCTTTTCTTCTGCGATTATCTTTAGTTTATCCTGTATATAATTTGTTTGTACACAGTTGTTTGCACGTTGTCTCATGTAAACGGTGAGCTCCTCAAGAGCAGAGATTATTTCTGACTTTCTCTGTGTCCCTAGCACCTAACACTTGCCAAAGAGTAGGTAATTAATGTTTGTTGAATGACTGACATAAGTGAGCATTATGATAAAAAACAAACAGATGTAAAGGCAGATAAAAAGCTTTATTTACCAAAGGTATTTTCTAATATCATGGAGAATGTTTAGTCTGCATTCCAACTGATATAGTGGTCCCAGTAAGGCCCTTTTAATGCTCATGGTTATGGATAACATTTGTGATGATTCTCCAAGATCTAGAACATAGCAGCTTTTTATATGAGATTAACAATTCCTAAAAATGAATGAATTCCAACAATCCCTAGAGGGAAAACCAAACATGAAGAATGCATGTGGTCCACATTGTGATATGTATGCATTATGATAGATAGTCCATAGGAAAAAGTCCATTAGTACATATATTGGACAGACGCTACAAATAGACAATGAACTGGGTCTAGGACTGAAAAGGAGATTGGGCTGGATTGTCTTTGGAAAATGGAGCAGCCCTTTCAGCAATATCATTGGTTTTCTGAACCAAAAAGTCTACCTTATTGGAAATATTTTCTTAGCAATACTGCATATAGCTATGAATAGAAACACACAATTTACAAAGAGTGAAAACTAGGGTTCATTTAAAGGGACATAATGAGTTATATGGTAGGCCTAAATAGGTTGTAGTATTCTAACACTGAGGAATTGTGCTCAAGAAGTGGAAAAAGAGCATTAATGAAATATGTGCTAGGGAAAAGGATGTGAAATACTCATGTAATGAGAGTGAGGGGTAGAAAAAAAGCTCAGGTACCCCTTTGTTACCTATATAACCTGAAGAAACTCAAAAGAAACCACTCAGCGCAATGGGTAAACACCATGTGAAATATTTATGTCAGGATAGAAGTATCATAGGTCTCAAGGTTCTAGGGGTCTCAAAGACCATCTAGTTCTACCTTTCTCTGCCCCCTCCCCAAATTTTTCTGATGAGAAAACTGAGGCCCATAGAGGTTAAATAGCTGGCCTAAGGTTACACAGATAGTATCAGTTATCAGGAAGGTTATTTTGGTTGCTATGTGATGGATAGATTGGAGACAGGAGAATCTAGTTGTGAGGAGAATTAATTATTAGAGTGGTATTATAATAGTCCCCATGAAAGATAACAAATACCTGAACTAAGGTGTTGGCTCATGAGTGGAGAGAAGATGGATTCAAGTGTGATAGAGTAGAAAGAATCCTAGACAGCGCCATGAGACGTCCAAGTTTAAAACTTGCCCAAGATACTTACAAATCACTTGATCTGCTTGAATTTAGTTTTATCTTCTATAAAATAGAGATAATGGTATCCTTATAACATATGCCATATGTTATTTGTGAGGATAAAATAAAAAAATGTATATACACACGCACGCACACATATATATAACATGTATATAAATGTATGTGTGTATGCATATATGTATATATATGTATATATATATATATATATATATATATATATATAGACACACACACACACACACACATATTTATATACATTTATATATACCTCAAAGCTCAGGTAGGTGGTGCAATGGATAGAGTGCCAGTCCTGAAGTCAGGAAGCCTCATCTTCCTGAGTTCAAATTTGACCTCAAGCATTTACTATGTGACCCTAGAAAAGTCACTTAACTGAGTGTTTACCTCCATTTCCCTGGAAAATGAAATGGCAAACCACTCCAGTATCTCTGCCAAGAAAACCTCAAATAGAGTCATGAAGAGTTAGACATGATTGAAGAATGGCTCAAAGAGCTTTATAAATTCCAGATACTATTTACTTTATCTGCTGTTGCCTAAGGAGCCCTTTCTAGAAGTAGAGAGATAGAGTTCCAATCCATCCAACAATTCCATATTTCTATGTTGGAGTGTTTACTATATAGACTACATTAAAGAATACAAAGATAGAAAAAGAACAGTCTACCCTCAAGGAGCTTACATTCATGGAAGGAAGGATATAAACACAAGCATATAATAACCATTTGATAAGGGAGAAAACACTCATAGCCAGACCTAACTCAAATCTATTCCTTTTGCAAATCAGGAAATTAAGACCCAGAGAGGGGAAGCAAATTGGCTAGGTCACTGTGTTCTTATGATTTTTTTGAGTTCTCTGGTATACAGACTGGCATGGGGAAAAACCAGTTAATTTGAAACATCATTTCTAAACCACATAATTTGCCCCAGTAGGAACAACTCAGCAGTTAGTAATTCATAACCCACGTGGAGGTGTGTATTTCAGATATTGGAGTATCTTTAACTGGCAGGACCAATGTAGCCAAAGGTGATGGCCTAGTAGTTACCTCAAATTATGTAAAGTTTGCTATTTGAAGCATAATGACAGGAAACCAGAATGTGGGTGGGCACATTTCTGTGGCTCAGAAAGTGCAAAACAAAGAAGAGGCCCCCAGAACCCTGAGGCCGGAAAAGAGGAGCAAATGGGTTGGGTGCCTTTGTTGTTTCTTAAGAAAAAAAAAGAGGAAAGGAAGAATCATTTAAAAAGCAACTCACTTTTAATTTGCTACTAATGATTACACTGTACAAGAAAGCCTCTCTCCAAGTTTGTCTGTCTTTCTTCATTTGCAAAATGGGAATCTTTGCATAATGCCTGATGACTTTCCAGTATTAAAAATATCAAAGGTTTCTGACACATGGTTGGGGACTTTTGCCTTGAGAGCAAGGTAACCTTGGGAAATTCTAGTAGCCCGATGGAAAAAGCGACTGTGCCTCCTACGAATTACGAAAAACTTACTCGTGGTTGAACCAACCTTGTTCCCTTTCTCCACTTTTCTTCATCTAGTACAAATATAACCAAAGATAAAAACAGCATTGGCATGAAGGTGGCTGTGATGATGCTGATGATGAATTGTATTATTTAGAATTAATTTCTCAAATCAGCAAAGTGACTTCTGTGAAATTAATCGACTACTTTTTCAAGTAAAAGGGGTACAAGAGTGTGAACTAGCATTTGAGTATTGGAAAGAACATTCATTCATTTACCAAACATTTATTTAGTGCCTGCTCCTCTCTTCGGCGCATTGGGAATACAAGGACAAAAAGAAATCCTCCTACTCCCCAGGACCTTAAAAGCTAAGGAGGGTGGGGTAGGGGACTAGAACATGGAAATAGATAAGCAACACAAAATACATAGAAAATAAATTTTTAAAACTATTTTAATTATTATCTCATAACACTGACAATTAGAGGGATCAGGAGGTGTCTCTTGTAGGATCTTAGAATTAAGCTGAGCCTTGACGGAAGCCAGGGATTTGAAAAGTCTTAAGTAAGGGAAGGAGAGCATTCTAACCTAAGCAAAGGAAGGGAGCAAGAGATAAAATACCTAGTACAGGGAACAGTGGTTGTTGAGTTGTTTTTCAGTTGTATTTGACTTTTCATGACCCCATTTGGGGTTTTCTTAGCAAAGATACTGGAGTGGTTTGCCATTTACTTCGCTATCTCATTTTACAGGTGAGGAAACTGAGGAAAACAGGGTTAAGTGACTTGCACGGGGTCACACAGTTAGAAACTAAGGCAAACAGGGTTAAGTGAATTGTCCAGGGTCACACAGCTAGTAATTGTCTGAGGGCAAATTTGAACTCAGAAAAATGAGTCTTCCTGCCTCCAGGCCCTGCACTCTATCTGCTGTGCCACCTAGCTGCCCTATGGGGAACTGTCAATAAGACCATTTTGGCTGGGATGTAGAATGTGTGAAGAAGTGTGAAATGTGAAATCAGACTGACTAACTGGAAAAATAAGTTGGATGGAGCCACGGTGTAAAGTTTTTTGTTGTTGTTTTTCCTTTATTCTTGAAGAGGATCTTGACATCAGGAAGGTGATGCCATGACTTGCAAGTGAATTGGCTTTAAGTGAGGGAGGGCTGTGCAAAGTCACTGGCCTCACTTTCTCCTCTGGAGACATCTGGACCCAATGACAAGATAGAGGTCAGGATGACTGGAGATGTCCCCATTAAAACACTGAACAATCACCCTTTAGAAGTCTGATGGTGAAGGATGCTTCCCAGCTCTTGGCTAAGAGGAGGCAGACTCATGCTGAAGAATGAGAAGGACATTTTCAGACATGGCCAGTGGATGAATTTATTTTACTTCTTGATACTTATGTCTTAATAGAGAGAAATTTATTGGCATATGGATAGGTGGAGTCAGTGAATGGTGAAAGTGGTGTTAAAAAAAAGAAGAGTATCATTGAAAAGAAAAGTTATTGAGAACAGAAGATAGTGCTTTGAGAAGGACACACAGTGTTCTGATTTTTAAAAAGATTGGAAGAGAGTCGGAAACTGTGAACTATAAACTAGGAAGCTTGTCTTTCAATTTCAGGTAAAGTTTTTAAAAAGTTTATCAAAAGTCTTGGTGAATAAGAATCAGAAAAATAATTGATGATCATAGCTACAAAGCATGGTCTCAATTATGAACTGATGATCCTATAATAACTTGGCATTTCAGGCCAGGGTTCTCACAAGGGTAGATGAGGACAACATGATAGCTCTATCTGACAACTTTTTATATAGTCTTCTCATTCTTAAAATAGAGATGTAGGCTACATGACAATAAAGTGAATTAAAATCCAGATAAATGATGGGGCACAAAGAGTGGCTACTGATAAGTTGAAACTACTATGGAGGAAGATTTCCAGTTGAATGATTGAAAATCTGTACATGGGTCCTTGGTGCTTCACTTTTTTTCCCAATGACGCATATAGTCATGACTGAAGTCCCACAAGTTTGCAGATATTTTAAAGGGAGGTTAACTAGCTCATTCATTGGAGCAGACAATGTGAACCTTAAAAGATTCTGAAGCGCTAGGCCATCAGAATTCAAACCATAAGAAGGAATTAGATGTTAGTAATTGTGGTCTTGCATTTGGGTTCAGAACAACTTCACAAGTTCCTGTTGTGGAGCAATTCCTAGAAAGCTTCTTGAAAAAAATTGGTGAGGGGGATTTATATATTCAATAATCAGCATCCGCAATGCTATGTATATGGCCTCCTCCAAAGCTTAGACTGCATTGCAAGAGGAGCAGTATCTGGAAAGAGAGACGTCACGATCCTACTATGTACAGTGCTGGTCAGATTATATCTGGATTAACATGTTCAAATCTGTATACTCCCTTTTAAGATGGGCATTGGCATTTCACTCTTTACAGATATTTGTCTTGCCTCCAAAATGATACCACAGGGTCTTTGCTGAGAGGAGAACAGGTCTTACACTCCTTTTTTTATAATCCAAATTGCCTTTGTAGGCAAGAGGTGCTAAATACACATATTCTAGACGAGCTTAATTTTGTCACAACACTTTAGAAATTTTAGGACCATAGAGTCAGAGCTTGAAAGAATGATAACTTGTCTATTCCATGTTAGTCACTTTATAAAACAAGAAACTGAGTCTCTGAGAGGATAAATGATATCACATAGTTACTAAACCAATTACCAGTCATGTATTGAGAAGCTACTATGTGTCAGACACATAGGTATTAAAAAACAAAACCAGAGAGATTCTAGTTCTCCAAGTCTGTGTCTTAGGGGCTGAGTTATAGATTCACTGACCTGCCCGAGCAGAGGTCAGAGCAGTGGTTATCGGTGCCCGAGTTTCTGTGGATGTGTGCATGCCTATGAATTCATGTGAGTGAGGCTGAGAGGACAGGAGAGAGTAGCAGTTATAGAGACTGAACTCATCTCCCCCCAGAGTTGGCATTATCATCTCATTTGCAAAGAAGTTACACATTTTGCCTAGAGGAATTGAGACTTGTCTAAAGTGAGATAAATTTATGTCTCAGGTACTAATGCACATTGACAAGGACTATTGATTAATTAGAATCTTCAAAAGAGTATCATTGAGAATAAGGGAGAGAAATTTTGCTTGTCAATGTGACAGGAATGGGGAGGGTGGAAATGAGGGCTATTGGCATGGGAGAAGGGGGTTGAGATCGATATTTTTGTCCAGTCCATGGGATCCAGAGTGAATTGGGTTTAAGGCTTGATTTTAAGACTGGGTAAGAAGTGAGCCAAAGAATGGTCTCTCCTACTTAATCAAAAACCAAAAACAACAAAAAACCCCAGACTCAGTCTGGGAGGGGAAGACCCTGAGAGTTCTGGCCAAAACAGAAACAATTAGCATTTACATTCACTCTTAGCCATCTGGCCCAAACAAGGACCACAAGCACCCCAGCAAGGTACTTGGGTTAGGACCTCTTGTCAATCAATGAGAACCATAATGAATTGGGCTTAAGGTATGGTCTTTAAGAGAGATGTCTAGCCTGTAAACCCCCACATGTCTTGTTAGGTTTCAGGCATTAAAATTTACATTCCTTAGGGCAAAACACTGGCAGGTAAAGGGATGCATGTGGACCAAGGGAGAGGAAGGGAGGAAGGGAAGGGAAAGGAAAGGAGGAAGGAGCTGTATTTCCCAACTGGAACTGACCAGTTGGGTTTTCAGTGGGCAGCTGGGACTACTCACAGGTTGTTGTTGGTCCTTCATTTTTGAAGAGGATCATGACTAAGGAAGGTGATGCCATGATTTGCAAGTAAATTAGATTTAATCTAGGGAGGACTATGCAAAGTCACCTGCCTCACTTTCTCCTCCAGAGCCATCTGGATCCATGGGCAAGACACAGACCAGTATGACTGGAGATGGCATGCATAAAGTTTTTTAAATGTCAAACAAAGGAGTTTTTATTTGATCCTGGGGACAAAAGGGAGCCATTGGAGCTTCTCGAGCAGAAAAGTGACTTGATCAGATCTGTGCTTTAGGAAGATCAATTTGGGAGCTATGGGGAGAACAGACCAACAAAGAGAAAGACTGAAAGCTAGGGTACTAAGGAAACTATTGCAATAGTCTAGGTGAGAAGTCATAAGGATATGGATGTAGGTGGTAGTCATGTGAATGGTTAGAAAAGGATGATTTTGAGAGAGACAGTCAACAGGTCTAGTGACCTGATTGAAGATGAGATGTGAGAAATTTTAGATGATGACTCCCTGGTTGTAAACCTGGGTTCCTGGAATGATGGTGGTGGCCTCAGCAGAAATAGGGAAGTTAAGAAAAGGACTAGATTTTAGAAGAAGGTAATGAGCCCACTTTCCACCTCCCACCCAACCCTGAATCTTTATTTTGCTATGGCCTCTAACATACTAGAAGAAGCATGCATATTATTATTAACAATAAAGATGATGATGATGATGATACTTAAATACTTCAAAGATACATAACTTCATTGGTGTGCATACTCTCTTCACAAATGAAAATTGCAACCTATCTGTGGTATAACCTTTGAGAGTTGTTGTACCCCCAAATTTATAATCCTGTAAACAGGTTTAGTAATAATCCAGGTCGTGCTCCCACATAATAAGATTAGATTTATTCTGTTTAGCCATAGAGGACAGAACTGGGAGCAAAGGGGAGAAGTTTTAAAAAAAATAGGCTTGATGTCAAGGAGAAAAAATTATAACTTCTTAACTATCAGCGGTAGCCATAAATGAGATGGGTTGCTTTGGGAGGCAGTAGGTTTTCCCTCACTAGAGGTTTTAACAGTGATTGAATTACCACTTGTCAGTTATTGTTTTGGGGTACAGATATTTTATGGAGGATATCCTTTCCAACTCTGAAATTCTGTGATTCTATGAGGCTTTCTCAATTTAGTTAGACTGGTCCTTAGACAACTGGCAGAATTCATTACTGGGCCAATAGCTAGAACCTTTCCAGCTCCTGGTCATGGGCCAGAAGGGGATAATCATAATAGTAATATTTTGTTTTTATGTAGCATTTTATAGTTAAGAAAGAAATTCAACTATATTGATAATCTCAGTTAATATTTGTAATGAGCCTGTGAAGGAGTGCAACTATTGACACCCTCATCTTAACAGATGAGGATTCTGAGACAGGGTTCTGATGCTGGGGTTGGGGCAGGGAAAATGACTTATTTGGACAAGTTCACAAGGCTAGTAAAGAAATGACCTGATACTTGAACCTAGTGATTTTGACTCATAGTCCATGGATCTTCCCAATGAACTATTCAGTATATAAGCATTCTTATGTTAATAGAATGTAGGATCCTTGACGTCTGTATCCCTGGTACCTAGCACAATTATTGGAAAAGAGTAAATATTTAATAAATGTTTTGTGAATGTTTCCTGTTTTTATTTAAAAAAATAACATTTTATAGAGGTAATTTTTCTAACAAATAAATTCAGAAATATTAGATTACCAGAACTGTTGGCACTTTAAACATCATTCTTGTACAACTATCTCATTTGTGGATGAGGAAACTGAGGCAAAAAGAGGATAAGGAACTTGATCAAATTGACACAGCTAATTAGTAAAACTCTGGCAGGCTGGAAGTCATATTTTTTGGCTCCCTGCCTACTCTTCCTTCATTTCTTCATTCTCTCTTTCTTTTTCTTTCTCTTTCCTTCTTTTTCTCTTTCTTTCCTTCCTTCTCTCTTTCTTTCCTTTCTTTCCTTTTTCCTTTCCTTTCTTTTCCTTTCCTTTCCTTTTCTTTCCTTTTTCCTTTCCTTTCTTTTTTCCTTTCCTCCCTCCCTCCCTCCTTCCTTCCTTCCCTCCCTCCTTCCTTCCTTCCTTTCTGACTTTCTTGCTTTCATTTGTTGTTAAACTGGAATGGGATGTAATGTGAGTTAGCGACTAATTCATATAGTGAAATATTTGTAGGTTTATGAATAATTGAGATAATATGTCTCTTTGCCATTGGAAACATTTACTAACAAGTGTTATAAGATGCATTTAAAGCTGAATGGGAGATGTTGAGTTAAGCAAATGTTGGTCACCATTTCAGAATTGCTAAGTTGTATTATAACTTCAAATCCTTGTTGATTTGAATTGGCATGCTGAGAATTGTACTCCCTCTGAGTTACCCCCAGTGCCTAGAACAGTGTTAGGTACATAATAGGTTTACATAATACATACTTTAGAGTGGTGGTAAGGTCAACAATTAAAGGAATTTTTCTTAAGAGAAGATTTAAATTTTTTAAAAAAATGTTAAAATATTTTTACATCAATTCAGATGTTCCCTAGAAATTCAGCAAAATGGCCAAAACATAGTTTGGTAGATTTTCTTTGGTTTGGAATGAAACATTTTCCTAAACCCAGATGTTGATTTTGGATGGTGGAAATAGGGAATGGCCTGAAACCTCGATACAACTGCAATAGGTTAGTGCAATATAATTTGCAAGTGAAATTAACCTCCAGCAGAGGGTAAGTAGACATGTTAATTATCCAAGTGGACTAAAGTAAAAGAGGACTTCATAAGGAGGGGCATTTCAAACTAACATATTATCTTAAGACTCTCATTTTAAATGCCTATTTTAGAAAGTAAACAGAGCTGTGGGAAAGCATAACCCCTTGTGTCAGCTTCAGAGTAGTCAAAATGAGTACTGACTATGCTGACAGGGAAATTCACATCACTCATTAATTGGTTAGTTAATAAATATTTTGGGTCAATAAACATCTGGAGTTAGCTGCTGGTTATTATGCATCTAGGAGTAATCAGAGGAAATGTGCTAAAAGAATCAGGAAGGGTCCACTAGGGCTAAAGATTTGTGGACTAGCCACATTACTTCTGCTAAGACATATCATGTTGGTACTGTTGAGGGATAACTTGGTGGTTGGTTAAATACTTTGGACTGTGACCCCAGACAATAGTGGTATGATATCACCTGTATTATTATCTTTTCTCTACATTGTAGAGATACTTGAAGATTAAGTTGACTAGTGACTATATATAACATGTAGAAAAAGTGGGGAGTAAACAGGGAGCATCCACTAGTTTCATCTGATTCTGGGTTGTGGGAGTAGTCTTGGTGGTAGATCTTTAGTTATTTACAATCATCATAGGACCTGCCTCTGCAAGTGGATGGACTCCAAGCTTGGGCATATTAACACACACACCTGACCAGTGTCTCCTTCCTTTCCTCGCTGTTAGAGTACAATAATGGGGAGATTATACTAATCCAAGTGAAATATTATATAACGAGGATTTTTTTTTGGTGTAGCATGCTTATAGTTTTGATGAATCGTTTTTCTTCTTTTTTGTTTTTTAAATTTCTTTTCTTTTTTCTTAAGGTAAATGAAGAAAATAGAATTTTTGTGTTCCTTAGCCATTTGTCAATATAAGTGAACCTTAGAGGTAATTCTCCTGGTCATTCAGGAAAGAGTCATTCAATTTAGACTGGGCAAATTGTTCCCTTTTCTCCTCTGCAAAATGAAAGGTTTGAGCTAGATGAAGTCTAAGGCATGTTTCCAACTCTCACAGTCTATGACTCTTAGATATAGTTCAGGAAATGGAGATTCTTAGGATGCTAGTTCTGAGTAGTTGAATTTCCTGGGATTAGATACATTTCATTTAATGCAACAAATTTAGGGCAAAGTCAGAATTCTTTGGCTGTCCTCTCTGCTCTCAACCATCCTTTCTATGAGGGAGTGCTGGATTTCCTGTGTTTTCCAGAAGCAAACAGGTGCTAGAGTGGATAGAGCACTGGGTTTGCTGTCAAGAAGACCTGAATTCAAATCCAACCACAGACATTAGCTATCGGATCCAGGGCAAGTCTCTTAACCTCTGTTTGCTTCAGTTTCCTCATCTGTGGCTAATAATTGCACTTACCTCCCAGAGTTGGTGTAAGAATAAAATGAGATAACACTTAGCATAGTGCCTGGTAAATATTAGATGCTTAATAAATGCTTGTTTCCTTTTCCCTTCCAATAAATGCATCACAATAATTAGATGAGTCATGGAATCATCTACTGGTGAGTTGTGATGTTCTGAATTTTCTTAAAATCTTTTGCCAGTTTTTAGTCAGAGGATGGAAAAATGAAGCTTTAATAACAATTCAACCCAATTCACAGTCATTTATTAAGTATTCACCATGTTCCAGGTATTGCATTAGACAGTAGGGATACAAAGACAAAAATGAAGCATTCTTTCCCTGCACAAAGTAATTTCTAAAGTTTAGAGCATTAACAATGGAGGGTAGGGTTAGCAAAGGCCTTGCATAGCAGGTACCACCTGAATTGGACTTTAGAGGAAGCAAAGACTTCTATGAACTAGAAGTGAAGAGAGAGACATGATGGCCACCTATGCAAAGGTATGGAAAAAGGAAATGAATGGTAACCATGGTAGAGTGAGGCAAGAATTCAAAAGGGTATTTAACCTATAGAACATACATAAAGGGCATATGACAATTATCTAAATGTCTGAAGGACTGTAATGGGACAAAAAATTAAACTTCTCATATTATTTCCAAAGCATAGAACTGGGGTTAATGAAAGAAAGTTATACAGAGTTGTATTTTAGTTTCCATACAAAGAACTGTATGATAATCAGAGCCATCCAATAAAGGGACAGATTGCTTATATAGTAATGAGATCACAGTCACTGGAAGTGTTCAAGCAAAGGTAGTGAGATCGTGGAGGTCAAATGATATTGGGTAAGTTGGAGTATCTCATTTCCAACTCAAAAATCTTCAGCTTTTCCTCTAAATTGCTCTTAGAAGTTTTCCTTGATAACTTTAGAAAATACTGTGTTAGACTAGAAAGAGTGATTGATTTGAAGTCAGAAGACTTGGGTTCAAACAGCTCTATGACTTTGGGTAAGTCATTTCATCTTTCTAGGTCTTAGTTTCCTCATCTATAAAATTATAGACTTGGGTTAAATGACCTCTAAGGTACCTTCCAGGTTGAAATTTGTGATCCCACAATTCTCTCCCTTCTATAACTCCTTAAATATGTAACAGGGGATGGGAAGGAAGTACTGGCTAGAGGGCCAATGCTTGGACTATGTTTGGATTACTTTTCCTTTTTTTCCAAACAAGAATGGAGACTTAGAGAGCCTGCTTTGAGTCATGTGGGACTTGAGTGAGGGGAAAGGGGGGTAATGTTATGTGGTGGTGAGGAGTCTTCTGGTTTGCTGCAGAACCAGAGGAGCTGATGATTCAGGAGAAACTGAGCCAGAACTGAGTTTTAATACTGAGTTTTAATTGATGTATTCTTCCCTTGGTCCTTCAGGGATCAGATGTAGAGAAGTGCTTAGCTAGGGGTTCTAGATAGAAATTAGCCCTCAGCAGAGAGTTTACACTTGAGGAGAACCTCATGCAAACTCTACAAAAGAAGAAGTGGACTTCCAGGGCCAAGAGTCTAAAGCAGTGGTTCTCAACCTTCCTAATACCGCGACCCTTTAATACAGTTCCTCATGTTGTGGTGACCCCCAACCATAAAATTATTTTTGTTGCTACTTCATAACTGTAATTTTGATACTGTTATGAATTGTAATGTAAAATATCTGATAAGCAGGATGTATTTAAGTTGAACATAACCCACAGGTTGAGAACCACTGGTCTAAAGGTACACTTACTTCCCCTCCCACATTCTCTACATATGCTTCTCACTGCCTTTGTATTTTAAGTTTTAGCCTACTTTCCTCAGGGGTACTTTTTGTGCAATGGGAGAATATGTCTGCCTATTTGGGATGACAATTGTAATTACTGTTCTTACTAAACCTCTCCTTGTAATAGCTAATTGATGTCAATTTGATATTTGGAACTGTAATGGGAATGGGAATTTGAAGATCTTCCCTGCCCCTTAATAGAGCTGGGGTGGACTTTGAAGACCTCCCCTGCTTTGAAAGTAAATTCTGCCCCTTAATAGGCTGAATGTAATCACATGGAGCCTGTCATGGAGAGAATTTGCTGAAGGGTGGAGCAGAGCTCACAGGAAGCTTCCCTGCTGTGAAGATAAACTCCCCTGATAGGCTGAATGTAGTCACATGGCACCTGTGACGGGAGGAGTTTGCTGAAGGGAAACAGAGCCCACAGGAAGCTGAATCAGAGCTAGTGAGAGGGTGGGGAAGAGAGGATGCTCATTAAGGAGATAGAGAGGTTTGTGAGTAAATATTGATCTTGTACTGGTTTATGGGAAAGCTGAAGGATGCTGTGGCTCTCAGCATTATTATGGCTTCTGAATATCTTTGCTGTTATGATAGAATCAGCTTACTGGTTTTGGGACTTGGTTTTCTGGTGTCTAAATAAATGTTTCAGTTCTTTTCTCTACCTGGAGAATCTGGCATATTTTTTGATCAAATGTCATGCGATACTTATCATCACAGTCTTTATTGTAATCATGGCACTGCAAATATTGCATTGGTGCTACAGGAACATACTGGATAGAGGTGTGTGAGTAACAGTAGTAGAAGCTACGCATCCCTCAGTGTTATCCCTAATACCTTGAAGGTTGAATAATTCCTCTACCCTCTGAGACCCAACCTTCCTATATGAGTAGGAGTTGAGAGAATGAGCCAGAAGGGCCTTTGTCTCAATCACTGATGTTCCAACATAGCATAACAGCTTACAATATATTGCCTTACTCCCTGTTTATCTGCATTAAATAATTTAGCATTTTATTACATACTTTCTTTTAGGATCACAGGAATTAGAGTTGAAAAGGATATTTGAGATCATCAATTAGGAAACAGAGTCTCAAAGAGTCTGTTTGATTTGCCCAAAGCCATATGGGTAGGAGGTGTCAGAGCTAGGATTCAAACACGGGTCTCATAACTTAAAATCCTTCTGCTACACCATGTGGCCAATTCTTTAGGAATTGTTCTGAGCATGTAGGGCCTTTTCATAATAGTAGTTAACATTTATATATCACTTACTATGTGCCAGGCATTATGCTAAGTGCTTTACTATTATTATCCCATTAAAATTATTATCTCAAAATTCTCATTTTCCTTACATAGTTTCCATATGAAGAGGAAAACATTTTTAACCTTTTCTGTTCCTGTACCACACCTACTTTAGTGCTAAGTATGTGACAGGTACTAAAATAGAAGACTTGTTGTTTTAGGAAGACCATTAGATTTGGGTTGATCACATTGATCCATGCAGCATGTGTGTTCATGGATAAGACATTTCTCTGAGATTCTGTTTTGTCACTTGTAGAGATAGTCAACTAGAACAGTTATTACAATTGAGTCCAACTGTATGTGACCTCATTAGGATTTTCTCAGCAAAGATATTGCAGTGGTTTGTCATTTCCTTCTCCAGCTCATTTTGCAAATAAGGAACAGAGGCAAACAGGATTAAGTGACTTGCCCAAGGTCACATAGCTAGTAAGTATCTGAGGTCACATTTGAATCCACGTCTTTCCTTACTCCAGGGCTGGTGCATTAGCTGCTGCACCTTCGTAGGGGGGAAGACCCCTTTCCCTCATATATTTATTTTTGTTGTCATTCAGTCATTTCAATCATGTCTGACTCTTTGTGACCTTATTTGGGTCAACTGGCATTAATTGCCCACCACGTGCCAGACATTGTGCTGGCCGTACAAAGAAAAGTCAAAGACAGTCATTGCTCTCAAGGAACTCCCAAATGAATGTAGGAGGCAACATGTATATATCCATGTACAAACAAATTATATACAGGATAAACTGGAGATCATTATCCAAGGGAAAATGCCAGCATTAAAGGAGTTTGGGGGAGGCTTCTATCTTTGAGACTTTAGCTGACACCTGAAAAAAGGAGGGGGTTTAGGTAAAAACTTTGTAAAGTGGAGGTAATGATACAGGATGCCCATTCTGGAAGAAACCTTAGCCCACAGAGGTTAAGTGATTTTCCTGTAGTCACAAAAGTGTCTCTGCTACTCTTTGCCTAAAAAAGGGTTATGGTTAAGAAAGCACTTTGCAAAGTACTGTGTAAATAAGGTTGATTAATTGAATTAGGATGGTAGAATCTCTGATTCAGAGGGGACCTTAGAGGCCATGTCCACCAATGTATTGCTGATCAACAGTTCCCCCAAGAATCTTAACTAGCAAAGTAGGGGAGGTTTGCTCAGGGTGCAACCCAAGAAAGTAGGTGTACCTCAGGACACTCGTGGTAGGGACAATATCTGCCATATAAGCCAGGATGATTTTTACTTAGAAGGTAATGAAACCATCCTTGGGACTCCATTTGTTCAGGGAACTAAGGCTCAGGACACTCATATGCCTTCCTGGTTGATCAAGGATAACAATCTGAGGCATGAGGAAGCAGTATATTCTCTTTCAGGAGTCTGGCCAGCAGACCAGCGTGGCCAATGCAGAAGCAGGAAAACTATGCCCAATTGAATCAAGGTTGGGCACCTTATTGAATATCATATCCCTGCTATGGTAAAGCAAACTTTCTTTTCTTAATTGCTAAATAATGTGAATTTTTCATTTTGTTCCAATGACCTAGCAGATCAGTCTGAGTCAGTCTGGTCCTAAGACAACATTTTTTAGTTTGCATGTTGCTGAAGGACAGAGATTAGGGAGAAGTGGACAGCCACTGGTGAGAGGAAGCATACTCTGAAACACTGAATTTTTTAGGCTGCTTAAAGGTGAGGAAGAGACAAGGAGTAGACAGAGGAGATCACAATTTGGGAGAGTGCTGACACAGCTCTCTAATTTTCTGCCTTGGTGGAAAACCTCAGTGGCCCCACCTTAGTTACAGCTGTATTCAAGTACTTGACAAATCATGATACAGCCACATTTTGAAGACCTCTGGTGCTAGAGAGCTCGCTACCTTTTCAAGCTGTGCTTTCTACTCTTGGATAGTTTTGACTTCTGGGAATTTTGCTTTATATCAAGCTAAAAGACCACCTCTCTGCTCCTTTCACCTATTATTCCTACTTTGTCCAGAAGGGACAAGCAGGGCAAGTCTAAAATATTCTCTACATCAGGAATCTACAAAAAAAATGGGGTCTGCCCCCTGTTTTTGCAAGACCCTCAGATATAAATTTTTTATATTTTATTTAAATATTTTAAATTATTTAAATAGGAATATTTAATAATGTAT
Source organism: Pseudochirops cupreus (assembly GCA_028627135.1). Taxonomy (NCBI): domain Eukaryota; kingdom Metazoa; phylum Chordata; class Mammalia; order Diprotodontia; family Pseudocheiridae; genus Pseudochirops; species Pseudochirops cupreus. The sequence continues at coordinate 501,289,349 of CM053580.1, read as the reverse complement.
TTAAATGATAATATTTTAATGATTTAAATATAATTATTTAAAAATATAAAAACCATTCTAACCTTGTAGGCCATAATCAGGTTACAGGACAAGGCCTGCAGGGTTGTATTTTGTTCTATGTGACAATCCTTCAGACACTTAAACATATGATCATCTGCTCCTACTTCCTCCACCATTTACCCTCACCCCCCTCCATGTCTTCTCCAGGAAGAGTTTCAATTTCAGTTTCTCCAATTGACCCTTACATGGCATATATTTTGTCAACCTGGCTACCCTCTTCTGGCTTCTTTCTAGCTTGTCAATGTCCTTCCTAAATGTGGTACCAATATCTAACCACAGTACTCCAGATGGGATCTGATCAGAGAGCTATCACCCCCATACCCCATATACTTGGATAGTATACCTCTTAATGCATCATAAGCTTAGATTTGCTTTCTTGGTTGTAATTGATTCCCACTCCCATCCCCTACCATTTCAACAAATGTTCATTAAGCACAGTGTATGCAAGGCATAGGAGGTAGAAAAGCAATAATGAGTTAGTCCCTACCCTCAAGGAGCTTACATTTTACTCAGGGAGTTAGTTGATTGATATTGGAGAGTATACAGGCCACAAGTTTCACTATAGATAGTGTGTGTATGTACAGATAAGCAAAGTAATTGAGGAGGGAAAGAATTTTGACAAATGGAGATTGAGTAAGAGTTCATAGCATTTTCACATTTGGACACTGATCCACTTGATAGATGAATAAGACTCCTTGCTTTGTGGGTTAATCAGTTTGTCTTGGACTAAATTAGTTTAAAAAACACTGGACCATACCCCTCTAGAACACTGGCACAGTCCCGCCATTGTCATGAAAAGAATGACAGTCATTCTTTCTGCTGAAAGGTTTGATTGAAATTTAACATTTGACTCATTTATTCTCTAACCCACTGAGACAATTGCTGCTCTCTGTGCATTTTGGTGAGAGTTTCTTTGAAGAGGCCCAGTCTTCAATGGAGGGCAAAGTGAGATGAATCACTGGCCCACTTCTCTTGTCTCTTGAGGGTTATTGCACATTAATGAGGGCTAACATTGCTGACAATACGATCTGTCAGTTCAGAGGCTGAAAGATCAGAGCATTGGCTTTGTTCCAGCTAGCAAGACCTTGACACTAGATTCAGAGGTTATGCACAGCTGAAGATGCTAACTTTTGAAATGAAACCCTTGTCAAAGCAGAATCGTAGAGACTGTCAGATATTCCACTTGCCAAACATCTTGAGTAGCAGAATTCAAGAATGCCTTCAACATATTCCCTTAGAGTTTGGCTTTTAAAGCCCTTTACAACCTGCCTCTTTCCTACCTTTCCAGCTGTCTTATACATTACTCCCCTCCATGGAATGAACTCCACGATCTAGACATTGGCCTGCTTGCTCATCCTCAAACCAGGCACTCAATCTCCTAACTGTGAATTTTCATTGGCTTTCTATCCCCCCATAACCAGCATGCTCTCTCTCCTCATTTCTCCCTCTTGAATTCCTTGGCTTTCTTGAGATGTCATTTTTTTTCAAAAAGCCTTTCCCAATCTTCCTTAATGCTAATACTTTACCTCTGAGATTCTCTCCAACTTTTCCTTTATGTGTCTTGTTTGTAAAGTTGTTTTCATGCTGTCTCTCTAAGTAGATGGTAATATCCTTGAGAGAAGGGAATTTGGCATTTATTTATTTGTGTCATTCTTTATATCCCCAGTGCCTGGCACATAGGAGACCCTTAATAAATGCTTTTTGATTTGACTTGACTTGACTATAGGTATACTTAGTTGTTTGATATTTCAATACATCTATGATCTCATCTATGTGGACACTCCTTCCATTGGTAGAGATCAGACACCTTTTTCACCCAATGCTTTTCTCCCCCATGTTCTTCTCTAGATCTTCCACAGATAATCCATTCAATAGATTACTCACCTTCTTTTAGGACATATCATATTTCAATTCAAGAGGAACAGTGGAGCTGACCATTTGTTATATCTTGCTCTCATTTTATGACCAACTCGTCTTCTTTTCCACTTCTCCATTTCCTCAGTGATATTCCTTAGGCAACTTATTAAGTAAAGGTCATCTTTAAAATAAAGTATAAAACCCATGGCTTCACATTTCTATCTATGAGTTTTCATTGTTTCAACAATCAAGAAGAACTAGAGGCTTTAATACAAGGGGGCAAAATTGACCTCATGGGTTTCCCTGTGATTGGACAATTGAAACCTATGACTTGAATATGTCAATGGATGGGTATGCATCATTTAAAAGAAACTGGAAAGTTAGAGTAGTATTACATATTTAGTATTTAAATAGATATAGATATAGACAAATAGTATTTATATAGTGGTAGTATATATTTAGAAGGGATAATCAGATGAAGAAATTCAGGAATCATCGGGGGAAACAAAATGGATTTGGATGAAAAACTGTAAAGGGACATATAGAGGTCATTTTATGACCAGAGATATTTTAGACAACCTGAACAGAGAGAGAAAATAGATGAGGAGTTTAGGAATCTTATCACAAGCCTGGCAAAGAGTCACTACTATCTAGTAGTGATGCTGCCGGAGCTATCTTTCTGACAGAAGAAGAGGAATGAACATTTACTAATTCTGCTACAACCCTTATGCTCACGGAATGCTCCATTATCTTCTGGTTTCACCTGTCACTGTCTTTTTATATGATTCACATATAACATCACCATCAATGCGTTTGTTTTTAAAAATGGGGTTTTTTTTTGTGCTGGTGAGAAGTTTTGGGTCATTAAAAGCAATAATTTCCAAAATGCAATCTTATCCACCTTATTCCTTATATTTAATTTCAGAACCATTTAAAAAAAACACAATTAACAGCATTTGCTCAAAATGTATGTACTAACAAAGACTCGTATGGATGGTAGGCATTTTGTATACATATAAAGTTTTCTCTTTTTGGAGGAATGTTCAGGGATCGATGTATTCAAGGTAATACCATCAATAGAAACTGTTGAAGGATCTTACTATGTATAGAGAATCCCTCTTCATGCAAAGCTTGAGAGAAATAATGTAGCTTTGACTCTTTTCCTCATTATACTTGACATTTGACAATTTTAACATAAATAAATTTGATTGAATCTGTAAAATCTGTTC
>CM053580.1:501262500-501285703 GCA_028627135.1 Pseudochirops cupreus | reverse complement strand
GCCCCCGGGGCACAGCCGTGGCTTCAGGCCAGGCTGGTTTCAGTTCGCAGTGCTGATATGGTTCCTCGTAGCCGAGCTGACTTTAGTGGGAAGTATCTTTGTGTGCGTTTTGGAGTTCCAGGATTGGTTTAGAGTCCTATTTTATGGGTATTTTGGGGTGGCTATGTGAGAGCTGCGATATGTTGCTGCTTCTACGCCGCCATCTTGGGAAAAATTCTGAAGAACCTGATATCCTCCAAGTCATTCTAGCATCTATGTTAATGCTCAGTGTATTCAAAGCAAAGGTGGACACAAGTCAGAGTTCAAAAAATAAAAGCGTTCAAAGGATTATAGGACAATTAGAAGCTTTACATCTATATATAATGAGTATTTTTTTTAAGAATAGTGAATATGAAACCATGAAGTGTCATCATAAAAAAATGAGGTTGACTCTGTTTTCCACTAAAATAAATGATAGATAGCTACTTTATAAATAGTTTTCTCTGGGAATCCAGATCTTTGATTGGTTCGACCACACATCGTGACAAAGAGTAGCATAGTGATAAAGAAATCTGAATTTGGAGTCAGAGACCTGGGTTTCGCTCCTCTCTCAGACACTTTTTAAAACTTCATAATATTCACATAATTATAGGAAACAAGGAATGATATCTTGCCTACACCTCCTGTATTTTGACAAGGGTGAAGCAAGAAAATTGATAAACAACAAAGAAGAAAATAACTTGCATATATTCTAAGTTCCCCTTCAAACCTGTCTGAAATTCTATCATCTTTGACCCTGTTTTTCTCCATACCACTGATTCTGGAAAACAAACAAATTGTAACTCACTTATGGCTCTACTCAACATCACTATTACTTCTCAGACAAAAACATTCTTCCTCGACCATACATATCCCTAAATGGATTGCTTCCTCCATTTGAATATAAGCTCCTAGAGGGCAGATAATGTCTTCTTTTTTTCATTTTCAATGTTTATCATAGTACTTAGCATGTAAAAAGAGTTAAAATGTTATTCATTCATTCATCCACTCATTAGTGAGTGAATATATAGTGACATATACAATCACTGCTGACTTGGGGGTTGAAGGAATTCCTGAAAGCACTGATTTCCTTCTCCTAGAGATAATCAATAATCAACCAATCAGCAGCTTGGTGGTCCAGGGGTTACAGTACTCCAAGAGCCAAAAAGAACTGAGTCTCAATTCAGGCTTAGACACTTAATAACTGTATGACACTGGGCAAGTTATCCAACCTCTGGCTGCCTCAATTTTTAATTTGGGAAATGGGAAGAATAATAGCCCCCACCTCCCTGTATAAAACGAGGAACATGTAACAGTGCTTTGCAAAACTCAAAGCACTATTTAAAGGCTAGGGATAACTATATTATTATTATTTATTAAATGTCATACAATGTATCAAACATTGAATATACAAAGAGTTTTCATTCAAATGAGAGAACATGGAGGTATATACAAGATACATATAGAATGGAAGCAAGGTAACCTTAGAAGGAAAGGCACTAGGAGTTTGAAGAACTAAGAAAGAATCCCTGCAGATGGTGACATTCAAGCTGAACACTGCATTAATATATCATAATTGATATCAAGCAGTAATTGTGTTGCCTTAATATAGGATAATTTATTTAACTATCACTCATTTTTTTCTGATGGGTATGGCTTTCCATTTTTACTGTTCCCAATATATCAGTTATGAAAACTTCTATGTCTATGTAGGTATGTATGTATGTATGTATGTATGTATGTATGATCTATCTATCTAGTCTATTCTTCGAGTCCTGCTTCTGACACATACCACCTGTATAGCCACAAGCAAATCACTTAATCTCTCAATGCCACAGACAACTCTCTATGACAATAAATTACAGAAACCTTCAGTGAGGGAATTTCCACACTAGGTAATTTCTATCCTGAAGGAAAATATGGATTAGAGCATCCTCTCTCATCATCTTCAAAAAAAGGTGGAGGTGAGGTGGGTAGAGATGAACAAGAGGGGATATTAAGTTTGCTTGATTTGCATTTCTCTGTTTACTAAGGAGTTTTTATGATCTTTTCATGTGATTACAGTTTGTATTTCCTCCTTCATGTCCTTTGAAAGTTGTCCCACAGAGAAATGTGCATTATTAATCTCGTAAAAGGCACATCTCTTGATTCCTTTTAAATTTTGAATGGAAGAGCTTTATCAGATACATTTACTTAAAAAATATTTTCCCCAATTTTGCTCTTTTTTTTAAAATTTGAAAGAGAATACTTTTTGCTTGGAAAAATCATTTTAGCTTTATATAACTAAGTCTATCATTTTGTCCTTATTGATTTCTTCCATTTGTTTGATGGATAAAAATCTCCTTCCTCTCCTAAATAGAGCTATGTATATAATATAATATTCCTTTTTCTGGAGGTAATGTGTGTGGATTGGATTTAGATGAGGCAGATTTGCACAAAGTTGTCAGCTTCACTCTCTCTTCCAGAATCAGGGAAGTCTGGTAGCAAGACAAAAGCCAGGGCAACTGGCAACGTCCTAGGATGCAGTGAATGGCCTTGGTGTCTTCAATGTCTGACCAAGTTCTAAATGCTCCACAGTACTTGTTTCAACCTCCTTCATTGTCATTGGAACAGATCATTCTCATCCACCCATTATACCTGGCAAATTCTTAATATGTTTGTTGTATATATTCCCCTAACTCACTGATGGGCTTGAGACCTGTTGGCTCCTCTCAACCTGATTTAGCCTGTCTGTCAAGGTGAGTGCATGAGGTGTTCAGGGAGGACTAATGTCTCTGGTGTGAGGGTTATCAAACCTTTTGGGGGGCTGATCATCTACCTTTGGTGTCCACCCAACTCTCACCTGTGGCTCTAAGAAGTTGTAGCATGTGCAGCAGCCATACAAGGGAAAACCATATCAGCAGACTGCTAAGCTAGATCAAGAGTAATGCACAGTAGCAGCAGCACTTGTAGTGGCTGTAGTAGCAACAGCAGCAGGAGGAGGAGGAGGAGGAAGAGGATATATAGAGGAGGAGGATATATGTATGACACCAAAATTGTTTTTTTAATATATAAAAAACCACTGGGGACCACTGGTAGGAACCAGTCATTTTGCCTTATTTATTTCCATTTTGGATAATGACTTCATTCACAAGGGTAGATGATAACACAGGTCAGATTAGAGAGCCAAGTTCATTTTGTTATTTTCCAGAATCTCAGTTTTGTCCTAATCTGTGAAACTGGAGGCATTTCTCATTCAGCTTTCGGCAGAAACACCAACCATTTATTTATTTCTTTTTTAATTCTTCAATTCATGGAAATGAATCAGGCCTGTGGTGGCGTCATCCAAAAGAAAAAGCTAATTAACAAGGTCCCTCTTCCTTCCTTTTAGAGACCTTGCCATGGTTTCTGCATGTAGTAGCCACAAGCCTGGAAGGAAGTCGTAAGCACTACTGGGAAAGGAAATGCTTGGGTCAGCTGCTGCCTTTCAAACCTCTTGTGAGCTTGGGCCAAAGCTTGGTCATTTGTCTTCGTGTCTATACACTTGGATAATAATAATACCTCACATATGTATAGCATGTTAGAGTTGCCAAAGCTTTTTTATATCCATCATCTGCTTATGGTGGTGTGGGATAGGAATTCAGGAGAGAGATTAGGGCTCCATAGATAGCAGTGGGAGTATCTACATGGAGATGGATGATACTTGAACTCATAGGAGCAGATGAGCTCACTGAAATCTCGCTGTGCTCTTCTCTGGTCAAACCATATTTGGAATATCATGTTCAATTCTAGGTGCCATATTTTGGGAAAGATGATGTTAAGTTGGAGAGAATCCAGAGGAAGGCAATGAAGGAGGTAAAGGGCCTTACAATCATACTGTAAGAGGATCAGTTGAAGGAATTGACAGATCAGAAGAAAAGATGACTTTAAGGGAACACTGTAACTACCAATCATATGGAAGTGAGCTTGGTTATGTTCTACTTGGCCCAATATGGCAGACGTAGGAGTGAAGGTACAAGATACCAAAAGAAAGAGTTTGACTTCATATGCAGAAAATCTAGAGCTACACAATAGTATTAATCACTCAACAAGCCTTTATTAATTACTTCTTATATGATAGGCATTCTGCTAGAGCCTGGCAATGCAAAGACAAAAATGAAACAACTCCTGTCTTCAGAGAACTTGTATTCTCTTGGGGGGAGGGGAGATAACTTTGTACACATGTAAATATTTACAATCTACCTATATATCCAGATATGCATACGTATGCATATGTACATAAATTACAAGATAATTTTGGTGGGAAGACATTAGTGGTGAGTTGCTCAAGAATGAGCAAAAGCCTCCTGTGCAAGATAATGTCTGAACTTAGCTTTGAAGGAAACTGGGAATTCTAAGAGGTAGAGTGAAGAGCGAGCTTATTCCAGCCATGGGAGACATATGCAAAGATATGGAGATGGGAGAGGAAATACTCTTTGTGAGGGCCAGCATGAAGTCTTTTTCTTTCTTTTTTTTCTTTTTGGAGGGGAGAAGGTAGGGCAATTGGGGTGAAGTGACTTGCCCAAGATCACTGGGCTAGTTTTTTCTATTAAGTGTCTGAGGCCAGATTTGAACTGAGGTCCTCCTGACTCCAGGGCCAGTGCTCTATTCACTGTGCCACCTAGCCTCCCCAGGAAGTCTTTTTCAATGGAAAAAATAAGAACGTATGAATGGGAGTAAGGCATAACAAGCCAGGAAAGAAATTGGTTACACTGAGATGTAGTGGTTTGCTTCTTACATGAAGTCTTCCCATCAATACTTGAACTGGCTGAATACTTGTGGATGCCATAAGGGAGATGCTTACTTGGATATGGGTTGGACTACATGCTTTCTACAATCCTGTCCTTCTCAGCTTCTATGATCTCATTTGACCTTCACAACATCCTTGTATGGTTCATAGTATCCTTCCTTTGCAGGTAAGGAAACAGAGGCTTGGAAAAGTTAAACTTCTTAACAAAGGTCATAACCAGAGCCAGGATTTTAGAATTATATAATACCACAGCTGAAAATGATTCCGGAGGGAGTGTGGGATTAGAGTCTAGAGAACTGAGTTCAAGTTCTGGGTCCATAGTTTAATATCTGTTTGACTATGGTTGTTATTTTATCCCTCACTCCCTCAGGGTCTTCAGTTGTCAGATACAAAAATAGATACCCTTGTGAGGACAGAGCTTTGTAAATACTAATGAGCTATGGAAATGAGTCATTTTTACAATCATTTTGGAAATCATTTAGTCTAACTCTTTTGTTTTTGAGGTGAGAACAGTGAAGCCTTGAAAGAGGAACAGACTTTCCTAAAGTGATCCAGGTACTTAGTAGCAGAACCCAAGACCGCATCTTCTAACCCCTTGACACTTTTTCTACTGTATGTTGCAATGCTAACCCACAAGTGCGTCTGATTTCACTGAGTATGAAAAGTGGTTGCAAAAGTAGCAACACAAATTAACAATGACTTTATGACGTGAAGACCTTACAAACAATATTTTTGTTTTCATGTGCCCTTTCTCCCTCAACACTCCCTACATACTATAAACTTCTTAAAAGGCAAGGACTACATTTGTCTCCTTCACTGCCTTCTGTGCTTAGCTTAGTGGCTTGCATTTAACTATTAAAGACCTGATAAATATTTATAAATTGACTGATTGAGAAGTGCCATGGTGGGATAGATAAAAAGCTGGACTTCAAGTCAGGAAGATGCGACCAAACCATGCTGGTGACACTTGCTATGAGTCTGGGCCCTTAACTTTTATCAGAGAATTCTTGAAAAATGTAAGTTTCAGAGAAGTTGCCAGCTTTCATTGGTAGAAGAAATTTCTATACTCTGAGAACTCCCTGTATCAGTAAAATCACAGGGGCAGCTAGGTGGCGCAGTGAATAGAACACTGGCCCTGGAATCAGGAGGAACTGAGTTCAAATCTGGCCTCAGACACTTCTCACACACACACACACACACACACACACACACACACACACACACACCCCTAGCCATGTGACCTTGGGCAAGTCACTTAACCCCAATTGCCCTCCAAAAAAACAAGCAAAAAAAATAAAACAAAATCACAGGTCTAATATTTATGCAATCCTATATGCAGGTCTACCACCAGATTATAAACTCCATGAAGAGGGGATGACATCTCATCTAAACTGTGTATGCCCTCCTCCCATATCAATGAAATCATAGACCCATTCTTTATTCCATATTTCCAATTGATTGGAAATTGGTTTGCCAATTGAAAGTAATTGAAAATGATTTGGGATTAGAGCTATATATAGAAAATTTGTACTTATGTGGGGCCCTCAAATTTGATGGGGGATATAAAATGCACATAAGTTAATATGAAATGTATTATTATTTTCAAGATGGCTATTATTATCTAATTGGCGGTTACATTGTTTCTGACTACCTTCCAGTTGTCTATTGATACGTCAATCAACCAAGGTTTAGCTTGGTGGAGTAGTGGATAAAGTGCTGAGACTGGAATCAGGAAGACCTGAGTTCAAATCCTGTCCCAGACAATAACTAGTGACTCTGGGCAAGTCAACTAATCCTATTTGCCTCAGTTTCCTCATCTGTAAAATGAGCTGGAGAAGGAAATGGCAAACCACTCCAGTGTTTTTGTCAAGAAAACCCCAAATGGGGGTCACAAAGAGTTGGACATGACTGAAAAATGATTACATAACAACCGCCAACCGATGTCAGCATTCCGTCAGGGCAACTTGGTGAGTCCTTTCTTCACTGATTTCACACAAAAACCTGGTTCAGGGCAGCAAGTTTGAGGATACAAATTGTCTGTTAATATTCAAGTAATGGGAAGCAGCAAGACAATGGAGGACTACTAAATCCTGACTACTACTTTAGAGGTCTTCATGACAACTTTCAATTAGTCTGGAGCTTTGACCTCTCAGGTGCCCTGTGTGGGGTTATGACCCTGCTTCTGATTGAGCTTTCTAGCTCTTGGGCTTAGGGTGGGAGGATATGGAATGCAAGAAGAACATTTTTGTTTTTTCTCGTTCTTATACTCATATCTGAATTCTTCAATATAATCAGTATAATTAACTAAAAAAAGAGAAGACATTATATTCTTCTGGGAGTAACTGAGTCAAATCAAAGAACCCACAAGTAGGCAGAGGCCACAGGCCTTCCCAGCTTTTTAATCTATCTGGAGTCAGAAGACCTGAGTTCGAAAATGGACTCAGACACTTACTAGCTGTGTGACCCAGAACAAGTCACTTAACTTTGTTTGCTTCAAGTTTCTTAACTATAAAATGATGATAATAACACTTACCTCTCAGGCTTGTTGTGAGGCTCAAATGAGATAATATTTTTAAAATATTTAGCACATAGATACTTAATAAATGCTTGTTCTCTTCCCTTTCCCTTAAGTAGCCTTGGCAATGCCTGAAACTTCTTCAGAAGGACAAACTAAGGAAATACTCAGATGACAGACAGGTATAAAAGTGAGAATAATTGGGATTCTATGAGCATGTCATGAATTAGAATAATATAGAATAGGCCCTATGACAATGGAAGAAGAGTTTGCAGCTATAGCCAGAGTAAGAACAGACAGAGTAGGAGTGCCCACCAATCAGGTTTGACTAAGTCTTACCTTTGGCTTAAAAAACAATCAAGATGTGGCTTGAGTGACTAGATAACATAGTTTATGTGGCAAATATTTGTGGGGATTAGTAGAACTATGAGCTTGGCATAAGCCAATAAGGTGAAATGGAAGTCACAAAAAAAATGAAGGAAGTCTTTGGCTGTGTTAAATGAAGCAATGTGTCCAATTGTAGGGAAGTAAAAATAGGGCAGTGGAAATTCTTCTGTATGCTGCTCTGCTCAGAACTCATCTGAAAATTGTGTTCGGTGTTGGGTGACAGTAATTATAATGATGAATAAACATTTTAAAACACCTACTATGTGACAGATACTGTGCTAAGTGATCAAAGACAGGAATAAGACAATTCCTGGTCTCAAGACGTTCACATTCTAATGGAGGAGACAACCAGGGAGGGATGGGGGCAGTGGATGAAAATTACCCAGTGCAGGGACAGGGCGATGATAAAGTCCTGCAGTAGGTGTGGGAAAAGATTTGAGGAGGTGTGAATGTCAGAGCAGATTACATCTTGCAGAATGACGGTTTTCTGGGGGTAACAAAGTAGAGGAAAGCAGCAGGTGGGAAGCGATAAGGAAGATTCCCTGGGCACTCTCCATAAATGACAGACAACCAGGGAGGAGCTCCCAGTCATCCTTTCCCCATCTTCTCCAGCCAGAAGGAGGAATTGGTCCCAGGGACAGCGGAAAGTGAGGAAATGAGCTTCAGAGTTGATTTCGTCTTGCAGAATGACACATTTTAGGAAGAACATTGACACTGTCTAAAGGAGAGCAACCAGGGTGATAAAGAGGATTGGAAATCATGCCATGCAAGAATCCCTTGGGAAAAAAAACAACACTGGGGTATTTGGTTGGGAGAGGAGAAGGCTTAAGGAGAACCCAAAAGCTATCTTTAAATCACCTGAACGACAGATTAAACTTGTTCTGCTTGCTTCCAGGGGGTGGGCTCAGGAGCATTAGGTGGAAGCTGCCAGCTGTGAACACTTACTAGCTATGTGACTCTGGGCAAATCATTTAAACTTTCTTAGCCTTAGTTTCTACATCTGTAAAATGGAGAAAATAATAGCACCTATCTCACAGGATTGTTTTAATGACCAAATGAGACAATATGTGTAAAGTGTTTAGCATAGTATCTTGCATATAGGAGGCACTTAATATATGCGTGTTTAGAAAGAAAAGTTGGGGTGGCTAGGTGGTGCAGTGAATAGAGTGCTGCCCTTGGAGTCAGGAGGACCTGAGTTCAAATCTGGCCTCAGACACTTAACACTTACCAGCCCTGTTACCTTGGGCAAATCACTTAACCCCAATTACTCCCCCCCCCAAAAAAAAACACAAAAAAATAAAAATAAATCAAAATCAAAATCATGGAGACAGAGGTTTCAGCTCCATATCAGTAAAACCCAACCAACCAACCAAATTTTAAAAAAAAGAAGATCAAACTCATAAAAAAAATGGAACTATCCTAAAATGGGAGTAGTGAGTTTCTCCTCACTAGTCATCCTCAAGTGAAGATTGCATGACCAATAAGTATCATTCACCTTTCCTTGAAGAGGACCAATGACAACAGGAGGGTGATGTCTTGACTTGCAAGTGAATTGGACTTAAGTGAGGCAGAGCTGTGCAAAGACATTAGCCTCACTGTCTCCTCCAGAGTCATCTGAGTCCAATGACAAGACACAGATTAGGAGGATTGGATATGGCCTCAGATGCAGCGGAAGACCTAGGGCTTTTTAAGGTGAGGACTTTTCCATGTCTCAATTTGTTTGGGTCTACACCCATTTAGTTATTAAAGGCTAAGTGAGAATTGAAGCAAAAGATGACCTAGTTTGACTTCACAAGAGAATCGGTCTGGAAGGGGAAGAGTCTCCTGGCCAGAAGAGAGATAATTGTTACACACATTGGGTATATGGAGAGGGGATTCTTATTTAGGAAAAGGATTCTCCCAACTCTCAGATTCTGTGATTCAGTATTGTTGAGCACAAATTCCAAATTTCTTTCTTTGAAAACACAGCCAGACATGTTTTGGGACAAAATTATGAAGATGGCAAAGCTTGTATTTGAATTCATTTTATACATTTCTCCCCTTCCCTTCTAACCCCTTTTGTCTCTCACCCCACCTCCTTAACTCTTCATTTGCTATCAGGAAAAGGTATGTTATCAGTGATTATTTATACCTTAGTGTGAATTATGTCCCTTTGTTCTCTTTTCAAGGGGTATTAGCATTCATAACCTTTTATCTACTTATGGAATGATATCCTTTATTCTTAATGAAAGGGATCTGAGCAATCAGAGAGTAGGTAATAGAGGCATTTGGTGGCAAGAATGCCCTTTTATAGTCCCTGAAATGACATCAGCCAACACTGAGATCACTTCTGCCTATATATAGGGCCATCGCAGAACATAACTAGAAATAACAGCAATAAAGCATATTTATAACTATACATGATAATTTGAACCTCACTGGTACCTTTCTGGTAGCTAGAACACATAGGATTATCATCAGTATACCACATGAGGAAATGGGAGGTTATGTGACTTATCTGTGGTCATGTGACTATTCAATATCAGAACCAGAAACTCTTGATTCACACCATTAGTGGGCATTCACTTTAGGACTTTCCCTTTCTCTTTCCCTCCTCCTCCACTTTCTCCTTCTCTTCCTTCTTAAAGTGAACTCAATTAATTTGTTCTTTTTCCTACTCCAAGCCACCCTGACCACTTGGGGTACTTTTCTTTGTGGTAGCAACACTGATTAAAGAGTCAGGGTAATAATGCTTGCTTACATCCATCTTGTTTTCTGAGACTTGTAAACTGCTTTATATACATCATTTCATTTGTGCCTTACCGGAGCCCAGTGGAGTGGGTCTTGTGATTATACTCATTTTCACTGGGGCCCAGAGAAGCTAAGTGACTTGTCTAGAATCACACAGCTAGTAAGGTCATTCAGAGTCTGTGTCCTGCAATCTATCCATTAGACTTTGTTATCCCTACAGAATGAGTTATGCTTGTATTACTTCATCTATACTTTGGTATCTGGCATGATGCTAACACCTGAGCATGAAGTGGCCTATCCCTTCTCATTTCCAAGCTTTAAAAGGTAGAAGGAAAACAAAAGAAAGAGGAAAAAACAAAATTGACTTCTCTCCTCTCAGTTTATGTATTAATACAGGAACTCTCTGGGGTTGTCTGGGATATCCTGTTGGCAGGAGCAGTTTTCTCCAGGCTACTAAATTTAGGTCACAGCTCAATGAAGAACAATTAGAAACCCTTAATATAGGCTAATTTGCCCAGTGACATGAAGCAGGACAGCTGTGCACACATTCTGATTAGATTGTCAGGGCGTGTGGTTGGGAGGGGGATGGGCAAAGAATGGTGACAGAGACATGTTCCTCTGGCATTGGATCTATTCAGTTGCTGACTTGCAAGAGGCAGAGGAAGTTGTCACTGGTGACTGACCCTCCACACAGGTGCTGGTTTACAGGAAGAGGAAGATGATGGTTCAGAACTGGGATTTGTTAACTCCCTTGGAAAAATGAAACAAAACAACAAAACATTACATTTCCCTGTCCATAAAAATGTTTCCTGAATGGGAAAGGAAAGGGTTGAGAAGAGAACTAGGAAAGAGGAAAGGGAAATTTGAGAAAGTATAGTATCTCTAGTCGGAATCAGAATCTTCCTGGGCTCTTCATATATTTCCCAAAGCAATCTCTTGCTGAGCAGGCAGCATGTAAAGAGCCCTGGACTTGAAATTAGAAGACCCAGGTTTCAACTTCACGATCTTGGGCAAATCATTTAACCTTCGCAAACCTCAGTTTCCTCATCTGTAAAATGGCGACAATATTGGCACCTCCTAACCCATAAAGTGCCTTTGAGAATCAGCTAAGACAATGGATGTATAGGGCTAAATAGATGCAAAATAATTATCATTACAGAATGAATGAATTAATCTTTCTACTCCAATCTTCCTCCTGTTCTTCTCTAATTGATCCTTTGGGGCTTTGAAGATAAGACTTTGATTTTTCATGTTTTCCTTGATATCCCTGAATAGAAGATAGACAGTATTGTGATAATGAGGAAGAAAAGCTAGAGAATTGTTAGGATGTGTGTATTCACACACTCATAGCCCTCTTTAATGATATAAATAAAATATGCATCTACATAGAGATAATTATATGTATGTATGTCTTCTATAGTGCATTGTTACATATCTATAATGTAGTTGATATGAGGAGTCTGGATGAACAGATTAAGTTTCAGGATCAACAGATAATTGTGCCCTTTTTTTCTATTCAGTGAGATAGGCTCAGGCACTTGCCAAGTGTTGCCCCTACCATTGGCCACTTTCCCCACTTCCCCAACAGGCCTGAATTCAGGCACCTCACTCACACTTTTTGCTTAGACCAGCAGTGGGTAACCTGTAGCCTTGAAGCCACCTGTGACCTTCTAGGTCCTTGGGTGTGGCCTTTTTTTGACTGAGTCCAAGTTTCACAGAACAAATCCTTTTAGTAAGTGGACTTGTTCTTTGAAGTTTGAATTCAGCCAAAGGACCACTCTTGAGGGCATAGAGGGCCGGCAACATATAGCCTTGAGGCTGCAGGTTCCCCACCCCTGGCTTAGACTTTAGCACAAACTTCTTAACTGATTCTCCCTCTCACTAATCTCCCCATTTTCTAGTCAATTCTTCACAATGCTATCAGTAGCAATGTTCTTAATCACCAGTTTTACATATCAATTACCTACCCAGAAAACAAATTTTGGATCCTGATAGAATAAAGCACATACTTCTGAGTCTGACACTTATCTTTCCAGTCTTATTGCCCATTACTCTTCTCTCCTCTCTCTATGTCCCAGCCATACTCTTCTCCAATCTTTATGTTCTCCCACTTCTATGCTTTTCCATAAACTATCCTCCATGCCTGGAATGCACTCCATCCTCGTCTTTTATTTCTGTTGAAATTCTTTGCTTCCTCCAATTTAGGGAAATCATTTTGGCTTCTGTGTGGAGGATGGTTTGGAGTAGGGGAAGATGAAGCTGGTAGGCCAAGTAGGAGACCATTGTAATATTCCAGGCAAGTATTGATGAGGGGCCTAAATGAAGGTGGGGTCTGAGAGAGCAGATGTATCTGAGATAATCAGGCAAATAGAAATGGCAAGATTTGCCAAATGATTATACATGCGCAATGAAGGAGAATGAGGATCCTAGGAAGACATGGGAGGTTCAAACTTGGGTCAGATACAATAATGGGACATGGAAAATAAAGCAGTTCATGATGCCAGACTGGATATCAGAAGAGGGACCAGCATTTGATTTGGAAGTCATCTGCATAGAAATGATAACTGAGCCCATGGGAGATGAGTTAAGCAAGTGAGATACTGTGAAAAAGAAAAAAAGAGAAAAGAAAAAATAAAAAAAGAAAAAGAGAAGAAGTCTAGTCCATAGCATTGGGATATACCTGGATTAGGTAGGTGTGAAAAAAAATTCAGTAAAGAAGTCTGAGAAAGAGTGGTCAAACAGGTAGGAGGAAAACCAGGAGAGAGTAATGTCACAGGAACTTAAAAAGAAGAGGACATCTAGAAGGAGAGAGTGATTGACAGTGTCATAGGCTACAAAGAAGTAAAAAAAAAAAGATGGGTATTGAGAAAAATACATTAGATTTTTTGTAATTAAGAGATTTCTGGTAACCCCAGAGATAGTAATTTCAATTGAATGGTGGGATCAAAAGTCAGATAGGGTTTAGAAGACAGTGAGAGGAGAGGCATTTGAGTCTCAAAATGTAGACACCTCTTTTCAAGGAATTTAACTGAGAAGGAGAGGAAAGATACAGGATGATAGAGTGGCTGAATAAAAATAAAAGGTTTATTTTAATGATGGAAAAGTAAGAGGACTGTTTGTAAGCAGAAAAGAAGGAGCCAGTCGATAGGGGGAAATTAAGGATATAAGAGAGAGAGACAAAGAAAGACAGAGGAAGAAAAATGAATGAGAGAGAGAGAGAGAGAGAGAGAGAGAGAGAGAGAGAGAGAAACAGAGAGACAGACAGAGAAAGAAACAGGGAGTGACACAGAGGCAGAGACAGAGAGACAAATAGAAACACAGAGACAGACAGAGACAGAGAATGACAGAGAGATAGAGAGAAAAGATATCAATGGGGCAATCTGCTAGAGATGATAGGAAATTGAATCAAGAATATATGTAGAGTGGTTGGCCTTTGCAAGAAAAAGAGCCATCTCTTGATCAGAGAGTGAAATAAGGAAAGAGAGCATTATAGCTCTGAATTAAAGGCTCAGTGGAGCTCAGGATGATTCACAATATAGCCCTGCTTTTGACAGTTCAGGCAGGCCATGGACCAAGTTCTTATTTGGAAAGCATCCATTGATTTGCAGTAGGAATGCTCCTGTAGTGAAATCCTCCTTTGCGCAGAGGAGGAAATATAACCTGCATTGTGAATGGAAGGAACTTTTCTTTTTCAGATTTGGCTGATCCAAGTCCTCCTTTTCCAAAGCAAATTAATGATAACCTTTCCTCTACAATGCGCAGCAACATTCAAGCCCTGAAGACACTGTGCTGGAACAGATGGGTAATGTAATGCACTGCTATGTTGTAATGTGCTCAGAATGGAAAGCTGCACCCAGAAATTAAAATGCGTCTGGAGGTGCCAAGTAGCAGAAAGGTTTTAAGTATATGTTCTAGGGAGAAAGCTGGAAAATTCTCCATGATCTGCCCCCACCCCTCACCCCGCCCAAAGGAGAAGAGAGAACTAATTTCAGGCAAATTCATTGACATATTTCCCACCCCCATTTCTTTCTCCCCAGTCTTCCCATAAATGCATAAAAGTCTTCCCAAATTGATCCTGATTCTCTCGGGGCCCCTCAGTATTGTTTATCTGTTATGATGCAAAGCAGACTCTCAGGGGGAAAAGGAGATAAGGGATTACTGAATGAATGGGGAAAAGGAAGGTAGCTATAGAAGAACTTCTAAATTTCTGAGTACCCCATTTCTCTGCCACTCTAATATGGCTACCTAATGTCCAAGTGTGGTCAAAAAAGTCTGAGGCAGGCCTTTTTGCACCAAGACAGGGTATTTTCTTTCTTTCTGGCTCAAAATTGTTCTCCCTTTTATCTGAAGTACAAAAATGTGTAAGTGCCAACTCTGCCACTAAGCATCTGTGTAACCTTGAGTAAGTTTCTGCAGATCTCTGAGCCCATTTCTTCATCTGAAACTGGGGATTTTTTGTAGTTATGATAAACAATTAAATAGATTAACAATTAAATTAAATGAAGATTAAATAATCATTATAACTCAGCAATGAGCTATTGGGAAGAATTTGATTTTTAACCTTAAAGTATTATATAAAAGTGAGTATTATTGTTCCTATTATTATCATTACTAGTTGCCTGGCAGTAGTAATGGTTGGTTTATAGTTATAAGTTTAAAGTATTTTAGAACCCGATGTCCAATTCTCTCATTTTATAGGTGAGAAAACTGAGTCTCAGAGTGGCAAGAGTATTAACTTTGGATTTAGAGGACTTGAGTTCGAATCTTTATTCTGACCATAAGCAGCTCATCTAAATCTTCTGGGCCTCAGTTTCTTTATATTTAAAATGAGGGGGAACCTTCTACCTTTAGATCTATGAATCTATTAAATGAGTTTCTCAATATCATGCAGTTCTTTAGTGACAGAACTTAGACTGAGATATATTGGTCACCCCATTCAATGCTTTTTTGACCAATTAAAATTAGACCATTCCTTTAATCTTTTTTGAGTCTGTTTACTGGAAGGATTTCCAGTCATATAATGATACCAACTCTGCCACCTATGGGATGTTGGGTAATCACTTAATATATCTGAAACTCAGTCTTATGATCTTTAAAACAGGATTGGATTTTGTAAGTGGTTAGGTCCCTTTCAGCTCTAAATTTGTGTTCTCATTATCCCCAATACCCCATGAAGACTTCCATTCTTCATATTATAGGTCTATTTAACTTTATGTAGGGAAACAGATATAGAATGTTAAGAATTAGAAATGCTATTTCCAGCCCAGCTCCTAGACCTGCTACTGAGTTTGAGAATATCTTTTGTTTCCTAATGACCACTCTGAGCGAGCAGAGACCTTGTCTATGTATTTCAACCAATCTCTTCCCCCACAAGACATCTGAAAAACCCCTCTATAAAAATGAAGACAATTGTATTTGGAAATAATTATATTTCATAACCTACCTAAAAACCAAGTGTGGAGGAGAGGGGAAATCTGATCCAGGTATGATTCCAACATGCCACTATTATTCATTATCCATTTTGCTGTAATGCTGGCTTCCATTATGGTCCTTCTTCCTGGAGGATGGGGACTCAAAAAAGCTGTGCATAAGCTTTTATACAGGCCCTACCCAGTGAGTCTTTGAGAATGAGACCCATAAGAAATTATGTATCTCCAGTCTAAGGACAAAGCTGACTAAGGCTATAGGAACTCATCAAAATTGATCACCAGGTGATGTAGTCTTTGGGAGCTCATGAAACAATCTACTAACTTATAGAGTCAATGGCACCTGCACGGGTACAAGATGTACCTACAATAGGCAGACCATTAATCCTCTTATTAAAGTATATTAATACCTGTCTGTCAAGCTGCCAGGCAATCGTAGGTAATCAAGGGTTTATTCAACTCTTACAAATCAGGAGCTTTGGTGAGTGCTCATTAATTCTATTGGTTAAAAACCATTGTTCCTCTGGAGGGAAGCAGTGGCCTGAGAGTGACATCCTGATGAAACATTCTACTGGATTTGATGAAGTTTGGCCATAAACAAACCACTCTCTCCCTTTCTCTTCTGTCCCCATTTTCAGTCTTGATTCTTTCCTGTTCCATCTTAGCCAAAGTGGTGTGGGGGTACCTGGCATTCTAGAAAGATTGCTGAACCCTCATTCTTGCATTCTAGCTAGGTGAGCCTAGGGATACTACTTCACTTTAATTTCCTTATCTGTAAAACAGAATTAATAACTCTTAGACTACTTACTTCATACGGTTCTTTCAAGGAGAACGTTTTGCAAACTTAAAGCCCTATTTAGTTTTCAATTACATTTACTGGGTAGTTCAACAGGAACTAAACCAGGTGACATTGTTGATAGACTAGGCTCATGAAAAAGGAGTGAGTCATCATTCTACCTTTCTCACAAGTTAGATGACTTGAGTTCTGAGATAGTCAATGGATCACAGATTTACAAATTGAGAGTTGGAAGGAATCTTAGAGATCATGTGACCCAATCATCTCATTTTATAGGTTGGGAAACTGAAATCCCTAGAGGTTAAGTGACTTGCCTAGATTAACATAGTTGACAAGTGTCCAGGACAGGATTTGAAAACAGGGCTTTATGACTCTACATCTAGAACTCTCTTTTCTAGATCATGCTGCCTTTCTATAGATATTGATCAAGAGAGGACCTTAGAGGTCAACCAGTGTAATCCCCTCATTTTCCAAGTGAGAAACTAAGGTCATGAGAAGCAAAACAATGTGTGCAAGTTCCCCTAAGAACTGAATTGTAGAGCTGAGATTTGAAGCCAAGTCTTCTGACTCTAAATCCAATATCCTTTTCCATATATCTATAGTTGATGAAGTAGTTTACCCAGAGTAATATTGTTAGAGCCAAGACTAGTTGCTTTACTGACTCCTAGTACTGAAATCTTTACACTATCCTGATTTGCTTTCAATATCTAACTAGGTCAGCGGTTCTCAACCTGTGGGTTATGTTCAATTTAAATACATCCTGCATATCAGATATTTACATTATGATTCATGACAGTAGCAAAATTACAGTTATGAAGTAGCAATGAAAATAATTTTATGGTTGGGGGTCACCACAACATGAGGAACTGTATTAAAGGGTTGTGGCGTTAGGAAGGTTGAGAACCACTGAACTACAGGCTGACACTCTATCATGATGATTTTCTCCAAACTTGTCTCTATCTCCAATCTCCCAATGCTTATCCTTAACACACATTAATTTGTATTAATATATATGAGATTTCCCTGGGGCTATGTTCCTCTAACAGGACCCATAAGTGTGGCAAAGCAATTTCATCATGGCCACAAACTAGGCAACCATCCCTATTAGCTCCATTGAATAGGAGACTGAAGTCATATTTGGAGGGGGCTTTGCCAAAATGAAAAGTGTGCTATGCAAATACAAAACCCAATTGTAACTTGTCTTCTCACCAGGAACAGTGAGCAGTTGCCCACCAGCTGACTCCCACTCAATTGAAGAAAAATAGTCTAGAGAGAAAGTCATGTAAGGGCTTCTGAGAACTAGGAAATGTGTGTACCTGCTTATTTATAGGCAAAGGGTTTTAAAAGGATACCCATCCACATACTATATTTACCATTGTGGAGAGCTGGAAGGAAGGTAGTTTCATGGAATGAATGGATATCTCAAAAGTCTAACCATAGCAGCCTTATGGGTAGGGAAATGTATAAGCCCTAGCAAAGTTCAGGGAGACAGGATTGACATCCTGGAGAAGTCTGATTCTGCTCCCAGCAAGCATCTGACTCTGACCTTGACAGTGTTTCCCTCTTGCCCTTCTGGAGTTCAGTGTCACGGTGTTCTTTCTTAGATATATCTTAGTAAAGCTTGCTTTCAGGAAAAGATCTTCTATTAGTCATTTATATTCTATGAAGGTATAGAGGTTTGCCAATAAAAAAATAATTCAAATTTAACAAGCATTTATTGAACACCCACTGTGTAAAGATCAGTATCTTATCTCCTAGGTGTGATATAACATTTAGGTCAGAATGTGTAATCCTTGAGTGCACCAACTACTATATATTTTTTATCTTTGTTATCCTTATTTCCTAGCACAGTGTCTGGGTCATAGCAGGCATTTTATAAGTTTTGACTGAAGATATGGACTGTAATAGCTAGGATTTATTTGGTGCTTTAGGATTTGAAAAACAAACACAATTAACCTTTATATATTTTTTCCCTTTGAATCCTCATATTGACCTCCTGTGAGGTAGGTGCTTTTACTGTTCCCATTTTACAAGTGGGGTAACTGAAGTCTAAATGTATGATGGTATGAATCCAGGTCCTCCAAATTTAGACTGATGAAGGCACTATCATTTTCCACTCTAGATCTAGATGCTTTGCTATGCTTCTCTTACCATAATCCAAGATTGTATTACCGTTCTCGCTGTCATATCATATAGCTGACTTTTATTCAACTTTTATTATATGAAAACATCAAATATTTTTCAAAGCAATGGCTATCTAGATATCCCTCTCCACCCTCCCCTCATCCCTGTACTTGTGAAGTTCATATATTTTTAAACTAAAGTGGGAGACTTTATATTTATCACTATTAAATTTTATCTTATTAGATTTGGTGAACATAGAATCACAGAAACTGAGAATGGGAAGGGGACCATAGCCCATCAAGCCAAATGAATACACTAAAGAAATTCCCACTGTAATATATCCAATAAATGGTTGCCCAGTCTCTGCTTGAAGATCTCTAGGAATGGGAACTCACCACCTCTCAAGGTAGCACATTCCACATTTGGACATCTCTAATCACCATTAAGTTTCCCCTGACATTTAGTCTCAATTTTCCTCTTTGTAACTTCCACCCATTGCTCCTGGTACTGTTCTCTGGCACCAAGTAGAACAAGTCTAATTCTTTCTTCATATGTTAGCTCTTCTTCGAATGTTACCATATTTCAAATGAGACTGGACAACGGCAGAGTACTTGGTACTCCTGGAAGCTCTGACTATGAACATGGCTCAAAATCACATTAGCTTTTTTTTGTTGTCTCATCACATTGGTCTTATAGTTCATTAAAATGCCTAGATGCTTGGGGCAGCTAGGTGGTGCAGTGAATAGAGCACTGGCCCTGGAGTCAGGAGGACCTGAATTCAAATCTAGCCTCAGACATTTGACACACTTGCTAGCCATGTGACTTTGGACAAGTCACTTAACCCCAATTGACCTCCAAAAAGCCAAAAAAAAATGCCTAGATCCTTTTCTTCTAACTCAATGAGGACTTTTTGAATCCTGACTGTCAGTCAGTCAATTAATAAGTATTCAGTAAGTGCCTCCTATGTGCCAGGAATTGTATTAAGCAATGGATATAAATAAAGGCAAAAATAGTCATTGTTTCTGAGGAGCTTACAGTCTAATGGTAGACATAACATGCAAACAACTATTAACAAACATGACATATACAAAATAAACTGGAGATAATCAACAGGAGGAAAGTACTAGTATTAAGGTCCATTGGGAGAGGATCCTTGTAGAAAATGGAATTGTACACGGGACTTAAAGGAAATGAGACAGAAATGAGGAGGGAGAGAATTCCAGGCATGGGGAATAGCCAGAGAAAATGTACAGAAACTACATTTTGCTGAAAGGAACTACAAATAACAAATCAATATCAGTATTAAACTTATATGCTCCAAATGCCTCAGCATCCAAATTTATAAAGAAACATATTTGAGCTACAAGATAGTAATGCAGTAGTGACTAGAGATTCCTTTTTCTTTCTTTTCCTTCCTTCCTTCCTTCCTTCTTTCCTTCCTTCCTTCCTCCCCCCTCCTTCCCTTTCTTTCTCTTTCAGTTTTAGATAAGTATATGAGTAAAAAGAGAACAGTAAAAGCAAAAGGAAAACTGTAGAACTGAATGAATTGCTGGAAAAACTAGAGCTAAAAGGTCATGGGATCTTTTAAATGAGGCTAAAAAGGAGTATGCATATAACTCAGTACCACATAATTCATCGTATTAAAAACCAAAACATCCCAAACCATATGATTATTTTAATAGATGAAAAAAGAAAATTTTTTTGACAAAGTACATTTATGCTAAAAGTACCCTGATAAGTATAGACATAAAGGGATTTTTAAAAAAATCATTAAAAAATATCTATCTAAAGCCAAAAGCAAGCATTGTATACAATGGAGATACACAAGAATCTTTCCTGGTAAATATAGGTGTAAAGAAGGGAAGCCCATCGCCCCACTATTATTTTACATAGTTCTGGAAATGCCAATAGCGGTAGTAAGACAAGACAAGAGAACTAAAGGCATAAATAGGGACATAAAGAGGAGATAAAACTATCATTATTTGCTGATGATGGCCTAGCTAGAAAATCATAGGGAATCATTGAAGAGAATAGTCAAAACAATAGCTTTAGCAGAGTTATAGGCTATAATATAAGCCCTCGAAAATTAACTGCATTTCTATAAAATAATAACAAAATCCAGAAAGGCATAATAGAAAGGGAAAATCCATTCTAAATAGCTACAAAATGCATAAAATATCTTGAGATCAACCTACCAAAGACCACAAGAAATAATATAGGTTCAACCACAAACTGCTCCTTAAAGAAACCAAGAACAATTTAAATAGCTGGAGGAATATTTAGTACCAGTGACTGGACCATGTCAATATATTAATGAAATACTACCAAAGTTTGGTATACAAGACATATAACCAAATAACAAATCTCTGTCTCTCTCTCTGTGTCTCTTTCTCTCTGAATCTATCTCTGTGTCTGCGTCTCTGTGTCTGTGTCTGTTTCTGTGTCTGTGTCTGTCTGTCTGTCTCTCTCTTTCTCCTTCTTCAATAGTCATTCCCAAATAGATGAGTAGTTAAAGGATAAGAATAATTCTCAAAATAAAAATTGTGAGATATCATCAACAGCATGAAAGAATGCTATAAATAACTAATATCAGAAAATGCAGATCAAAAAGAATCCCAAGGTTTACTCAAACCCTGAAAATTTGAAAATATGATAAAAATGGTAAAAGACAATGGATGACGAGTGGTGGAAAGATCAGTATATTGATGGATTGTTTGTGGATCTATAAATTGGTTCAACCATTTTAGAGTACAATTTAGAATTATGCAAAAAAGTGACTAAAATATCCATATCTTTTGACTCAGAGATCCCATTACTTGGCTTATACCTCAAGGAAGCCATGGGTATGAAGAAAATCCTCATATACACCAATGTATTTATAGCACTTCTTTTTGTGATAGCAAGGAATCAGAAACAAGGTAAATCCCTATCAATTGAAGAAGGGCTAAAAAAATGTAATATGTGAGCAAAATGGAATATCATTATGTGGTAAGAAATCATGGTCAGTATTGTGGTACAGTGGATAGAGTATAGAGGGCTGGACCTGGAATCAGGAGCACCAGAGTTCAAATCAAGCCTCAGGTACTTACTAGCTGTGTGACTCTGGGCAAATCACTTAATCCTGTTTGCCTCAGTTTCCTCATCTGTAAAATGAGCTGGAGAAGGAAATGGTAAACCACTCCAATATCTTTGCCAAGATAATTCCAAATTGGGTTATGCAGAGTTGGATATGACTGAAACGACTTAATGACAAAGAAAGTTCCTTAGAATGTTAGAAGATGATATAACAAGAGCTAGATATAACTAATCAACTAAACAACAATGAAGAAATGATGAATGTTGAAAGATCTATATGAACTGATGAGGAGTAAAGTAAGGAGAGCTAAGTAAACAAAATACATGACAATGTAAATAGAAAGAACACACTTAAAAATCAAAAGTGAACATTGTATATTTTCAGAATTTTGCAATGTATAAATTAGGTGTACCAATTTTGTCCTTTCATTTTCTTTTTAAAAAGATATTATTTCTTATATGAGATGGCTCTTTGGGAGGGTGAATGAAAGGAATACTGGGGAAATCTATGATGATGTAAAGAACAAAATATATACTTAAAATTTATTTTGAAAAGAAAAGAATATGCATGTAGTTGGGAGATAGAGTGTCTTATTTGAGGAACATCAAGGGGTCCCATTTCATTGAATTTCAGGGTACATTAGTGGGAGGAATCCTTAAGAAGATGGATGGTTCTCTGACACTTTGTATCATCTGACCAAGTAGTAAGAGCTTACATTTTTGGGGCAGAGCAAAGATGGCAGCATAGGAGCAGCAACATATTGCAGCTCTCACATAGCAACCCCAAAATACCCATAAAATATGACTCTAAACTAATCCTAGAACTCCAAAACGCACACAAATATACTTTCCACTAAAGTCAGCTCAGCTACGAGGAACCATATCAGCACTGCGAACTGAAACCAGCCTGGCCTGAAGCCCTGGCTGAGCCCCAGGGGCAGCTGGACGGGAGGAGCCGAGGAGCCTCGGGTGAGCAGATTAGCAGTGAGCAGATTAGCAGCAGCTGCGAGCAGCGTTCAGAACTAGGTCAGTGGGACTGGCGAAATTAGGGGGAGAAAAGTGGTCCAGCCAAAAGGTCACCAGGGCGGGAAAGCGAAAGGCAGAGGTTTTGCACCTGCCTCTGCATTGCAGCTTCCATGCCCGTGGCCTGCAGACAGCATGGGGACTAAGTGATCATTCAGAGGCCAAGTGCTCTCGCGTTGAGCAGCCTGGATCTAGATTGCGGTCTTGGGCTTTCGGTCCTACGAGTCTTCATTATCCAGTGAGCCGGAAGTAAGTAGGAAAGGGACCCAGCACCTTCCTGAGAGCTACGGCAGCCAGCTTTCCCTTCTGGAAGCAGAGCCCCACAGAGATTAAAAAAAAAA
>CM053580.1:501228234-501262000 GCA_028627135.1 Pseudochirops cupreus | reverse complement strand
ATTATTATTATTTACATGCAACTGGGAAATAAGATATAAAGGCACTGGGATAGGGAGATTCATCTTGCTCTACCAGAGAGTCAGAGGAGTGATGGGGGAAGACATAGGGGACAGCAAATTGGGGGAGGAGGTGTACAGTGTGATATCTGTTTTGGGGTGATGGGTAGGGGAAAGACGGGGAGAAAATTTATTACTCAAAATCTTGTAGAAATCAATGATGTAAACTAAAAATAAACAAAAGTTAATTACCAAAATAAAATAAAATAAAATAAATCAAAATCCCCAATTACAGTCAAAAATATAAATCTGGAAAATAAAAGGTGAGATAAGTTAAATTGAAAGGAAAAAAAATACATTGAGCTGATAAATAAAACTAGAAGCTTGTTTTATGAAAGTCTAATGAAATAGATAAACTGAAGCTAATTTGATTATAAAGAAGAAACCCAAATTAGAAAGAAAAAGAAACCCAGTATCAAAAATGAAAAGGGTGAATGCACAATCAATGAAGATAAAATTATAGCAATTAATAAGAGCAATTTTACCTAATTATATGCCAATAAAACTGACAATCTAAATGAAATGAATATTTACCAAAAAAATTACATGGATGAACATAAATGAAATAAAATATTTAAACAATTCTATCTTAGAAAAAGAAAAAAGAGGCAGATAGATCGATGGCTCAGTAGATAGGGTGCCGAGACCCGAGTCAAGAAGACCTGAGTTCAAATCTGGCCTTGGAGGCTTACCAGCTTTGTGACTTTGGTCAAGGAACTTAACCTTTGTTTGCCTTAATCTATTAGATAAGAAAATGGCAAACCACTCTAGTATCTTCGCAAAACAAAAAAACAAAAACCTGGACAGTATAGTCCATGGGGTCACAAAGAGTCAAACCCAAGTAAATCACTAAACAACAAGAGGGGGAAAAAAAAGAAATTGAACAAACCACCAATGAATCTCCTAAGAAAAAATCGCCAGGACCAGATGGATTCGTAAGTGAATTCTACCAAACATTCAAAGAAAAATTGATTCCAATACTATATTAACTACTTGAAAAAATAAAGGAGTCCTAACAAGCTCCTTTTATGACACAAATATAGTTTTGATACCTAAGCCAGGGAGAGCAAAAACAAAAAACAAAAACATAAATCAGGGCAGCTAGGTGGCACAGTGAATAGAGCACCAGCCCCGGAGTCAGGAGGGCCTGAGTTCAAATCTGCATTCGGACACTTGACACTTAGTAGCCATGCAATCTTGGGCAAGTAGCTTCACCCCAATTGCCCTGCCTTGCCCCCTCCAAAAAGAAAAAAAAAACATAAACCAATTTCCCTAATGAAAATGTATGTAATTTTTTTTAAATAAAATATTATCAAAGGCGCTATAGTAATATATCACAAAGGTCAAACACTGTGACGAGGTTCAATTTATACAAAGGAATGCAGGGCTGATTCAATATTAACAAAATTATAAACATAATTGACCATATCATTAACAAAAACAACAAAAACCATACCGTTACACCAATATATGTGGGAAAAACTTGATAAAATCACCCATTCCTACTAAAAACATTAGAAAGCCTAAAATAAATGGAGCTCTTTGTAAAGTAAGTTATATTTATCTAAAACCAAGGGCAAGTATTATCTATGATGGGGATAAAATAAGATCAAGGGTAAAAAAAAGGATGTCCCTTATCATCATTGTAATTCAATATTACACTTGATATGCTAGCTATAGCCACAAGAAAAGAAAAACAAATTGAAGGAATAAGAAGAATCAATGGGAAAACAAAACCATCACTTTTTGCAAATGATATGATGGCAAACCTAGAGAAACCAAAAGAATCAAACAAGAAACTAATTGAAACAATGAACAATTTTAGCAAAGTCACATAATCTAAACACAACTCATGTAAACTTCAATATTTCTATATATTAGCAACAAAACCCAGCAGGAAAAGATAGAGAAATTCATTTAAATTAAGTGCAAGTAATATAAAATACTTGTGAGTCTACCTGCCACAACATACAAAAAAGTTATATGAACAGAATTAGCAAACACTTTTCATGCACACAAAAAAGACATATCTAAACAATTGGAGAGATGTTAATTGCTTATGGGTAGACTGAGACAATATAATAAAAATTGACGATACTATCTAACTTAATTTACTCATTCAGTGCCATAGCAATGCAATTACCAAAGAATTATTTTACAGATCCAGGGGAGAGGGAGGGGGAAATTCATCTGGAAGAACAAAAAGTCAAGAACATCAAAAGAATCAATGAAAAAAAGTCAGGGAAAGTATCAGTATCAGATCTCCAACTATACTACAAAGTAGTAAACATCAAAAAAAATCTGATGCTGGATGATCAATGGAATAGATCAGGTAAATAATATACAGAAGAAAATGGCAATAACGTAGTGTTTGATAAACCCAGAGCCAAGATGTTGGAACAAGCGCTCACTATTTGACAAAAAGTGCCAGGAAAACCAGGAAATATTTTGGCACCAATGAGGCATCTCTCAGCATATCATGATAAACTCAAAATTTGTACATGATTTAGACATAAAAGTTGATAGCATATAAAACTAGGGAATCGTGGGGAAAATGCCGCTCATATATATGATTAAGTTCATGACAAAAAAGAAATAGAGAGGATCATAGGAGGTAAAATGGATTTTTTTTTTAATTATAGAAACACATTGCCAAAGTGGTCTTCCTAAAGCCTAGGTCTGATTGGTCATGTGAGTCCTAACTCTGTAAATTCCAGTGGCTTCCTACTACCCCCCAAGAATGGTTGTAAGGGTC
The DNA here is from genome assembly GCA_028627135.1 of Pseudochirops cupreus. Classification (NCBI taxonomy): domain Eukaryota; kingdom Metazoa; phylum Chordata; class Mammalia; order Diprotodontia; family Pseudocheiridae; genus Pseudochirops; species Pseudochirops cupreus. Next base: position 501,259,188 of record CM053580.1, on the reverse strand, counting down.
AAATGAGATATTTGTACAATATCTGGCACACCAAAGATGCTTAATAAGTGCTTATTTCCTTCTTTGATTCCTTATTTTCTTCCTTTCCTCCTTTCTTTCCCTTTCCTCTTTATTTTTTCCTTTCTTATTTTCTTTCTTCCTTCATGCATTCCTCCCATCTTTATTTCCTTTTTTTCTTCCTTCCTTCCTACTTTCCTTCTTTCCACCCTTCCTTCCTTCTTCCACACTACCTCTTGTCTGATTTATCTAGCATTTTATATATTTTTCAAATCCAGAACTCATTCATATATATTACCTAACTTGTTTTTGATATACATTCCCTAAGGTAGGCAGAGCAAGTAGAATTGTTCCCATTTGCCCATAAGCAAGTGAAGTTTTGAGAGATATGGGAATCTGCCCAAGCTCCAGAACTAGGACGTGTACCCAAGCCTTCTGGATCCAGGTTTATTAAACATTCCTCCAGTGGTTCTCAACCTGTGGGTCATGACCCCTTTGGGGGTAGAACAACACTTTCACAGGGGTTGCCTAAGACCATTGGAAAACACATATTTCCGATGATCTTAGGAACAAACTATCCGTCTCCAGGTCTCCAGGCAGGTCTGCCCACATGCAGATACACCCACATACGAGTATTAAAGGGTCACAGCATTAGGAAGGTTGAGAACCATTGCGACTAGACCAATGTTCCTCAGCAATAGAGATAGTGGAGATAGTGTAAGTGGCATTATGAGTTAAGGGCAAAGCTCAGGCCTCCTGACTTCTAGCCCTGTACTCTTGTACTTGACATATAGTCTTTGTTCCAGGCAATTTGTTTTTCCTGTCTCCTTAAACTCACTCCTGAGTTGAAAGAAAAGCAAAGGCATGTTTGAATCTGGGAAAGGACTCCTACTGGAAGCATAAGCATTTCTATAACAAACATCTGACCAGTGAAACTACAACCCCAAAACACGCCCAGTGTGCTCAGCTTACTGTCAAGCCATGTGGAAGTGGAGTGTGATGGAGCAGGGACGTGGGAGGGGCACTGCTGCTTCTAGAAAGTCATGATGATAAGGAATGGAAGTATCATGAACACTGATTTAGAGAATGTGCAGACATTCTGTTACTGGTTCCAGTCTGCCAACTATGTGATGAAGAGATAACTGTTGATTGGCTGCTGGGCCAGAACTGGGGGGCATTCAAAAGGCCCAAGAGAGTCTCTTATTTTCTTCTTTCCTGTTTGGTTGTGTTAATATAACCAGGCAAGATTTGTTATATGCAGTGGTTTGTTAGAGCCTGTTTATACAGTCTCAGGAGAGCTTATTGTTAAATTTTCAATCTGAGCATTCGTATCTCTAAAACTGGCAATTGCTATAAATCAGGGCTTGATTTATTGCTTTGTTGATTGTCTAAACATAAGAAAGTGATAGAGAAATGTTAATAATTCATATTAAACTTAAGAGTGTGTTGTTATTTTCTTTCAGAAAGCCAGTTGTTAAATATTTATCAGCACACATACAGCTTTAGCTCCCTGCTTCCCCACTGAAGAAAGAGACCTCAGGCCTCTTCCCACTGTGATACCCATCAGGTGGCCTGTGAACACGCGGTCTTACTGTTGCTTCTGTCTCCATTGTCCTTATTCTTCTTTTTTATATTTTTTAGGCAAAAGAACATGTTTCCCTGACTTTTTGAGGTTGAAAAGATTAGATTAGCAAGTGCCAAAAGTGTGGGAGCCAGAGTCTGCACTGGGACTTATAAAAAGCAGAGCACAAATGAGGCAAAGGCCGAAGATCAACCAGATTGACTCAGCCCTAAAAAAACAGAGATGCAGACCCGTCCAGCCATCAGCTATGCTGTATTTGGAAGCAATCTTGATAAGATAAATGTTCCTAGCAGGTCCATTGAGTTTAAGCTCGACCTACAGAGGGACCAAGGTGAAATGAAGGAAAGTCTGTCCCAAGATGTTCAGGAAAAATATTTGTACTTTTCTCCTTTTAATAACTGCAATAACTTCATAAAAACTCATTGATGTTAATTCATTAAATGAAACTGTGACAATAAAGACTGCTGGGAAGAACACACTGGAACGGGGGCTCAAGTCAATAACATTACAGAAGAACCATCCTCCAGCCCCTCAGGGGTACCTCTAGAACCATGGTGGGGGGATATAGCCTTGTACTTAGGAATTTGACTCATCAGAGTATGAGCTGGTATAAGAAGGCTCAGAGTTCAAGCTAACACTTTTTTTTCTCTTTTTGCAAAAATAGAAATCTTCCAGATCTTACAAAGTGGAGAGATTTAGCAAAAAGCAGACTTCTATCCATTAAGAGGAAATTTGCAACACTCCCCAAATAGCAAAGCAGAGCAGTTTCTCTCCAACTTCTTGAGGTTCATAAGATTATAACATGTCTATAGGGAGCCTAGGAAATACTTCCTTTAATGTTCCCCTATCTCTTGAATGTGCTGAAGATCCAACTAGGTCCTGAATTAGCTAACTAACATGGAGAGGATAAACAGGCCCTCAGAGGGAAGTGGATTATGAATGAGTGTGGGACATAATAATTTTACATGACATACTGAAGTTTAGGGCCAGATCACTATAGTGTCCAAACTGATCTCCAAAGGGTATGAAAGCCCAGTTTCTCAAATTGATACATCACATTCAGCCAACTGGTTTAAGAGAGAATTCAGTTCCCATAAGGCAACCCCTGGAAATGAGATTGTGGTTCCTATTGTATGTCTATGAATGCATTTTGTAATGTACTAAATTGGAGTTAAGAAACCAGATTTCCTGGACTAGGTGACATCATTAGAAAGAACATAATTCATGCTTGCAACACTGAGGGAAGGATGCCAACAGTGGTTATTGGAGGCTCCTTTCGTAGGTTGAGGAAACTCCTTAAGAAAATGTCCCAATGGTTTAGCAAAGCCAGCTGTTTTCCCTTCAAAAAAAAAAAATCAACAAAATAGACACAAAACAAAACAAAGTCATCCAAAGTCATATGAATATTCATTCTAAATCATGCAAAAGTCATGTTGTAGATGGGAAGAGAACTTTGGTTGTTGGTGATCATCCTGTTTATAGACTGACAGTGTTTATATTTTGAAAATTATTTTTTGGGGTGGCTAGGTGGCACAGTGAATAGAGCACTGGCCCTGAAGTCAGGAGGACCTTAGTTCAAATTGGGCCTCAGACACTTAACACAAAACTAGCCATGTGACCTTGGGCAAGTCACTTAACCCCAATTGCCCTACCTTCCCCCCTCCAAAGGGAAAAAAAAAGAAAAAAAATTTTAAAAAAGAAAATTATTTTTGAGACAATATGGTATATGGAGAAAGTCTTGGATGAGGAGCCATAAGACCTAGGTTTATTCTAGCTTTTCCATTAACTCAGTTTGACAAATGATCTTGAGTTAATCACGTCCTTTTTTTGCACCTCAGTTTACTTCTCTGTAAAATGAGGGGCTTAGATGAGTAAATATCCAAGGTTCCTAAGGTCCAGAGGTGTGCTAGAGCCAGCTCCCACAGACTCATGAGAGCCAATTGTCAAATTTTCAGCATAAGCATTTACAACTTGGAAATCAGTAAATGCTCCAAATCAGGGCTTAACATAAGGTTTTGCTTATTGTCTAGTCTTAAGGAAATGATGGATAAAATGTTAATAATGTAGATTATACATAAGTGTGTTATATGTATGTTTATTTCCCAGAAAGTGGTAGCTAAAAGTTTTCCAGTATACCATTGAAAATGACCCTTCCCACTAATATTTTATAATTCAAAATCTCATAAATGAGATCTGTAATGTTCTTTCCCAGTTCATATATTATAGATTCTGACTCATTCTCCTATTCTTCACTGAACTTTTTTCCCCTCCAGTAAACTACCCCTGATAGTGGCTATAGCCACCAGTGGAAGGAACAATGGATTTAGAGTCTGGAGACCTGGATTGAAATTTTCCCTTCAGTTCTGTGAGCTTGCACAAGTCCGATCCTCCTTAGGGTTGGGTCTAAATAAACTTGAATTTCTCCTCAAAATTCTAGTGTCTTTGCATAGAGTTGGTGTGATAAGAACATTTTGTAAATTTTAATGTGTAAATTGAGCAATTTGGTTTAGTCAAACTATAAATGTAGTGTTTTAGGTTGATCATCAAAATGAGTTGTCACCAAGAAGTCAGTAGGATCACTATGTTTGATAATGAGAGAAAGTGGGGTACAATGGACAAAGAGCTGGTCTTGGAGTCAGGAAGACTTGTGTTCAAGTCTTGCTCTCACCACATATCAGCTGTGTGTTCTTGGGTAAATCACTTTACATCTTAATATCCCAAGAAACTTTTTAATATAGAACCATAGCCACTTTGCATTCATAGACAGTTTTTCATACTGGAAGCTGCATTTGACATTGAAATCACAGGACTAAACAAGGAGGAAATGGTTAATAATATTTTCCATTTATGAAGGGCCATAAGGTTTGCAAAGCACTTCCCTCAAAACAACCCTGGACAGTAGAAAGTACAAGAACGATTATTCCCATTTTATGGAAGAAGATCTAGTATTTTTTTTTAATGTATTGAATAATTTGGCCCTAACTTATTCTTATATGAACTTCTGCTCACAAGTCTCCTGTCCTATCACCACTCATATCTCTCCAAATCCCAACTCTGAATTATTCCTATCATCAGCCTCATTTGATCCTACTCACCTGCTGCTGAACAGAGCTGAAAGTAGTCACACAATCATACTGACTGGCTTCTCTTCTAATTTAAGCCCTCTGATCTCACCTGGGCACTCACTGTCACAAGGTCATTCTTCCCAAATTGACTCTCTCTCACACTGACCTCAGGGTCTTTTCCAAACTGTTCTTCCTCTCTTCATACATCTCCTAACTACTTCTTAGAGAATGAAGGACCAACAACTACTACTACTACAACTACTACTACAACTAGTACTACTACAACTACTACTACTACTACAACTACTACTACTACTACTAGTACTACTCCTCGTCCTCCATGCTCTGAGGACTTTCTTTCACACTGAGGAATGTATCCAGGTTCTTCTCTGTCCTTTCTCAAGAATCTTCTCTCCAGCTCCTGCCCTTACATAATGGAATTTTCTATATGTGAGCATTAGACAGTGAGTTCCTTGAGAGCAGGGATTTTCCTTTGTCTAGTGCCTGGCACAAAGTAGGCAATTATAATTAATAAATGTTTATTGACTGATGGACTCTTTCCTCAATCACTCTAACTTCTCAATTTCTCAATCTCAAATTCCATGACCTCCATGACCTCTACTCCAACTCAGCCACACAGGAATGGTAATGCCCTTTCTGTCACCAAGACCTACAAATGCTCCACTTTTGTGATCAGAAACACTGACATTCCTCTGTCTTATTTTAACTTCCCATCATTCCATTTTTCCCTCTTCTGAAGCTATTCTTTGGCCTCATGATGGCTATTCTTCCATCTATCCTCAATACTTTTCCAAACCTTTTCTTTAATTTCACTGTCTTCCATTCTCAATCTTGATACTATAGTTAACCACTTCAACTCCACACTCCACTCTCTTCTTAAATGCCTAACTCCTTTGTCTTGTAACCATTTACACTTTGTTAAATCCCAGCCTTGGGTTACTCCCACCATCTACCTCTTCCGCTCTTATATTTGTGCTGCCAAATAAAATTGGAGGAAGTCATGCAACAAAACTGATTAGGTCCACTAAAAGTTTATGCTCTCTGACCTCAGTTGGGCATTCTTAGAAGGAAGGTAATCTTTTTACTTCTCTTTAATTGGTTATGCCACCCCCACCTCCACAGAGGCTGTTCCAGATCTTCTCTACTGCCCTAGAACCTCTTTCCTGTTCCACCCAGCATCTCAACTAATACCTTACCTTTTACTTTGCCAACAAAAGAGAGGCCATTTATCACAAGCTCCCTCTCACCTATTCTCTTCACTTCAATTTTTTGTTGTTCAGCCACGTCTGACTCCTTGTGACCCCATTCGGTTCGTTCTTGGCAAAAATACTGGAGTAATTTACCATTTCTTTCTCTAATTCATTTTACAGATGAGGAAACTGAGACATAGAGCTGAACTAATAACAGTTAAGAACTTGCATTTATGTAGTGCCTTAGGGTTTTCAAAGCACTTTATAAATATCATTTCATTTTATCCTTACAACGACCCTGGAAAGAAGGTATAATTATCTTCATTTTACCCATCAGGAAAATGAGGTTCAGTAATTTCCCCAGGGTCACACATCTATTAAATGTCTGAAGCTGGATTTGAATTCCTGACTTTAGGCCCAACACTCTATCCACTTTGTCACCTTGTTGCCCAAATTACTTACCTAAGGTGACACAGGAAGTAAGGAGTACAGCCAAGTCTTCTGAATGCGAATTCAGCAATAAGTGGCATGATCAGCCCACATAGCATTATATCACAAGGTAAAACCTGCGAGATGCACAGGAACCTGGGCAGAGGGGACAAGAGACAGGACAGGTGACATTCAATGAAAACGAGGAAGACTAAGACTAAATTAAGACCTGGATAATTTAAGATACTGTTAAGGCAACAGACCCAGCTTAGTGAAGCACCAAGGAGAGGTACCTAGCAAAAGAGGGCAGTGATGAAAGAGGAGGAGATCAATTGATCAATTTACATACATTTATTAAGTACCTACTGAATGCCACACACTCACTGCACTACACATAGATACACAATAGATAACAAAGAATAAAATAACATCTACTCTCAAGGAGCATACATTCTAATGAGGAAATCAACACGTATGTCTATAAATTTATGCAAAATAAAAATAAAGAACAAATCAGCTCATGCCAGTTAAATAAAAGATGGCAAGACGGGGGAGCAGCAGTTGGTAGGATCAAGAAGGGCGTCATGTGGAAGGAACACACTTCTTCTGTGTCTTCAAGGAAGAAAGGGTTTCTAAGAAGCAAAGTAAGGGGAGGGGTGATACATTCTACGCATGGGGATCGGCCAGGACAAAGCCATGGTGATGGGAAATAGGGTGCTTTTGTTAGAGAGAGAGTCAGTTTGGATGCATCATAGAGAGGGGGAAGGGGAATGACTCCTAATAAAGCTGGGATCAGAACTGAATTTCATTGAAGGGCAGGTGGGGCAGTGGTGATGGCTAAGTTATATATCTATTGTTTACAGGTAAAGTGCAGAACACCCATGACAAATTAAGAGCTCAGAAGACCTGCACTACAGAAAATTGTTATATTTGAATCCCAAACCCTCTTCCAGGTCTTTGTCTTCTGGCTCCAACAACAGGTCACATTTCTAAAGCATTTTAGAGTTTACAAAGTATATTCCCAAGAACAACCCTGTGGTTCAGATAGTATTATTTCCCAGTTTAGAGATGGAATAGTAAAGTAGCTGAAACTTAGTGGGTTTCAGTGGGGCTCAAGGTCGTATGATTTACATCTTGAGCCCAGATCTCCTTATTCCAGGTCCAACATTCTTTCCTTAGATGATACTGCCTTATCTGAATATGTCTTCCACATGTACTGCTCTAAGCTCCGGACTATTTCTTTTCCCCACTACCCCAGAAAATATTCCTGTTCTGTGTCCAGTTCCCTCAGGCATTGTTCTTTTGGGGGGGAGGGAGAGAAGAGGGAAGGCAAGGCAATCAGGGTTAAGTGATTCACCCGAGGTCACACAGCTAGAAAGTGTCAAGTGTCTGAGGCCTCGTTTGAACTCTGGTCCTCCTCACTCCAGGGCCAGTGCTCTATTCACTGTGCCACCTAGCTGCCCCAGAGATTTTTCTTAAGTCACTACTTACTTAGCCCAATAAAGTAACATGCTTTTATATGTGCACATAGGTGAATCAGTTATACCTCCAAGGTAATGTATTATTCACTTGGGAAACTTCAGGACTTTCAACGTCTTAATGCAAAGGAGTAATTCTGTCAGTGAGAATCTTAGAGCCCATGACAGGCTTGTTGGGCAATGCTTTTATGCAGGCCTTTCTGTGTCTCTCAAAGCACAGAATATATTTAGTCACAAATCCTGGCTACATATTGTGCCAACCCTTATCAAAATAGCAATCTCATAGAACATTAAAATCACAAGAAACTTAAGAAATGAAGTAGTACAGCACCCCTCCCCACCTTACAAAAATAGAAACTGATGCTCAGAAAAGTGAAGGAAAAAGAGAATATTAGGGAGAGATGATGGTTATCTTGAAGTATTTAAAGGGCCATCAGTGGGGAAAGGGAGTAAAAACTGGTTCTGTCTGGCCCTGGTGGGGAGAAACAGGTGAAATTTACAAAGTGGTGAATTTGACCCCAAAGAAAAACTTCTTAACAATTAGACCTATCAGTGGAATAGTCATCTTGAAGGAAGGGGTAGTTGTACCTTCCCCTTCATTAGAGGACCTCGAGCAGAAACTAGACAACCACTTGCTGGGGCTATTATAGAGAGGTCTCCTGCTCAGATATGGATTGGATTAGGGGCCTTTGGGGATCTTTATAGCTCTGAGAATCTGTGACTCTCACTTGCCCCAGGTCACAGGCAATGTTTCTACATTCTGTTCAATCTTCCACCCAGACACACTTGCACCAATTATTCCAGAGATAGCACTAGCCTTTTGTATGTGGGTAGCCCCACCAATAGTCATTAGACAAGAGGCATACGGAGCGGCAACTGCAGGATGTATTTCACAGACCAGTGCCTAACATCTCTGCAAGATACTGTTGTGCATGGATTGTCCTTGGCAGATTTACTTCCAGCATGATTGTTGTGAGAATTTGTCCAACATAATGAATGATAAACCTGAGTAAAGGGATTATGAAAAAGTTAATAACATTGTAGCAATGTAGCTACTAATGAAATACAGTTGGCTGCTCCTACCATTTGGCATGGACGGGCCTAATGCTGTCAACATCACAATGTGCTATTTGTTCCCAATTATTTTACAGCAACAACTGAAATACAATATGTTATTAATCATATTTATTATAAGTATCAATTGGAGAATTTTCTGACATGCTCGATGATGAATAGGTTTATTATGAAAACCAATTCTGTTTGGTTCATGCTGCCTGCTGCAATGTAATAAATATTCTCCCCAGGATAAAGAAAGCAGAAAGAAGCATGGAAACCACAATAAGGTGCCTCACCCTTTAAATGCCTGGGACTCCAAGTGCCCTGTCTTTCTCCGAACAGATGGACATCTCCATCAGAGCAATGAGTGCCCCTTGGAGGCAGTGGATTACCCTTCACATGAGGTCTCCAAGCAAAGAATGGATGATCACTTCATATAGATATTATTAGTGGGGTGGGGTGAGGTGGGCAGAGGGGCAGGATTCAGGTATAGGTTGGAGTGAGGCAATTTTATAACACCATGATCCACAAAAAAAAAAAAATGGGGCACAGTGGAAAGAGAACGGGAGACAGGATCAGAGGCTTGGATTTGAGACCTGACTCTAATAATTACTAGCCATGTGACTATGGAAAAGTCATTTAACCACCTTGGCCCTCAGCTGCTTTTTCTGCAAAAAGATGGCCTTGGACTAAATGGCCTATCAGGTCCAGGCCACCCTTAATCTCTGATCTCTTTCCCCATATTTCAGGACTTAGAGGGAAACAACTCAAAAAACAGTAACAGTCCCCACATGTCTATAGCATTTTATAGTTTACAACCCTTCTTTAAAACAACCTTTGTAAAGCATAAATGCATGTTTTGGTTTCCTTTTCAAAAATTTTTTAACAAAGGTACAATGTTTAACAGTAGGTACAATGATTAGCCTCATGTCACGTTACTAGAAAGCATTCAAACTGAGATTAGAATCTAATGCTTCTGTTTCTAGGTCCAGAGCTCTGTTTCTGTCTCTTTGAAAGAGGAGCAGGAGCCCTTGGTTCAAAATCCTGATTCAAGCCTTAGGTTCTCTACTTCCTAGATGTGCCAACTATTGATGTGACCAAAAGGCAGCCTGATTCAGTGACAAGGCTCTGGGGTTAGAAGATATGGGTTCAAATTCTACCTCTGCCACTTATGAGCTGTGTGGCCTTGGGTAAGCATACCTCCCTGGGCCTCAGTTTACCCAGTAAGAGGAAGAAAGAGAACAAAATCGCTTCATTACCCCCAGCAGATTTATTCATTCCACAAACATTTCTTATGCAAGCACCATATGAAAGGCACTAAGCCAGAGGCTAGAAATAAAACATCTCTGAGCTTACATTTCCTCATCTCTAAAATGAATGTTTTAGACTAGATAAACTTTAAGGCCTCTTCCAACTTCAACATCCTGGGATTCTGTAAGTTATGAGAAAGTAGATAGGAGAGTGATTCCATCAAGAGCTGGATGAGATATTAGACACGTTCTAGTCCAACCCTTTCTCCTCCTAGATGTGGAAAGTGAGGCCTGGGGAGGGAGAGTGATTTGCCCAGGTTGTATATGTAATACATGGCAAAGCTGTAATTTAAACCCACGTCCTTTGATTCAGTATTGTACACAGGAAAGAATACTGACTGTGGAGTCAGAAAACCAAGGTCCAGATTCAACTTTTAACACTGTCTTGTGAGCTTTGGCAAAGTCACTTCAAACCTATGGACCTCAGTTTCCTAATCTGTAAAATGAAGTAAATGCACTAGGTGGTTCCTGAGGTTCGTTTCCCTCCTCCTGCCTCCCCCAGAGGTAGATCTATTATCTCATAACTCTCCATGATCTCAAGACTCAATCTAATTGACTCTTTTGTTATATCATAGCTCCCTTCCAGACCATGAGTGATGTATGGAATTTTGAAAAGGACTGTGTCAGTGGGAAAAGAGGTAAAATGAGCTCCCACATACTCTCTGTGAGGATTTCTTTCTTTGATAAACCTCACATCCCAGATAAGCTAGGATAGTAATTTTTCTGTCAATGACTTTAGTCCCTCTATTCTCTTGGCCTGAGAGACAGTGAAGATCTTTCTTTCCTAAATTCAACTGATAACAAGGTTCAAGTTTTTAAAAAAATCCCTAGGTAATAAAAGTTAAAAGCAACATAACCCAATAAAGAAGAATGCTTGAAATGCACAAGATTACAAGATAATGTGTTCAGCTATTCTCTATAACCTTGTCCAAGAGAGTAAGGAAACATTACTTTACCCATTCATAATACCTGGCAATTGTGTGTGTGTGTGTGTGTGTGTGTGTGTGTGTTTTCTTTTTAAACAGTATACTTTAAGGTAGAAAAATAATAGAAACCAAAAGCTCCAGAGAAAAGTTCACTTCAGCATTTTGCGTCCATCATCTTTCTGAGGAGGAGGGTGACTTGATTTATCATCTGTCCTCTGGACTTGCCCCCAGGGTTGTTGAGGGAATTAAACAATTCAACATATGTAATGCCCTTTGAAACCTTATAGAGCTATAGAAATTCAAGCTGTTATTGTTGAACTCCTGGATGAAGACACTATCCTAGCATTTCTTTCTCCTTAGGGTTAACGTGCCTACTATGGTTTAGATAGGAGTTAACCTCAATGGCCCCTGCACCACTTCTGATTCTGTGATTCTATACCATTCCCTATTAAAAAGAGCACACAGTCTGGTCTTGTTCAAGGCCAAAGTAGACCCTGTCCTGAAAGAATGTCCAAAAATACTCAGCAGTACATTTCCCACTTCTACCCACACAGAATAAAAAATTTATGCATTCATAGTCTGGTGCACAGGGCATGAATCAATCAATAAGTGAAAAGTATCCATGTCAATTTCTTAAATTTACAATTTATTCATTAGGAAAAATAGCCATTTGTCCTGCTTTATCACCTCATCTGGATTGGTGGTCAAGAGGGATAAAACCACCAGAAAGTTCCCTCCACATTTCAGTCTGTTTACCACCCACTCTGAGCTTGATCAAAGCTTCTTTCAGTCAGGAGACAATGTGAAATGGAACACAACCCTCAAATCAATAGATTACACTTATTGAAAGGATGAATAATTGAAGCAATGTTATGGAATATAAAGCAGATTATTTAGATAGCGTGCAAGTTGCCAGTTTTATCAGGTCAATTTTCAGCCTTCAGAAAATGCAGAGGGAAGGTCTGGCTTTGAGGACATTTCTTTTGCATCCAAATACAGCTTTTTTTTTTTTTACATTTAGTTATTTAATCTCTTTTTGTGTGTTCTGAAGAATAAAGAATCTGTGGCCACAAAAGGCACTGAAGTGTTCATGTATTTGTGAAGTAGATACAATTATGGTTAAGCTATTTTGCGCCTACCAGTCCGTTGGGATGTGAACATGGCTTAGTGACTTTATATACACAGAATTATCAAATGTAGGTATTGACCCACCTCCCCCATTGGAACCACACTACCTGTATAATCTGAGGCAAATCATTTTCCCTAACAATAACAATATTAATAATTTCTATTATTTGTATAATGCTTTAAGGTTTGCAAAGTGCTTTGCAAAGTGCTTTATCTCCTTTGATCCCCATAGAAACCCTGGGAGATAGGTGCTATTATTGTTCTCATTTTTCAGATAAGGAAATTGGGGGTTGAACTAGGTTAAGTGATTTTTCCCAGAATTAAATGATGTCTGAGATGGGATTTCAACTGAAGTCTTCCTGACTCCATGTCCAGCTCTGAAGCATTTGGATAGGTCTTTAAATCATACAAAATTACTTTATCTACATTATCTCATTAAATTGTGGATCTAGAGCTAGAAGGGACTTCAGAAGTCACCAAATCAAAAACTCACATTTTACAGATGAGAAAACTAACATTCTTCGCTATAAAATAAAGTCAAACTTCTAGCTATAACTGTATGTTCCTGTGATTCTAAACTGGGGTACATAAAAGTGATGAGTCTTTCTCTCTAAGTTATACTTCTAATTAGTGGTAGAATCTTTGTATTCTCAGTATAATAACAAACTTTTTTGGAGGTGTGGAGGAGAATGGGTCTGTCATTTCATTGGTATAGGGAGCTCCCCCATGATGGAATTCCTCCTCCCAAGAGTGAAGAAACACTACCAGTATTTTGGTTTGTTGTTCAGTTGTGTCTGACTTTCTGCATTCCCATTTGGGATTTTCTTGGCAAAGATACTGGAGTGGTTTGCCATTTCCTTCTCCAGCTCATTTTACAGATGAAGAAACTGAGGTAAACAGAATTAAGTGACTTGCCCAGGGTCACACAGCTAGTAAGTATCTGCAGCTAGATTTGAACTTACAAACTTGAGTCTTCCTAACTCCAGGCCCAGAACTTTTATCCACTGTGCCACCTGGTTGTCCTTAACCTTTTCTCAGCAACTTATCCTTTACAGCAGTCACATGGAGCACTAGGAAGCTAATTTGCCCAGAATCACATAGCCAATATATATCAGAAGTGGGACTTGAACTCCTGACTTCCTCACTCCAAATCTTCCTCTCTATCAACTTTGCCATGACAATGCTGGCCTTTGTCAAAAGTGTGGTGCATCATGTTTGTTTAACTGAATTGGGGTCACGACTAAAACCCAAGCCTCATAACCTTTAATGTACTGAGTCCTCCAGTGTTGGATGGGGGAAAGTATATTCCTCCTTAAGGCTGTGAAGAAAATGCCTTGCAAAATGGTAAAATGCTGTTTCCGTGTGAATTGCTATTCTCATCAGTCTGGCTGTCCAAGAGAGAGCTTTAGCAATAGCAGCTGGCATTTCATACGCCTTTAAGACATACAGAATGCCTTATTTACATTATTTCCTTTAATTTCGGGATCACAGTTCTTGAGTTGGAAGGGTCTTAGAGGTCATCTAGTCAAAACTCCCATTTTACAGATGAGATGACTAAGGCTCAGAGAAATAAAGTGGCTTATTCTTGGTCACATAGCTAGTAAGTGACAGAACTGGGATTGGAATTCAGAATTTCCCAGTCCTGTGCTTTTCCACAGGACTCTCTCCCATAGTAGACATTTTTGATAGAAAAAGTTGCTGCCTATTCAATGTCGATTGAAGACACTATGGAAAATCCTCCACCACTGCTCCTAATTATGTCATTATATACCATCCCACACTAATCTGCCTTGATTTCTGAACTTTTCACAATCTATTGGAAATGAGCTGGTTTCCTATAATTTCTCCTTGAAATCTATTTTACTAAGAAGTGGCAACAGCATCTATTAGTACAGACTAAATGCATTAGTACAGATTTGTTTATTAGATAATTAGCTGGCACCTTGGAAATCAGAAAGGAGGCCCCTAGGGAAATGAACACAGTATAGGGAAATTTGGATAAGGACAGAGGTGAGACCTGGAATGCTGTTTTTCTAGGAAGGCAGGCCTAGTGAGGGATGTCAGTATGATCTCTCAGGCAGTCAATGTTCCATAAGAAGCCATGGACTCTTCTTGTTAGGAGAGCTGGCCCCCAAAATTAGACAAGTAAAACGAGCTAACTCATTTCCCTGTGGGTCTTGACACCTATAAAAATGAAAGTGAGGCCTGTCAAGGAAACCAATAGCATGCCAACAACTAAACCTTGGTCCCAGCATCACAGCTTCCTTTCTCATAGCACTTTAGGGTTTGCTCAGTACTTCTCCTACAACTCTGTGAGGAAGATACTGAGGATATTGTTCTCTACATTTCACTAACAAGGAAATTAAGGCTTAGGAAGGGCCACAGTCATTCTGATAGTAGGCATCAGACTTGCCACTGGGACTAGGACTGGAACCCAGGCCCTGAATCCAAGACCAATTACTCTCTGTTCCCTATACCACACTGCCTCTCAACATAAGGAGAACAATTCATCAGCACTAACTCCAGCACTGCTGGGCAAAAGCCCAGGACATTTGGAAAGAGAGGCTACAATGACAGATTGCAAAGTTCATCAGTTAAGGCATGTGGTAGCTTGGACCAGAGAGATGCCTTAGAGATTGCTTTGGAATAACCCCAATGCAAGAAAGAGACAAGGAAGGAAGTCACATTCCACAGTCTCTTGGAGTTTTCATGATGAGTTGGCTCCTAAGGAAAGCAACCCAAGACCCACTCACGTTTCCTCTATTTCCACAATTAAATGAAAGATTTGTGATGGCCAAATATTTCCTCTTATGTTTTTTATCTATTTTATCTCGTATGTGGTAGGATTATGTCATATTTAGATCTCTCTCATCTTGGCCAACTTCCTCTACTCTTTCACTCCTTGCTGAGTTTCTTTCTTTCTTTCTTTCTTTTTCCTTTCAATGGATTATTTGCTTGTTTGTTATTTTAAACCATAGTAGTCTGCCCTATATCCATGTTTTCTTCCCAAGTTTGAAAGGCACACCCCTGTTTTGAATTGGACAGTAAAATATTTTGTCATATTTTCCTTTGAAGTTGTTTGCAATGGAAACATGCCAGAGCATCCTTCAGCACCACCATATCCTCATTGCTAGGTCAGAAGTAATTGTGAACTGGCACTAATGCACCATTGGAGGGACCATGAATTGGTCCAACCATTGTGCAAATCAGTTAGGAATTGTGCACAAAAAAAGGTGGTTAAAATGTCAATAATATGAACAACTAGCATGTATATGACTCTTTAAAGTATACATAATACATATATTGCCATATTTGATCTTCACAAAAACCCTCTGAGGTAAATCCTATTATTCTACCCATTTTACAGATAAGGAAACTGAGGTTAGATGATTTACCCAGAGTCACACAGTAAGTCTCTCAGGTCCTATTTGAACTGAGATCTAGCATTCTGCTCACTGTGCCACCTAGCTGCCTGCCTCATTGCCTCATAGATCCCATTGCTAGGCGTATAAACCATGGAAGTCAATGACAAAAATACGCTTTAAAATACTTTTTTTCACAATACTTTTTGTAGTAGCAAAGAACTAAAAACAAAGTAGATGCTCATCAATTGGAGAATATATCCATGCATGTAATAGACTCTTAGGTAGCAATAAGAAATTTTGCCATTGTTAGTCCTTGGTTTTAGAAGAGGACCAATGACATCATGGGGTGATGGAATTACATTTAAGTGAGGCAGAGTTGCCCAAAGTCTTCAGCCTCACTCTCTCTTCCAGAGTCATCAAAGTCCAATGGCAGGACAAAAGTCAAGATGACTGGCAAAGGCCTGGAATTCAGTGGGTGACCTTGGTGTCTTTGATGTTTTCATGTGCTTGGGGTAGATATACCCTTAACTCATCCACAGGTTTGAGACCTTTACCCTTAACTTGGTTTCACCTGGCTACTGAAACAATTTACAGAGGGTGGCCTCTGTGTATGCTTTGGTTTCTTGGAGCCACTGTTGAGAAGTGGCTGAAGGTGGACACCAAAGCTGGATGAGAAGCCCTGAAAAAGACTCAGCATGCCCTCACGCCAGAGAGCTTAGTCCTCTCTGAACACCCCAGGAATAAGAAATTATGAATATGATGAAAACAAACATGAGAAGACATGTGAGCTAACATGAGATGAAACAAGGAGAACCAGGGAAACGATAGACAAAATGACTACAACAACATAAAAGGAAGCAACCACAACAAACTAATGGAAATTGGATGCTATGAAATGATAATGATCGAGATTGGTTTCAGAGGGGAAAATGAGACGGCAACTTCCCGTCCACTTTTTGTTTGTTTTTTAAGGAGGTGGGAAGACTATGGGTATGGACCATTCATGCTAGTGTCATATGTTTCACTCATGTACTGGTTAGCTTTGCCGTATTTTCTCTCTCTCTCTCTTTTTGGTCATTGTTATAAAAGTTGGCTCTCCCAGAATGAATGGAAGGAGAGCCACAGTGAGAAATATAAGTGATATAAAACTCAAACTCACCAATGAAATTTATTTTTAAATGATGCAGTAATTTTTCATTATTAAAAACTTAGTAAATGTGGTCACTTTATATTGAAGGCAAAAGGAAAAGGGGATGGCAGAGGATGAGATGGACATACAGTATTATGGAAACAACAAACATGAACTTGGACAGTCTTTGAGGAGGTAGTGGAGGATGGAGGATCCTGGTGGGCTATGGTCCATGGGTTCATGAAGAGTCAGACACAATGGAATGACCGGACAAAAACAACAACTAACCAATATGAAAGACACCAGGACTCTTATTGGTATGGCCTCTTCCATATTGTGACTGCAACTCATAGAGTTTAAGGGAAGATTGTAAGTTGAAGGGCACTCTACACAGAACTTAACAGTTTCCAGTATTAGGACATGGGTAATAACATTTTAGTGAAAAACCTTAGCAAAAGACTACATTCCTTTAAATGGCCAATTCTCAGTAGATAGAGGCAAAAGAGACTAACAATCACTTAGACCAGGAGTGGAGAACCTGTGATCTTGAGGCCACATGTGGCCTTCTAGGTCCTTGGGTTCAGCCTTTTGACTGAGTTCAAGTTTTTCAGAAGAAATTCTTTTATTAAGGTGATTTGTTCTGTGAAGTTTAGATTCCGTCAGAGGGCCCCACTTGAGGACCTAGAGGGTCACATGTGGCCTTGAGGTTACAAGTTCCTCACCCCTGACTTAGACCAACACCTGAATTTTATTGATGAGGAAGATGGAAATTAGAGGAGGGGAAATTACTTGCCCAAGGTCACACAGCATAAGTAGCAGGGCTGGGATTTGAATCCAGTTACTCTTATCCCAGTGCCAATGACTTTTCCATTAAACCTTATCATGTTGATTTTACCAGCTCTCTGTTCCAACAATTCATCCTTGATCTTGATGATTCCTATTCAAAGAACTCTCTGCGTTTACCATATTAGGTTCATTTTAATCCTGTTCTGTGTCCCTCAGGAGTTATCCCTCTGAAGTCAGTGCCAGCAATTTGATTCTGAGGAGGGGGAAGCTCATAGAGGGCAATGGGTCACAATATCCTGCCTAGGAGGACTTTGGGAAATAAATTCCATGGGTGTTTACAAAATTTCTTTCCCCTGAGACTCCTCAGATTAGGATAGACAACTCCCATACCAGGAAGGAACCACCTCTGTTTTCCTCCTTCAACACAGAGGAATGGACACCAATAGTTCTTATGTTTCCTGATGTTAGAGGACCTGGCTTTCTGCCTTTAATACCTTTCCATTCTAATTTTCTTTACACACTATTGCTATAGTAATCTTCCTAATGCACACTTTAGTCATATCACTTTCTTATTGAAAAATTTTTAGTTTCTCCGTTGCCTATCATTGCTGTTTTGGTTCTATAGTTTTCATACTCTAATCCATTCTGCATATAGCTTTCTAGATTAATCTTCCTGCACAGCCAGCTTGATTGTATCATTCCCATCCAAAACCTTTAGTGGCTCCCCATTGCTTACAGAATAAAGCACAAAATCCTTAACATTCAAGGATTCCCACTGTCTACTTCCAACCTATCTTTCCACCTTATCTCATGCTGCTACCTCTCATTCTATAATAAAACCAAATGGGGCTATTCATTCTTTCTTGATTTCATCCTACCCTCCCCCCAGTCTTTTGCCTTTCCTATCATCATCCCACATTCCTGAACAGAAAACCTACTCCACAATCTCTCCCTGCTAAGTCTGTTTTCAATTTTCATTGAATTCAATTAACAAATTTATATTTTTTCATCCCTCCCATTTTTATTTTCTCTCCCTATCATATGACACACATGTACCACTCAATCAATAAACATTTACTAAGTGCCAACTATGTGCCAGTCAGTATGCAATGAGGTTATCAAGAAGGCAAAAGACAGTACCTGCTCATAAGTAACTCAAGGTCTATGTCAAATTCTTCACCCTGAGTCCATCATTTCTCTGTCAGGAGATGTGTATCTTGCTTAATCATGGACTCCCTAGAACCATGGTTGATCCTTGCATTGAACAGAGTTCTTAAGTCTTCAGAGTTGTTGGTTTTTACAATGTTGCTCAGTTTAAACCATCATATTCTCTAAGAAGCTATGATCGCTATGGGGCAGAAGAAATTTCTGTCTTCTCAAGCATCTTATGAATAGATGTCCACATGTTCATCACTCTCTTGTTGTAGTAGCCAGCACCCTGGCACACCTAGGATGGTGTGCTAATACAGGTTCTTTGATCTGCTTTGCTAAAGGAACAACAACTTTTAAAGGGGTCAACAATCTTACTTTAATTACAGATAAGTAGAAAATACAAGCAGAGAAATTAGGACAAAGATTCAATAGATAGGGCTCCTAGTCTGAACAAAGTAATACAACCACCTACATACACCACTGGATTGGAAGAGCACAAAATTGTGAGTAGTGGGGGGACTCTTAACAAATGGCTGCTCAGAGTCCCATCCATGGAATCAAAAGGCCTTCTCATAAGTAAACCCCCAAAGTAAAATACCAACCTCCCAGTATATATAGTTTTCAACTAATCGTCTCAGAGCCAAAAGGAACCCACAACCCTTATGGCTCAGTGCCTAATTAGTACCAAAAGGTGTGAAAGCCTTCTTACGAGCAAGCCTCCCCCTAAGCAAGCTCCTCCTTAGGCAAGTCCCTCACCCAATGAATTCTACATGACTCAGGATGTATTACAGCTGGGCCGGAGTTCAAAGCAGTAAGACATATGTGATTGAACACATGTAGTCACAGAGGCCTATTAATAGATGGAGAAGATCTTCATATTCCATTAACATTACAGTTGTGCACTTATTATTGTCTGATCTTCATTATATTTATTTGCATATTGTAACAGTAATGAGATTTGAAGTTCCTTTTGTATTGCTAAGCTAAGAGGTACTTAGCACCTAGTTTAGATTAAGCCTCTGTTAAAGAAACAGAAGGTATGAACTCCTGTCTCCTGTTGCTGATGTAACAGGAATGGGCTGAACAGGGAGGGGCAATACTGTATATCAGGAAAAACCCAGCGAGGGAGAGTCAGATCTTCTTGGAGCAAGTTTCCTGGAGGGAGAAGCTGCTGCCTCTGGAGAAAGAGAGAATTTCTCTCAGCAGCATCTGGAGGCTGGGCTGCTATTGCTGGACTGAGAATTGAGAAGAAAAATGAGAACTGGTAACTGAGACAGATCTTCTTGGAGCAAATTCTGTGGAGGCTGAAGCTGCTGCCTCCCCCCCAGGCATAAGAGAATGATTTTGATTTTGAAAACCTGGATGGAGTGATTTTGATTCTGGGAACCAGCTGAAACTTCTGCCGAGTCCTAGGGCCAGCCAGAGCTGCCAAAAGATTGAGGAAGCATGGCTGTGATGATGGTACTTTGAATGAACTTGTTTGTGGCTTTGTTGAGCCTGGACTTCCCAGGAACAGAGACTGTGAAGCATTTGGGGTGGACCGGACGCTGTCCAGGTTCAGCATGAAACCAAGACTGCACAGAGACCTGGACAAGGACCTGGGAGCTGTCTGCCTTTGAAAAGGGGATCTATGGAAGGGGATCCAGGGAATCCAAGAAACCACCCTGAGTCAAGCTGAAAGAAGACTTTACTTGGATACTATGTACTGACTGAGAAATTGTAAATTTACTAGTGACCTAGGGGTTGGAGAGTCTGTGTGTTTTCTGATGATTGAATAGTGAAGGATGAAGGATGATTGAATGATTGAGTTGATTGAATGATTGATTGACTAAATGATTATACTTAGTGATTGATGACTGAATAAGTGACTGATTGAGTTAACTTGGTGTGCCCCGTGAGTGGAGAATTTTGACTATTGTACTTTGTGTTCCTTGAGGAGGCAAACCTCCTTAAGGATGATTGAATGATTGAGTTATTAAATAATTGTTCTTTGTTGAAAACTTTGTGACCATTGTGGTGGAAACTATGTGGCCATTTTCTGTGATAAGTTGTGAATGCTGTATTTTGATTATCTGGTATAAGTTGAAACACTGTAAATGCTGTACCTTGATTTTCTGTGAATGTTTTGCTCTGATTTGTTATGGAATAAATAGAGTGTTTACTATACTGTGTAATCAGAACCTTAAAAGTTGCTCACAGTAGCATTCTTCTGAAAAGCTGCTAGTGCTTGGCTTTATACATATCTGTTGTATTCTCTAGTGGGTCATAAGCTTCTTTAGTGTAGAGATTATGGTTTCTTGATTTTTACATGACCAGTGCCCACCACAGTGCTTCACATGATATAGTAGTTCATAAATCTTTGTTAACTGAATTAATTAATAAAAAAATACCCCCCCATGTTCAGCAGGTGACCCACAAAATGTATCAGAGATAGGAAAGATATAATTCATTTATATATATATATATATATATATATATATATATATATATATATACACACACACATACATATACACATAACACTCAAATATAATTCAAAAACAATTTAATTCAGCAAAAAATGTAGTAAGTGATACAAAGTGGTGATACAAAGCTATAAAGACAGGCAGATCAATTAGGATTCTGTTGCAATATTAGAGAGGAGAAGTAATAACGATCTGAATTGGGGTAGTGACTGTGTGAGAAGAGAGAAGGGGACACATTTGAGAGATGTTATGAAGGTAGGAAAAATGGAAGGTATTCAATCCAACCAAGGGTATAGAGATCAATACAACATCCCTACCTTTCTCCTTTACTCACTGCTCCACCTTAAGTATGGGTATTACAAAGCTATGGAGTGAACCTAGTTGGGGGAAGAATGAGGGAATTCTAAAATTACAATAGCTAGAGAAATATTTTGGATGGGCTTGGGAGTGGAGGTTGGAGTGGGAGAGGGAACCTTTGTAGAGGCAAAATCTGACTGATTAAAAGATCTTCCAGACTCAAGGGACATGCAGAAATTCCTATAGGTATACTATCCAGTTCACAAGCACACAAGAGTGGCTTGGAATTCCAGTCAGAAAGTTCAGTTCAGGAATGAAGACTACAGTTTTGCCTGGAGGTTTCTTTCTGTCACATCTCTCAGGAGCTTGGCTCTGATGGGAACCCTAATAGAGACTGACTTCTGTCTTAGGTCCAACATCTACTTCTCTGAAATTACAACTCCCATGATACAAATTGGCTGTCCCCATTTAACCTACATGAACAGAAAGGCCAATTAGATTTATGTGATGCCTAAGATGCCCTTTCACCTTCAGAATTGGCTGACTTAGCCTAAGGGTGACACAAGCTGTCCAGAAGCTTGTCCCAATTTGACTCCCTATTTCATAAGTTTCTAATCATTGTAAGGGTCAAAGGGACATTGTTGAATGTTACAAAACTGCTCATTGTTTTTGTGTTGGGAAACTTAAGCATCCTTCCAGCTCCGAAGCCTCATTCAGAAATCCCCTCAACTCATAGGGTGCTAGAATCATAGAAATTAGGTCTGAAAAGGATAAGAGAATAAATTCCGGTTCAACACCACCATTTGAAAGGTAAGAAAGCTGAGATTTAGAGGTTAAGTGACTTTTCCAAGGTCAGAAGGCTACAACATAGGTCCTATTTTTATTTTTATTCTTATTCTGATTCTTTTTTGCAGTATACAGTCCGATCTCTTGTGCATGCATTGTTTACCGCTACAAATACATTGGGTAACTGAACATCTGCCGTTATTCGTTTTCCTTAGTTCTAATTCCACCACTTAGTTGTATGACACAAAAGTAATCATTTAATTTCAGTGTCCTCATCTGTGAAATAAAGATACTTGCATATAGTAAGATTGCTATGAGCAAAGTGCTTTGTAAAATTAAAAGCATCATAAAAATTTGCACTATTATTATTTTTATTAATCAGATGGTACATGGACTGAATGTTCTCTGGGGTTCTTTAAAATCTTTGATTTCATAATGCTTCCTGAGAATGCTGAAAAACCAATTTCTCGTTTCTAAAGTGAGCATCATGTTTTTTAAGATAAAAATGGTCAAAAAAAGAAGAGGTTGAAGATGATCTGGGCCTAGGGAGAGGGAATGATTGAGGGAGTGAATTTCCAGGAGAAAATGACATAAAGGACACAAGTGAATGGGTTAGTTAGCCTTGGCACAGAAAAAAGGTCAGTCAATCCCTTGAGATTAGAACAAGGCTAAGAGGTTGGACAAAAACATAAAGAGGTTTTGAGATTGAGGATGAAAGAAAAAATAGAGCTAACAGAGAGATTACCTCAATCTGCTCATTAAAATAAGAGGTTAGGTGACAAGACCACAGGTTTATGGGATGGGGTGGGTGAGAGTTTGAGAATATTTGTAATAGTCACTGTGAAAAGTATGATAAAACAATCCAAAATAAAGAAGAGTGGAGACTGATTGAGAAAAAAAGATAAAAATTGTCCCCATTTCTTCCTAAATGATGTCTTAATAAATTTTATGTCAAAACATAGCCAGACATTTTGTTGAGAGCAGTATTTTCCCAAATCTACTCATCTCTTATACTTGCTTTATCATCAGACTTAGGAGGAAAGTCCTAGAGACATTTTCATTTGGATAGTTTCGGCATTCATTGTGGCAATGGCTCAGAAAGTCTTCTGCAAATTTGTTGGCAGTTGGGACCCATTTAATCAACAGAATGCATTGATTCCGTTATTTCTTCAAAGGTATGTGCTATCGATCTCATGTCCTTCTTAATTGCATACTTGGAAAACTGGCTTCTCATGGATGCTTTTTGGTTTTTAATTTGACATCTTCATTTCCAAACTCAGGGCCTGGCAATTGTCAAATATTTTCCAATCTATATTTTGATTAAATCACAAAGGTAATTTTCTGAGAACTCCCTGACTTGCTGAGCATTTTATTTCACTAGTATGAGGAGAGAGACATCTGGATGTTAATGAGGGTATCTGTTAATGATACTAAGAGTATGTGAAACAACTAGATGGAGAGTGGATTAAACATTAGACTTGAAGTCTGGAAGTCCCGAGTTCAAATCCAGCCTCAAATGCTTACAATCTTTGTGATTCTGGGTAAGGTACTTAATCCCTCTAAGCTTAAATTTCCTCATTTGCAAAATGAGGGTGATGATAGCACCTACCTTCCAGGGTTGTTGTGAGGATAAAAAGAAATGATATTTACAAAGAGTTTTGCCAAAATTAAAGAGACATATAAATGTCAGTTATTATTAAACTAATGGAGCACCTCAGTTTACAAAGTTCACATTTCCTCACAACAGATGTCTGTTCATCTTTAGAATGAGGATATTTGTCAGCATTTCATGTCAATTAACATGGTCAAATAAACTCCCTTTCTAAAACTATCACTTACCTCTTCCATGCTATCTAATTATTGTCCCATACCCCTCCCTCCTGCCTTAAACAAACTCCTGGAACTATCTACACTCACTCCTTCCACTTCCTCACCATCCACTCTATTCTCAGCTCTTTATGATCTGACTTTAAAGCCCCCCAGCCTCACCCCTATTCTATAAAACACAAATATCTGAAAAGTTGCCAGTTTGGAAGAATTTACTCAGTTAGTGAGGGCTATGGAATTCTCAGAATAATATTTTTAAATGGATAAATTCTTTCAATCTCCCCAATGTGACAAAAACAACTCACTGAAAAGTTTCCGGTAATACTTAACCAACAGACTCAGAATTGTCCAGCTCAGGTGAACCAAATCTGGCCAGTAGCCTATTTTTGTACAGCCAGGGAGCTAAGGGGTATTTTATAAAATATTTTTAAATACAATAAAATTTTATTTACAAATTAAAAAACCAGTCAGAGTTTCTGGAATGTACAAAAGCAGTCTGCTATGAAAGCCAGACTCAGCCCTCCACTACAGCTTGGGACATTTCTTTGCCATTCACCCTTTTTTTTGTAGCATCTTACCTTCTGGCTTCTAAGCCTCCACTCTACAGAAACACCCTGCAGACTTATCTGCAGTGATGCATTAGCTGTTAAATTATATGATGGTCCATGCTTATTTTTCATCTCCCTTGACCTCTCTGCCCCTTTTGGTACTCCTACTGACTGACCATCCCCTCTTCTTGATCACTAGTTTTTCTGAGTGGTGCTTTTCATTCTGCAGGTGTGCCTAATATTACATAATTATATGTCTCAAAGTTGCATATTAGTAGAACCGTATCATAATTATACTCTGAGAGAAATCCTAAAATGCTTTATTTTAATAGCTGTATAACTCTAGGTCACAGATTGACTCAGAAGCCAGAAAGTCCAAGTCATACATGACAAACACTCTCCTTTACAAAATATCCAACAAATAGTTATATAATAGTCACCTGAACACTTTGAATAAAAGGGAATCCACTGCCTTCCAAAGAGCACCATTCTACCACTGAATAATTCCAAATAAGTGGAAAGTTTGTTTTGTTTTATTTTGTTTTTTTCTTGTATCAAATTTAAATCTCCCTGTAAGTTCCATCCACTTTTCCCAGTTCTTGATCCTGGGAACAATAAGAATAAAACTAATTTCTCTTCTACATTTCAGCCTTTTAAGCAAAATTTATCATGTTGCCTCTGAGTCTTCTCCTCTCTTCTCTAAAAGTCCCAGTTCCATAAAATATAAAGAGTGCATAAAGTACAGGCCAAGTCTACTGTCACAGCCTGAGGTAGCATTCTCATTGGTCTGTTCCAAGAGGGAGGAACCTGTGGCCCTGAGCTCACATGTGGCCCTCTAGGTTCTCAAGTGTGGCCCTTTGACTGAATCCAAACTTCACAGAACAAGTACTTTTATTTGTGACTGTGAAACTATGAAGTTTGGATTCAATCAAAGGGCCACACTTAAGGATCTAGAGGGCCACATGTGGCCTGAGGGCCAAAGGTTATCCACCCCTGGTCTATTCCTCAATGGAAGAAAAAGGGATGAGACAAATGTTCTCTCCTAAGATGTGCTAGGGTGTCTTGTCCACAGTGTATGGAAATGTAAGCCCTGTTCCTTCAACTGATCCTAATACAACATGATTTCAATTCTCTTCATTATACACTAGGTCATTCTCTTTGTTTTCTAGCTTGTTAATGTCCTTCATGAAATGGGATAACTAATACGAACACATTGCAGCAGATATATAGATAAATTTCAAGTAGTCTGTTAACTTGAATGGGAAAAAATCCATTTTTATTTTCACTAATCTCTAACTTAAATTTAGCATGTCCTTAAATTATTTTCTTCTAATTATTCTATCAAATGTCCATGACACAAAAATGGTTCAGAATCCCTGCTCTAGAGATAGCCTGATTAAAGCAGAGTAGAATGGGACTATCACTTCCCATGTTCTAAACACTAAGCCTATAAATGCAAAGATTGAATTAGCTTTAAGATATCATTCTGTTGATTACTGTTTTTCTTGAAGTCCAATTAAGCTCCCCCAGGGCTTTTTCATATGAACTGTTTTCTAGCCTCATCTTATCCTTCTAATGTTTGTGAAGTTGATACAATAATCTACATGTAGGACTTTGCATTTGTATCTTAAATTTCATTGTACTTGATTCAGTCTATCATTCTAATCCATCAAGGTCTTTTGGGATTCCAAATTCATCCTGCATGTTAGTTATTTCTCCTGGCCTTACGTCATCTGTAGATTTGATAAGCGTGCCATCTATTCCTTTATTCAGAACAGTTAAAATGTTAAATAGAACAGTAGAGATGAACTTCATATGTCAGATATATTTTAACTGGAGTTGGGAGCACACTGGGACACTGGAGAATATTGCCTAATTGCTTATTTGGGGATATTTGGGAGCAAACTAAAAGTTTCTCCTACCCATCTCCACACACACAAATTTATATATATATATATATATATATACATACATATATATATTTACACATATGCGTGTGTGTGTGTGTGTGTGTGTTTATGGTCCCCATCACTATTTCTGGGGACTCATTAGGACACAATTTCTTCCACAGTACTGGCAAGACTCCAGCTATATTCCAGTTTTCAGCTGGCACAACCACCATGAAACATAATTATTTTCCTACTTCTCTAAACTCCTAACACTAATCCCTTGTCTAATCCCTCTCCCTTTTCTTCATTTCTCCTCATTCTCTACTTGACTCTCGCGAGTACCATAGTAAAACACGGTAGATAGGTAAAAGTCGGGATTACCTCTTGAATTGTGTCTAAGAATGAAAAGAAGTTATCATGCCAGGTAGAGGAAAGAACAGTCTATTTTCCTTTTCTATCTCAAGACTTGGTCTTGTCTTTCAATAACCTCCCACTATTAGTTGAAGAAGATACTGTTTTGTCACTGTCAGTTTATAATAAGAATTGGTTTCAAGGATGTAGATTACTCAGTTGTCATGGTGTTTTTTTACTTAAATTACTGCATTTAATAAATGCCCTTTATGTACATAGCATATAGACTATTAAGTCTGAAAGGAACATTCGATATCATTTATTTTGCCCAAACAAAATTTAAAAAATGAGAAAACTGAAATCCAGAAAAGTTGTGACTTACCCAAGACCACACATCATTATAGACAATAAAGAATGGCACATTGTAATTAAAATAATGCTAGAATTGAGGTTGAGAGCCCCAGATTTTAGTCCATTACTAGATTTATGGCTTTTATCAATTTACTTCAGTTGAGCCTCAGTTTCCTTGTTTGTAAAATGATTCCAAGAATACTTGCCTTTCCTACCTCACAATGTGGTTGTGGGCACAATTTGCAAATCTTAAAATGTTATTAAACTGCCTATACCCTTTGATTCCTCAATATTACTACTAGGTCTATTTCCAAAGATGATTAGGAAAAAAGAAAAGAAATCTACATGTTCTAAAATGTTTAAAACAGCTCTCTTTGTGGTGGCAAAGAATTGAAATTGCAAGGATGCTCATCAGTTGGGGAAAGACTGAACATACTACTGTGCCATAAGAAATAATAAGTTTAATGAACTTAGAAAACATGAAAAGATTTGCACAAAATAATGAAGAGTGAAATGAGTAAAGCCAAGAGAATGCAGTATGCAGTAACAACAATATTGTTTTAAGAAGGACTTCGAGGGAAAGCTAGGTGGTACAGTGAATAGAGCACTGGCCCTGGAGTCAGGAGGACCTCAGACACTTAACATTTATTAACTGTGTGATCTTGGGCAAGTCACTTAACCCCAATTACCCTGCCTTCCCCCCTCCAAAAAGACAAAAAAAGAGAATGACTTTGAACAAATAAGTCATGTTGACTATTATAAATGAATACCCAAATTAACTATGAAGGACATAGGAACAAAGATGCTATCTGCAACCAGAGAAAGAAATGATAAGTAGAAGTATGTATAAGTATATATATATACATATATATATATATACACATATATACAAATATGCCTATGTATGTATATGTAGACATAGATACAGATATATACATCTATTTGTGTTTAATGGTAACCATCTCTAGGATGGGGGGAAAGGAAAGAAAAAAAGAGAAAAAAGAAATTCACATGATAACTTTACTATACATATTAAAGGAATAGCAACTTGTATATAATAGATTTTCAGTTACATATGCAATCATCATTTTTATCATACTATGCTATGAAATGCTTGTTTTATTCCATAAATTTAAAAATAAATAATTAAATGGGGAAAAGGCAGGAGGGAGGGGTCATACAAATGTGTTACTTGTTTTTGTTAGTGGCAGAACAAGGACTAGAAATCAAGTCTTCTAAATCCTGGTCTAGTGCTTCATTATACTATACCAAAGTAATCCTGTGCTCAAAGTACCAGCAATTCTGGTACTCAGGGCCAGTACCATAAAACATGCCCATGCAAGCAGTTGATGAGGGGAAAGTAAAGGGAAGGGAAAGACCTTGGATTTTGAGACAGAAGCCCTCATAAAGGGAGAAACCCTAAAATATCACCCCATGGGGAGAGCCTAAGAGTCAAGGACATTGCCCAGATGGATGAATGAGACATATCAAGGATGTCTCTAGGAAGCGCTCACCTCAAGTAAGACCACTACAGGAGAACAAAGCACAATCTGGTAGCCTGTTATTTCAACTAATTATTCATGCTAACTAGCTGCAAATTTCAGGGGTTTTGTTCTTGTTTTGTTTGTTTGTTTAATTTTTTTTCCTACCAGTTATAAGAGAACCAGTGATGTCTAAATAAATTTCAGCACTCTGGACAAAGCCTCAATGCCCTGCCCTGGTTACAGCAGCTATCTGTGCTTACATTCTAGCATCTGGTAGTATTTTAAATAAATCACAGAGATGAACACACTATTGAGAATGAAACATTAAGATTTTTTTCCTTCCAAACCTCAAACACCTTGGAAACATGCTTGGGGAGAATTCCAAAGGAGTGGGTAGGTTGTTGATATTCCACACTATTGCCAGGAATTCATCTTTTAAACACCATGGTGAGTTTGAAAAGAGTCATTTCTTTTTCTTTCAAAGCTGCTGTTTATATTGTTTTTCTTTCTTTGACCCTTCTGACAGTCAAGGCTATAACTGATTAATGTTTCATGTTGGGGAGGGGAGAACTTCCACAAGAAAAAAAAGTTGTATTCATTCATTCATTATACAATTTTTTAAAAAATAGCATTGTGAAAAACTACATTATATGCTGAGGTAAATGTGAAATAAAGATGATACAGCTCTTCTCTGCAATTTTTTTATAATCTAAGAATGATAGGAGATATACAATTAAACGCAGTATAAATAATATGAGAAATGTTTACAAAAGTAAAAAGGTTTTGTGTGAGGTCAGATGAGCAAGAGATTGCTTTAAGCTCAGAGTTTCAAAAAAGGTTCCCTGGAAAAGGTGACATTTGAGCTGTACTTTGGATTATAAAAATACTAATACAGAGAGAGAGAGACATATGTCTATAACATATAGTTCTGTAATAAATATATATTTATGTGTATATGTATGCATATAGAGACATATTATATATCTATATATTATGGAAAGACAATTTAGCATACTAAACAGAGTATTATACTTGAAGTCAGAAAAACCTAAGCTAAAACACTACCTTCGACACTTAGTAGCTACATGAACATGAGTAAGTTAGTTAGGCTCTATGAAGCATAATTTTCCTATCCATAACATGAGTATAATACAGAGGGTCCCAGAATCTTAAAACCACACTAGGATTTTGGGATACACTATAGAAGTAACACCTACCTTACAAGGTTGTTATGAAGTTCAAATGGGATAGTGCATGGAAGATTCTTTGCAAGGTATGAAGAGCTATTTAGAAGTCAGTGATAATAATCCCATATAAATAATTATATAATGACACAATTATGATGATAATCAAAGGATTTTTTTAACCAGTGAGGGTTCTTCTTCTGCTAATATAGATCATGGCCAGTCTATATCTTTAAAGACAATCTTCACAACTAGTTATAGTTGAAGAAATCCTTCATCTTGCAATTAACCAGCTAGTGATGAGTCTTTTCAAACTTAGTCAACGAGCTGCCGTTTGGATAACACATTCACAGTCTTTTCCTTATTCCCACATACAAAACCTTTCCAGTTTGATTGAAATTGATCATTTATGCTTCACTGGCATAGCCTTTGAGGAAACAGGATCACCTTCACATCATGATGAAGTCCTAGAATAAAACTTAGGTGGAGTATAATTATGTTTATAATATGATACTGTCAAATAATTTTGTTGCACTAATGTACATAATGATATGGACCTTGTTTCTCCTCAAGGTCCTTTTAGCTGTTTTGAGTTTTTCTTCTGTCTATACAATCTTGGAGTATTATGGTGAAAAATAAAAATAATTCAATCCACAATCAAATACTAGGGCTTTCTTATGTTGACCATATAGATAGTTTGAAATCTGAAAGTCACACTTTTGCTTAATGTTGACTTTGAGGCAATTGCCACATATTTTCAGGCCCAAAAGAAGGAGGCAAGTTCATTCAACCCTTGGAAACAAAGAATTGCATGTCCAGATACGTGACTGGGCTGGAAGTGACTTCCCCCCACTATTAGACACACCAATGGTTAGCGACAAGCTAAGTAAAAAATATACAATCTTGTATAATAAAATAACTGGACTGAATACCTGTGTTCAAACCTCATCCCTGCTGCCAACTAGCTATGTGATTTTGGATAATTCAATTCATCTGACAGCATGAAATTCTCCACTGTGATTTTAGGGTAGAAAATTACTGCATAGGCAATAAGTTTGCAGAAAATATTCTGAGGAGACCAAAAAAGCTAAAAAAACAGTTGCCAAGGATAAATCAGGGACATAGTGATACAATTCTTTGTCTAAAAAAGGTGTTATA
>CM053580.1:501191263-501227734 GCA_028627135.1 Pseudochirops cupreus | reverse complement strand
CCCCCCCCCCCCCAATCAAGCCCCTCCTGTTGGGTTCCACTTGAGGCCCATTAAGGGGCAGGGAAGATTTTCAAATTCCTTTACCATTACAATCCCATATACAGATGAGAAAAATGTATATCCCTTTTTATTTCCTTTCAGTATTTTTCAAAGGTCTATTATATCTAACTTTTCAAAAATCCCATTTAACTCCTTAATTTCTTTCTTATTTATTTTATGATTACATTACCTGGAGCTGAGAGAAGTAAATTGAGACCCTCCACTAGTACAGTTTTACTGTTTCCTTCTGTAATTCATTGAATTTCTCTTTCAAAATTTTTTATGCTATACCATTTCATACATATCTGTTTAGTATTGATATAAATGCATTGTGTATGCTACCTTTTATGTGGTTTTCCTCATTATCACTTTCAGTTAGGTTTATTTTTACTTTTGCTTTGTCTAATATTGTGATTGCTATCTCTGCCATTTTTGTTTCAGTTGAAGCATGATTGATTCTGTTGCAATTTTTTATTTTAAAACGATGTGTCTTTCTGCTTCAAGTGTGTCTCTTGTAAACAACATATTGTTCAATTCTTTTTATTAGCTCATTCCACTGTCTGCTTCCATCTTATGGGTGATTTTATCCCCTTCACATTCACACTTATGACTATAAACCGTGTATTTCTTTCTGTCCTATTCTCTTCTATTTATCCTTAAAAAAAAACAAACAACTCTGTCCCTCCTTAAAAGTCTATTTTGCTTCCAATCACTGTTTCCTTTAATCTGCCCTCTCTAATCAAATTCTCTTCTCTTAACCCCTTCCCCTCCTCCTTTTTTTGGGGGTAACATGAAATTCTAACCCAATTGTATACATGTATGTATGTATGTATATACATATGTATTATTTCTTCTTTGAAACAGTACAGATGAGAATGAGATTCAAGCATTACCCTCTCCCTCCATTTTCCCTTCCATTGTAAAAACCCTTCCTTGAGCATCTCTTTTATGTGAAATAATTGTCTTCAGTGTTCCTCTCTTTTCCTTCTTATTTTGGTACAGCCCTCTTTCTCAGCTTTCCATTTTTCTTTTGATATTATTTCAGCTTAATAAACTCATACTCATACCCTCTATTAAGTAGAAGCCTTCTATCTACCTTAATGATGATACAGTTCTTAGGGGTTACATGTACCATCTTGCCACTTAGGAATGTAAATAATGTAACCTTATAAAGTTCCTTATGATTTCTTCCTCATGTTTGCCTTTTTATATTTCTTTTTAGTCTTTTGTTTGAATACCAAATTTTTTATTCAGCTTTGACCTTTCATCAGTCATGCTTAGAAGTCTTTAATAAAATAAAATACCCATGCTCTATCCCCTCCCCATGGGATTATAATCAATTTTCAATACTAAGTTTGAATACTAGTTTGAATACTCAGTATTGCTCAGTAGGTTGTAATCCCAGCATCTTTGCTTTGTAGAATATTATATTCCAAGCCATGTGTTCCTTTATAGTGATAGCTACTAAAACTTGTTGAATTCTGACTCTGGTGTTTGAACTGCTTCTTTCTGGCTGCTTTCAGTGTTTTCTCCTTGACCTGGGAACTCAGGAATTTGGCTGTAATATTCCTGGGATTTTTCATTTTGGGATCTCAGGAAGTGATGGGTAAAATCTTTTAATTTTCTTTTCTTTTCTAAGTTAAAGATATTTGAAATGTTTTACTTTATAATTTCTTGAAAATATGATGTCAAACTTTTTATTGTAACTTTCAGGTAATTTCTTAAATTATCTCTCCTTGGCTATTTTGCATGTCAGTTTTTTTCCAATGAGATATTTCACATTTTTTCTGTTTATGTTAATTATTTTGACTTTGTTTTATTCTTTCTTAATGCCCTATGTGAATTCCTTGGCTTCCATTTGACCAGTTGTAATTTTTAAGGACTTATTTTTTCAGTTAGATTTAGTCTTTTACTATTTAGCTAAATCTGATTTTTTTTTTAGGAGTTATTTTTAAGTGAAGTTCTGTATCTCTTTTATCGAACTGTTTATTGTCCCCCCTGCCAATTTTCTTGCATGGCTCTAATTTATTTTCTTACTTTTGTTCTTTTTAAAATCTCTTCTAGGAATTCTTGTCCAG
This sequence comes from Pseudochirops cupreus, assembly GCA_028627135.1. NCBI lineage: Eukaryota > Metazoa > Chordata > Mammalia > Diprotodontia > Pseudocheiridae > Pseudochirops > Pseudochirops cupreus. Next base: position 501,225,617 of record CM053580.1, on the reverse strand, counting down.
TTTGTGTCCAATCTACATTTTTCTTTGAGACTTTGCTTATAGATGTCTTCAAGCAATTGTCTTTGTCTCTTGAGTTTTCTTGTCACCATTGTAGTTTTTAAGCTTAAGTTCTTTTTTTGTAGTGGTTTGGTCATTTTCCCAGCCTATTTCTTGACTTTAGACTTTATATTGGAGTTGGGTTTTGCTTACCTCTTGGCGTAGGGGGCGGAGTGTGGAGGAGTGATGGCCTGAACTTCAGATTTTTATTATATGCTGTTTTCACAGCTAGCTCTGGGGGCCTGAAAGTTTTGATTGTTTCCAAGGTGGTATGATACACAGAGAAATTTGGTCACTGCCTTTTTGCTCTTCACTCTGGTCCTTACCCAGGGAGGGCTATTGCTCTCTTGTGACCACAAGTGCTCCTCACTTCTCTGGAACTGTGATTCAGAAATGGAATAATGGGTAATGGGGTTGCCAAATTACATTCGGTGCTTCATTTGCACTGATGTTAGCACTGACCATGCAGTTAACACAGGGGTCCCCTCTATTCTCTTTCTGATCAGTATTTAATCCCCTTACCATGTCTCTCCTGGCATCACTACTATTGCTGTTGCTATTGCTGCCACTATGAACACTGCTATTATCTCTAAAGATCATAGCAGGTGTTATTTCTTTATGTTCCAAACCAGTCCCCACCCCAGTTTCCATAGACATCTCTTGCTGTCCTCTTAAGTTTTACTGCACTAGAAAATGAGTCACTTTGACTTTTGATGTATTGTGTGATTTAGAATTCTATTTATCATAGTTTTAAAAAAAGGTATTTAGAGCTTATTGTTGGGAGTGCTTAGGAAAAAAATATGCTCCTTTACTCCACCATCTTGGCTCTGCTCCCTGTATAAAATCTTTATGAGTTATTTTTAAAAGAATTGAGGGTATCCTTGATGAGAGTATTAATAGATAACAAGAAGGCCTTCACAAACAATATTTAAAAATGGAACTCATCTTTAGCATTTCACACTTAACTGAAAGAAGCAAAAAGTATAAGATCCCAATGGTTATTGATTATAAAAAAAATAAATAAACATTTGATTCAGTGGAACAAAAGACTGCTTTACAGGTTCTTTTATGGTAAGATGTTTTCTATCCATGCGTTAAGATAATCTAGGATTCCTTGGAAGATATCACAGAAGTAATCTAGTTCAGTGACCTTCTTTGATAATCAATACCAGGTAATGCATAAAACAGAGTCTTTCTAAAAATATCTACCATGATCATGGAGATTTTATCCACAGTCTAAGTTAAAAGGGTATTTCCTTCAGATGGCGATTTCTCCTAGTTGCTCTTGTTTTCAGAAGATATTATATTATTTCCAACAAGCCCCAAGATATTTCAGAGCTTCACAGAAAGGGTCAATAGTTACTTAAAGGGCTCTGGCTTGTCCATCTACATAGGAAAGGCCAAGAAGGTAGAGTATCTATTATATACAATTTGACATGTATATCTATGGACATCCCATAGAGCTTATCTGGGACAGGTACTACAGATGAACAGTGAGCTGGGCCCAGACTTGCCAGGGATGAGAAGACTGGACTGGATTGCTTTCAAGTCATTTCAAAGTTCTTTTATTGATTTCAAGTATTCCAAGCAAAGGCCCGTCTTTCATGGCATTGAGATGTGGAAAAACATAACCTCCAAAGAACTAAGATAAAAATCAGACCAAGGGCAAATGAAATCTACATGGTTGGTGTGAATAGGCAATGGCATATGAAACCAGTAAGGAGATCCAAAGAATGGGAATAAAGAAAGTCATCAGGTAATATGACAGAAAGAGAAAATGGGGTGGTCATGTGACAATGTCAAGGCGTGACAGGTGATAGAGTGCTTGTGTCCCCTTGTGATACCAGAAGAAAGGGAAAGAAAACACTTATTTCTCTAGTAAGGGTTACATTTCCGAGATATTTAAGGAACTGATTCAAATCGATAAGCATCAGAGTCATTCCCTAATTGATTAAGGATTAAAGCATATGAATAGGCAGTTTTTAGAGGAAGAAACCTAAGATATCAATAGGCATATGAAAAAATTCTCCAGATAACTGATACCTAGAGAAATGCAAATTAAAACACCTCTGAAGTTCCATCTCACACCCATAAGAGTAACAGGGTTGCAACAAAGATAAATGACAAATGTTGGTGTATCTTTGTGAAAAATGGTCATGGCTGATCATTTTACAATATTGCTATTACTTTCTATACAGTATATTTTACTTTGCATCAGCCCATGTAAGTCTTTCTAGGTTTTTCTAAGAGCATCCTGCTCGTCATTTCTTATAACACAGTAGTATTCCATCATGAAGCAAAATTTGTTCAGTCATTCCCCAATTGATGGGAATCCTCCCAGTTTCCAGCTCCCTGCCACCAGAAAAGAGCTGACGTAAATATTTCTATATATGTATAGGTCCTTTTACATTTTTTTATCTCTTTTTGGATACAGATCTAGTAGTGGTACTACTAGTTCAAAGGGTATGTATGCATGGTTTTATAGCCCCTTGGGCATAATTCCAAATTGTTCTGAAGAATGTACCACAAGCTCTGATGTGCTAGTGCTCCTCCTTACCCTGGAACTGTCATCCAGGACTGTGACCTGGATCTATATGGGCAAAGCAACAGAATCCTGCTCTCCAGTGCCAGCAAAGAAACCCCTGTAATCTCCTCATCAGTTGTTCAACCTCTTACCATCTGTAGGCTGAGATCTCTGGAAGTAGCTGCTGCCACTGCTGATTCAGTGGCTCCCCAAGACTTCCTCCTGGTTTGCTGGGGCTGGGTCTATGCTGGACTGGTTAGTGTTGGACGGTGCTCTATTTTCACCCTGGTGCAACAGACTTTTTCTGCCTATCTTCTAAGTTGACTTTGGCTAGAAAATTATCTAACCCTGTCCTTTTGTGGGTTCTGCTGCTCCAGGAATTGTTTTATAGCATTATCTAATGGTTTTTGCAGGGTTTGGCAAGAGAGCTCAAGTGAGTTGCTGTCTTTTCTCCACCCTCTTGGCTCTACCTCCAAAATTTTAATTTTTTAAAAGGAAGTAAAGAAATCTTCTAGCAAGTTCAGTGAATACTCCCAGTGATGATTTAGAAGAAAATAGACAAAAATGGCACAGAATAGGCAAACATGGATAGATTTTGATCTGTATTGCTTGAGAGAACTTCCAAATTAATGAGATTATGGATCCACTGGCATTAGAGTAAAAGCTTTTTATGAACCATTATTATTTAGTATAATGTCCTTCCTCTACAACCAGTGTCTACTAGGTGTGGGGAACTTGTGACCTCAAGTCCACATGTGGCCCTCTATGTCCTCAAGTGTGGCCCTTTGACTGAATCCAAACTTCACAGTACAAATCACCTCAATAAAAAGGTTTGTTCTGTAAAACTGGAATCCAGGACAGGCTAGGCAGCGCAGTGAATATTGCACTGGCCCAGGAGTCAGGAGGACCTGAGTTCAAATCCAGCCTCAGACACTTAACACAAAAAACTAACCATGTGACCTTGGGCAAGTCACTTAACCCCAATTATTCTACCTTTTGCCTACCCCCCCCCCCAAAAAAATAAATAAAAGAACTTGAACCCAGTCAAAAGGCCATACCCAAGGACCTGGAAGGCCACATGTGACCTCAAGTCTGCAGGTTCCCCACCCCTGGACTCTAACCCATAATTCTCATTTAATAAATGTTTGTTAAGCTGAATTGAATTGAACTGAAAAATTATCATCTGATGCCTCATAACAGCGGAAGTACCGAGTTCTTCAGTGTTGTACCCAAAAGGCCCAAGTTGTGGAAGATCTTATACAATGGGAAAGGTTTTTAGCAAAGGCCCAGGAGCAGGCTAGATGTTAGCAGATGAACAAAGTATGGATACACCCATGGGCAGGTTTGTTGAATGGTCTTCATTTTGGGAGCCACAAAAACCCTTTACTAAGGCATAGAGGGGAACTGACACCCTCAAGAGTGGGACAAAAGTGTGCCCAAACCAAATCACAGATCCTTGAAGCAAGAAAACAGATATATAGCTCACTTTCTCAGGCAAGAAAAATAGTCTAGTGTAGTTTTTAGGAAGATTATCAACACTTAGGAGTTCAAATAAAAAGGGATTTCTGCTTAAATTCTAATGTTCTGGTTAATCCAGGTTCCCCTAAACTAGGATTATAGTGATTACTAGTACCTAGCTCCAGGGTCATATAAATCATGTGTCACAAGTCTCCATGCTGTCAGTGAAATTAGGAGTCAGGCACTGCCCAGCTCATCTGGCAGGTACATAAGTAGAAGGAAGAGTCACATCTGGTCAGACCATGCCAAAAAGGCTAGGGATGAATGGATTCACCCTTGACACAACTTCCAAGTTAGCATCCCCTCTAAATTCACAGCTGGAGTTTATTAGAATGACTTCATTTCCCACTTCTAAATTTTCTTTTCCTCTTTCATTTCACCCTTCAGAATAATTTCTCCAATCTCATTTCTTTACCTAATTTCCTCTTAGCCTATCCACTATTTCCTCTTTCCTGTCTCAGACAAGCCTAGATCCAATTGCTGAAGTCAGAGAAGCAAATCGCTGTCTAGGAATAATTCACTCTTTGGATGAGTTAGCTCATGGGGTACATCACCTATTAAGCCCCATTTTCTCTTCATTTCTACAGTAATCAGATACCTTTATTTAATAGACTAAGAAATTGAGCCACCAAGAAGAAATCTTTCTCTCTAAAACCCATACAGTGAGCCAGCTGCAAAGCTGAGATTAGAAATCAGATTTCCTGACTCCAAGCTCTTTGCCCTCCCTGGTAACACTATTTCCTGCCCTCCCAAATAATTTTGCTTTTTTCCCCTCTCTTTCCCTCCTGTCATTCTTTAATCTCCCACTCCCCATTCCTTTCCTCTAAGGGGGTGGCAGTGTCGGGGTTTGCGCCTATTTAATGGAGAATAAACAGACTGACCCAAACTAGCTGAGACATATTTACAGGGTGAGTTGGATAACGTCCAAGTTTTAGGCCACTGACAAGCAATAGCCCCTTGCTGAAGCACAGCAAGCATTGTTTCTGGGCAAGAAGGCATGCCCCTCTCATCAGCTGGTCTGTTCCTTGCACTGTAATAATGAAGTACAAACTAATTGGTGCTTCCTTTTCATCAATGGAAATGGGAGCAGGAGACAAAAGAAACCTGCCAGAAGTTAAGTACAAGTGAGCTTCCAAGATCCATCATTTCAATGGCTTTGCAGTAATATTTAGAACATGCCTTAATAACTAAGACATATATCCTTGGGCGGGTCAGTTGCACGTAAAAGACATCTGGCATGTATTTTCTGGTCTAAAATTATAGCATTCCTCCTCAAGCGGTTTATATTTCTAAGAAGAGGGAGAGAAGAAGAAAAAAACATGATGAAGTACTATCCTGACAATTTGTCGCTAGACATAAAATAAAAATTAAAAGTCCAGAGCTGTTATTATGTTTTTAAAAAATGGAAGTAAAGGAATTTTGCCAGGGTGTTAACTGTAGATTTGCTTATTTTCTTGTCACTCTAAAAAGTTATCTGAGTTTGGAGAACGTTGGTCATGTCATATTTTATTAGAGGAGTGTCAAGAAGTTCCCAGAGTCATGTGGGCAATGGGAAACTCTGAACTTTCACCAGCAATGTGAGGAAAAATGTTGTTCTCTTTTTTTTAAGTCATTAAGGAAAACTAATTTCTGTAGTGAGTGCTGATTTCTCCTGGGAGTGGACACGCAAATGTCAGTGAGCAGAACAGCAAGCCAGAGAAAAGAAGAGAACCTCCGTGAAGATATTTCAAGAGTGCTAGTAGAAACGGCTGTGTTTGTATCAAGCAATAGCCCAATGGAATTTCACTTCTTAGGTAGAAGACATGGGAGATACAGAAATACCTTCTCTTACCAACATGCAAGACATTAGATTTGATGGAAAAAAAGGAAGGAAGAGGAAATAGTGACAATCAGTATTCTTCTAACCCCATATGCACTCATTTTACTTTCCTCCATACCACAACTTTCCCCATTGTGGTTTTGATATATCCCAAGTCATCATAAGAGATAAAATGGGAATTCGGGGGAGGGGGGATGTTACAGAATCTGCAGATGATATACAAAGGGCAACAGACAGCACAGAAAAATACTTAACCTGAATTTCACAATAAAGTCCTGGAAATATCCCACCAAAGGAAAAGAACAAATTCAGACTTCTCTTGTATGAAGGGAGGACCAAAAATTTTACATGCATTTTCCAGATTGCAGGGGGCAAGGCACCCCTAATGGCCATGATGTGGAAGGGGTAACTGTATAAGTGACCTGAGACGGGTTGTTTCAGGGTTTTTGGGTTTTTTTGCATTTGTATGAACCAATGCCTAATATAGTACCTAGAATATAAACGGTACTTATCACACGCTTGTTGATTGCTATCTTACATCCCTTTAGCTTTCTGGAATGCATGCATGCAGTACTGTAACTCAGGAGGGGCGACTGGAGCTTTGTTCCAAGGCACTGACATTTAGAGGCTGCTTATAATACTTACGTCCCTTCAGTAGCTAAGAAAAAACAGTGGTTAGCACCCAGTTGGCAACAAGAACTAGTGAAAATGGGAAACTCAAAGATTGTATGCTTTTTCCTCTGGAAGTGACTTTACTCCAGATAAGTTCCTTCATAGTTCAACTTTATTCTGTATCTATCCATTTCCCCAAAGGGGTAATTTCTTAGTATGCATGAGTCTTTAGCCATATACCATGCACCTATGTTCTGAAATCTTCTCTCCCAACTCCAAATTTAAAAAAAAAAATGATTTGAGGGCCCCTGGGCCCAGATGCAAAATAGATAAATGGGTAGGTAGAGAGACAATGTTTCTGTATGTCTGGAAATGGTCAGCTGGGCTATATTATTCCAAGTGTTTTCTGTGGATAAGATCTCTATTTTAAATGTTTGTCTATCAGGGCTTAGAATGTCTATGTTGGTCCTTTGCTAGCCAGTTCCCAGCTTCCTCTGAGAACTTGAGAGAACTTTCCAGAATTGCTACTTAATTATGAAAACATGATCTTTATGCACCTCGACCTCTCTCAAACATTCAAATCCTCACTTATAAATACAATTTGTCCTTGGAAGGAAGGGCATAGCAACTCAGCGTAGTGGATGGTGTATAGGAAGTTCCTGAACTTACTAGCTGTCTGTCCTGAGATAATGATTTAGCCTCCTTAAACCTCAGTTTGCTTACCTGTAATGTGGAGATAGTAGCAATTACTTCACAAGGGCTGTTACAAGGATTGAATGAGAACATACCTGTGAAGGGCTTTGCTCTCAAAGAGCTATATAAGTACGAGTTTTTATTATTATTAACAGATTAATAGACTGGTGAGGCAACACTGAGCAGAGACAGGGATATCGGTTCTGTTGCAGAATCTTTCCTGTTCCTTTCTAAGAATTTTATTCAGTTTTGTAGCTCTCTGTGTAATTGGCAGGGGAAAGTTAGGTTCCCAGTAGGTTTCAGATCTCTCTGGATTTTAGGGCCCAGTAAACCAATATCTGTGAGCATTTATTTTTCATACATACACACACCCACACCCACACACATGTATATATATATACACAGAAGCTATGGTTTATCCTAATACTGATATTAGTGTTGTTCCATTTTCATGAAATCATTTCTTCAGATTGCTCCTGGTCCAGCCCTCTCAGACACACAGAGATGTCTCAGATTAGTCCTGTCTCTGCCTCTAGAGACCAGTTCTCTGATTTATATTTCCTGGCCTTCTATCTTAGCGGCCAACATATGATGACTATATTACTGTGTCCCTATGCACTACCCAGAACTTAATATGTTCCTTTATTAATATTTGTGCCCTTGTGTAGTATATGTGTCCCCTTAAAAAGGATCCATTCTCAAACCAAGATGTTTCCCTATTCCCTGTGATTTTCCAACTTTCTAAGGTGTTCATTCAAAAGTATTAAACCAGGAAAATTCTAATTAGAAAATCAGCAGCATAGTGCTAAGCTAATAATAACATGTTAACAACAGCAGTAGACAAAAAGGACATAAAGTAATATTACACAAAGTACCAGTATCTAATAAAGTAGATTTGTTTCTTTATTTGTCAAATGAACTGGTAAAATTCGATGATCTCTAAGGTCCCTTTGAATTCTGGGAGTCTTTGTTCTAACATTCCATGTGCTAAGGCCCCTTCTACCTCTTTTTAATGTTCCAACATTCTGTCTTCTTAGACTCTTTCTAGCTTTAATATTTTATGTTATAAAATACCTTCCGGTTCTAACATCCTACATCCTAAAGTCCTTTCTATCTCCAAAACTCTGGGATTCTAGAACTCTATCAGTGTCAATATATAATTTGGGAGAATGACATGACTGCTCTGTCATGTCTCATGTGCTCTCATATTGTCTTCCCAAGCTTCCTGCCCCACATCTGGCTCATAGACCACATACCACCTCCCTGCCATGATACCATCCAAACCAAACATCAATGTAGGACACATTAATAACAGCATAGAGTAAAACAATAGCAGTATAGGGCTACATTGGTATACAGTCAAACCTAAAACTTGAAGGGTCTTAAGTACAGTCCAGTAATGGCAAAACTTAAAATATCTCTAAACTATTAAGTCATTAAATGGAATCTATCTGCTCATACCCAGGAATATGTGTTGTATAGGCATTAAAAGTTTGTGTTTGCTATGCACAGGGGCCATATTTCTGAGAAATAAGAAGCCAAGTCCATTTCAGTACATTTCAGTATGCTGGAAAGGTAGTTTGTTGAGCATTGGGCTCCACTGTGGATCACCAAGCACAGCAAACAAAAGGCACAATTCAATTACAGATGTGGTCCTGATCACTTTTTCCAATGCTACACACGTTGTATTTTCGTTACATTCAGGATGCCATAATCTCTTGTCACTTGAGTTGTCTCTAAGAGTTGCTTCGAACTTATCTGCTTATTTTAGGCTTCTCAAAAGCTGAACCATTTTCTTGTAGGGCACACTTACTCTTCCTGACAAGCAGGTAAAAGGCCAATTATTTTAGGACCTCATCATCACTAATAAATGGCTACTTTGGGGGCAGCTAGTTGGCATACTGCATAAAGCACTGGTCCTAGAGTCAAGAGGACCTGAGTTTGAATCCAACCTCACACATACTAGCTGTGTGACCCTAGGCAAGCCATTTAATCCCAAATGCCTCACACAAAAAAGCTATTTTTAATTAGAAACATTCAAGTAGGCATTATTTTCTTCTCTAGTATGCTAATATTTGTGTTATTAAAATTCAATGTATAGACTCCAGTATTGGAAAACATGCCAACCCATATCTGGCATATTTTCCTCAGTTCCTGGAATTGCATTTTATGAAAAGTATTAACAAATGGGCTCATTCAGAGGGTGATAAGGTTAGTGAGATGACTGTGGGCCATGCCAAATAAGAACCTGTTAAGGTAACTGGGATGTTAAGCATAGGCAGGAGAAAAGACTTTGGGGATACAATGTACCTATCTTCTAATACTTTAAGGGATGTCATATACAAGAGGAACTTGACTTGGTCTGCTTGGTTCTAGAGAGTGGAAACAGGAGAAATATGTGTAATAAAAGATAGATTTAGGTGAGATATAAAGTAAACTCTAACTATTAAGAGTGGCCCAAAAGTGGAATGGGATTCCTATCACTGGAGGTCTTTAAACAGAGATACATAGATACATAGATATTTTATGAGGAATTCTTATTCATACATTGATAAATTGTCCCAGAGCACCTGTGAAGTCTCTTTTAGCTCTGAGATTCTGTGTAAAAACCTCTGGATTAGTATGAGAGTTCTCATTGCATGGGATTTCACACTTGCAAGTTAAGTCAGTCATCCTCAGCAAATGTCCTATTCACTAAGGAATGTTGAACATCTAGGTTATGATCAAAATCATGCAGGTGGTAAGTAGCTTTCTAGGTAATTTACTTTACATTTGCACACTCCCTTCATCACTTTCTTAAGGCAATAATAGGGATTGCAGGTCTTTTATTAGTATCCCCATTAAGTTATCTTTCTTTACTTTTGTGAGGGGAGATTAGACAATAAATCATTAGCAGAGATTCTTAAGTTGTGGTCTAGTTCTTTGGATGGATTTCAAGGGGTTCATGAATTTGTATGGGAGGAAAACTTATTTTTCCCCCCACTAACCTCTAACTGAAATTTAGCATTTCCTTTAATTATGAATGTAGGTAACAAATCATTATTTTTAGAAGAGGTCCCTAGGCTTTACTAGACTTCCAAAGAGTTCCATCATGCACTTCACACACACACACACACACACACACACACACACACACACACACACACACACAATTAAGATCCTGTCCCCCATGGCCTTCTTACCTATAAACTGAATTTTTAATGTGTTTGGGTATTTCCAGCTCGTTCTTTTTATCTATGCTGCTGGCCCACAGAAATTGTTTCACTCACCATCTGCAATGCCTTTAAATCACTACCCTTTATTTTAGATGTCTATCCTTCAGATGGAATGTAGTCATATTTGAGATGTGGGCTGTACTATCATCTTGGTGGTCTCTAGTTCTCCTATCAATAAATTAACAAGCATTTTTTCAGACACTTATTGTATGTTGAGCTCTAAGGAGTCAAATAAAAAAGTGAAACTGCTGTTACCCTCAAGGGGCTGTCATTTTATCATATTTTGTTGTTGTTGTTGGCAGGCATATTCTAAGGTAAATAAAGGGTGTCTTTAGCACCTCCAGGGATTGGCATAACACCAATTCTTAGGCTGGAAAAATCACAATTTAATGTTTATTGCTATTTGAATGGGCATCATTTTACAGATTTATCACAGTCCACAAAATTGCCAGCAGGGAGATGCCAATCCTCCTATAGCTATTGGACTAAGTGGTTTCTAATATACTAAAAACAATCCATTATTCAAATGGCTTTTACTCTCTCCCTTCCCTGGGATCTTCCTTTTGTAGCCATTCATGATCAAGCCCTTAATATGTTTATGCTTAGGTACAGTGAAATAGATCTCTATCCTATCCTATCTATTTCTACCAACTCTCCTCAATCCATCTCAATTGTTTCTTTAAAAAAATTTTTTTGCTTAATTTTTAATTTTTGTTGTTTAATTGTAATTGATTTTTAATAGTTTTTGATTCACAGTAAAATGAAAGGGATAGGTTAGATAATTTCTTTTAGGCTTCCAAGCCCATGGATTTCTTAGTTTACATGTTACAGACCATAGAACAGAAGAATATTTCATATTCTTCCCCTTAAATCTCCTTAACAAGCCTCCTTCCCCAATCAGTTCTTTGTGGATATTCCACGTCCTCCATGAATTCTACCTAGACATCATGTAGACATATTTTGCTTGTTATCAATTTTTATGTTTTAATTCTTTGTATATTTTTTACTAACATTTCCGTAGCAGTATCTGAACATATATTAACTTTTGTAACCCTCACTAATAATAGAACCCTTTGAAATCATTTTTATTTACTCACCCCTTCTCCTCCTCCTCCCTCAGGGTCTTTCTATGAACTTGTCTCTTTCTATTACTGTGAAAAATCTATGGTTGCTTTCTCAGAACTTGTGATAACAAGTAAATTCTTCTCTAGTCTGAGTAATTTGCTTTCTGTTTGCATATTCCTGAGAACACCTTCTTAAGAGAGTAAGAGAGATTGCGTGTCTTCCATTGGCTTATTCATTAACTTTTCCTTCTTTTTCTTTGATAGAAATGCTGGAGGAAGTGTTCACAATATGTGTACCCTGCTTGTGGTTTGAAAGACACAATTGCCAATATTGCCATGAACATTAAAAATAAAAGGATGATACAGAGCATAGTTCAGAAAAGAAAGCACTAGCTTTGGGGACAAAGTGCAAATCTTGACTCTCACTTGTACTAGTCAATTTACTTCTCTAGCTCTCAGTTTCCTAATCACTAAAATGATCAGCAAAATTTTTATATCAATTCCAGCTCTAATTGAGCATCCAATGTACAACAAGGTTAGTTTTATGTTTTTCATTAATGCAGCAATATTTTGGTATAGTTTTTTTTTAGGTCCATGTATTTATTTCTTTTTTTTAAATTTATGTTTATTTTGAGTTTACAACATTCATTTCCACAAGGTTTTGAATTACAAATTTTCTCCCTGTCTTTCCCCTATGCTCTACCCCAAAACAGCGATCTCAATGAATACCTCCTCCCCCAATCTGCTCTCTCCTATGTCCTCCCTCATACCTCCTCTAACTTTCTAGTAGGGCAAGATGGATCTCCATACCCCAATGCCTGTATATATTATTTCCCAGTTGCATGTAAAAACATAATAATTTTTTTTAACATTTGATTTTAAAACTTTGAATTCCAGATTCTTTCCCTTCTTTCCTCATCACTCACCCTTACTGGGAAGATAAACAATTCAATTTAGTTTATACATGTGTAGTTATGCAAAATACTTCCATAATGGATATATTTTGAAAGACTGACTACATTTCCTTCCATCCTATCCTGCCCCCCACTTTTTCTATTTTGTTTGACCCTGTCCCTTTTCAAAAGTGTGTGCTTCTAACCACCCTCCTCCCCCAATATGCCCTCCCTTCTATCATCCCCCCTCTTATCCCCTTCCTCCCTACTTTCCTGTAGGGTAAGATGTCCAATTTAGTGTGTATTTTATTCCCTCCTTAAGCCAAATTCAATGAGAGTAAGATTGACTGATTCCCTATTGTGTTCCCGTTCTTTCCCTCCATTGTAACAGTTTTCCCTTGCTTCTTTTATATGAGATAATTTGCCCTATTCTGTCTCTCCCTTCTCCTCTCATTATATTCCTCTCACACCTCTTAATTTTATTTTTTAAATATCATTGCTTCCTATTTAATTGATCCTGTGCCCTCTGTCTATGTATACCTGTACCCATATATACACACACTCACATATGTATTCACACACACATATATCCTTCTATATAGACATATATATGTATGTATACATATATATACATTTATATTCCCTTCAACTATCTTCATACTGAGATTTTTCCATGTAGGAATGTAAATAGTTCAACTTTGATAAGTTCCTTATGATTTCTTTTCCATGTTTACCTTCTCATGCTTCTCTTGCTTCTTGTATTTGAATGTCAAATTTTCTATTCAACTCTGTTTTTTTTCATCAAGGATGCTTGAAAGTCCTCTATTTCTTTGAATGACCATATTTTCCCTTGAAACATTAGACTCAGTTTTGCTGGGTAGGTGATTCTTGGTTTTAATCCTATCTCCTTTGACCTCCAGAATATCATATTTCAAGCCCTTTCATCCTTTAAGGTAGAAGCTGCTAGATCTTGTGTTTTCCTGATTGTGTTTCCACAATATTCAAATTGTTTCTTCTTGGCTGCTTGTAATATTTTCTCCTTAATCTAGGAACTCTGGAACCTGGCTATAATATTTCTAAAAGTTTTCTTTTTGGGATCTTTTATAAGAGGTGATCAGTGAATTCTTTCAATTTCTATTTTGCCCTCTGCTTCTAAACTATCAGGACAATTTTCCTTGAGAATTTCTTGAAGGATGATTTCTAGGTTCTTCTTTTGATCATGGCTTTCAGGTAGTCCAATAATTTTTAAATTATTTCTCCTGGACCTATTTTCCAGGTCAGTGGTTTTTCCAATGAAATATTTTACATTGCCTTCTATTTTTTCATTTGTGTGGATGTGTGTTATAGTATCTTGATTTCTCATAAAGCCATTAACTTCCATTTGCTCCAATCTAATTGTGAAGGAATTATTCTCTTCAGTGAGCTTTTGAAATTCTTTTTCCATCTGTCAAGTTTGATTTTTTAAGGCATTCTCCTCATTGGCTTTTTGAGCCTCTTTTTCCATTTTAGCTAATCTATTTTTAAGGTGTTATTTTCTTCAGTCAGGTTGTTGACTCTCTTTTCAGGATTTTTTTCATCATTCTCATTTCTCTTCCCAATTTTTCCTTCTCTTCTCTTACTTGATTTTCAAAATCCTTCTTGAGTTCCTCCATGGCCTACAGTCAGCTCGTATTTTTCTTGAAAGCTTTTGGTGCAGGAGCTCTAACTGTGTTGTCTTCCTCCCATTCCATACTTTGATTCTTTTTGTCCCCAAAAAAGGAACATAAGGTTTGGTGGCTGTACTTGCTTTACTTCCTTTGCTTGCTTATGTTGCCACTCAGTTACTTGACTTTTGAGCACTTTGCCACAGTAGAACTCTGCTTTCAGAGAGGAGAGCTTTGTCCCAAATTTCTGAGATTTTCACAGCTTCCAGACCTATTAGTTAAGTGCCTTCTCTGAAGCCCTCCACATGCTCTGGCTCACTGTCACATACCTCATGACCACCACCCAAGACCACGATCCAGATCCAGGAAGGTTAAGGCAAGAGCAATTAACCTCTGAATGGTCACTTGGTACCCCTACAATCTGCAGGCCAGGATCTCAGAAGCAGTCATGGGGCTACAGCTATATGGCTGCCACACCTCCTCCACTTCTTATTCCCAGGGCAGAGCTAAAAGTGCTCCATCCCCCTCAGTTCCAACAGAGTTCTTCACTGACCTTTTACTTTGTCTTTGACATTTATTGGTTGATAATTCTGGAAACTGCCACAGCTGCTGGTGATCTACTCTCTCAAAGTCTTCTCCAGCCTCTGCTGGTCAGGGCCACCCTGGGGCTAAAACCACAGGCTCACATGGGCCTGGGCTGGGCTCCCAGTGTGCTATGATGGAACCTTCCTGTCTGTCTGCCAGGGTACCTTCATTTGTTTCTCTCTGTCACTTTGTGGGTTCTGCAGCTCTAAAACTTGTTTAGAGTCATATTTTATAGGTATTTGAGGTTGTTATGGGAGGAGCTCGTGGAGTTTTCCTGCTTCTACACCACTATCTTGGCTCCATCTGTCTTGGTATACTTTTAAAATAAATATATCTGATATTTTTACCTTGCTGAATTCTTAAGGAAACATTTCCCTGAAAGAGTAAGTTATAGCCCTTTTTTTACTTGAAGGAGATTTTGATTTACTTTCTAAAAATTTCTCCTGGAGATTTTACAACTTTGTTGGGAAGGATTGTAAGGCTTTATTTTCCATTTTTAAGTTATCTGAACTAGTCTATAACCAATCATTCCCTAATGTTAAGGGGTCAAAAGATAAGAGCAATTTTCATGAAAAGAATTATTTAGTATCATATGGGAAAAGCTCCACATTACTATTTATTAGAGCAACATAAATCAAAATAATTTCATATTGTGCAAGTTGGCAAAGATGAGAAAAGATGAACAGTCAATGTTAAGTCAAGTCAACAAGCATTTATTCATTCCATACTATGTACCAGGCACTAAGTACTGGGATTATAAATACAAGGAAAAAGAAGGCCATCCCTGCCCACAAGGAGCTTACATTCTAACGGAGGAAGGAATCATATAGAAAGGAGTAGCAAAGGTGTGGACTAAAAGAAATCAGGAGTGGACCCTAGGAGTGAGCCTAGATGACCTGGGTAATTTCTTTAAAATTATGGAGGAATTGATCATCCAGAAGAATGGGCTGCAGGTGTAGGGTGATCTTCCTGGGTGAGAAAGTTTCTGGAGAAGAGTGATCTTTTGGAGAAGTTGTGGAGAAACAAGGACAATGATTTGCTGATCATGGATTTATGAATCATGTAAATGTTCTGACAATCAATCTAGAATTACGCTAAAAAAAGTAACTAAAACATCTGTACTTTCTGATGCAAAGATATTACTGTTAGGCATATACTTCAAGAAAATCAAAGACAGAAAGTAAGGCTTATAGATAAGAAAGAAAGATCAAAATGTTTATAGCCATACCTTTTATTGTAATCAAAGAACTAGAAATAAAGTCTATATTCATCAACTGGATAATGACTTTAAGAAATGAAAAATATGATGAATGCAGAAAAGCATCAAAAGAATTATATGAACTGATACCAAATGCAATAACCAGAGTCAGGAAATGACTGTAACAATGGAAAGAACAACAACAACAGTAACACAAACTGTAAAACAAAAAAACAAAGCTATAAAATTGTATTGTTCAACCTTGGCCCCAAAGATTAAATATCAGAAGACTTCTCTTTTACCTTCTTTGAAGACATGAGGAAGCATGCGTGTAGAATGCAGAATATGATATTCAATTTGTTTGATGTGTTGGTTAGCACTGATGAGCTGTTTTTTCTTCTTCTTTTGATTTTATGTTAAAAAAGGATGATTTTTTGGGAAGGGAAAAAAGGAATTTATTAACTGGGAAATGTAAGCAATACAGAAAACAAATGTTATCACAAAAATTATTTTTTAAATGTCATTTTGCTTTAATTGACCAGGATATCTTTTCCATATTATCAGTTGAAATCTATAAATTTTGTAAATTTCTTCTGTTTCTATAGTAACAAACAATCTCATTCAACCAAACTACTTTCCAAATCACATCGTACAGCATAATGATCTCTGGATTTATGCATTTAGAGGATCTGGATTTTTATATCCTGCCTCTACTATGTCTCAAAATTTGACCTTGGAAACAATGATAAAATATGAAATTCTTGGAAATATTCATAAAATACTGTGTCACCTTTAAATCAAAGGAATAGATGACCCACATAGTCTCTAAGTTCTCGGTTAGATCTAAAATCTTCTAATTTCTTTATCTTCTATCCTCTATTCTAAAAATTGTTTATTAGGAAGAGCTAAGATATTTTTGGAATTGAATCCATATTTATGATTTGAGGAGCTGAACATGGCCAGGATATATGTGCTGGGATCCATTAGAGATCCCTAACCTGGAAAAATTACATCAAAAATGCCATGAAAAATCATGTGGTAAAGCCATGTCTAAGTTTACTACAAATTTATCCCAGTATAAATACACGTGCAAAGGATGGCATTTGTGGAACTTCATAGAATTCTGAGAATGCCAGGACCAATCCAAGTAAGTGGCAAGGACACTTCAAAAATTCTGCAGACAAGTCACATGAACACAAATGTTATTTTTTCCACTGTTCTTTCTGGTATCCAACATTCTTTGATTTTACTTACTCAGTTTAGAATGCGACCCTTCCTCCACCCCATTGCCTTATGACCTGGTGTTTGTAGCATTTTTGTGGGGATAGTAAATGATTCCATACCTGTCAAAGAGATGTTGACAGTGGCAGCTGTTAATAGGTAAGTAGGACAGATAGCATAAATACACAGGAAGAAAGACCTTGAACTTCTCTTTTTTCTGTTTGCTTGAAAAAGTGATTGATGTTTTGTATAGAGAGCTGAATATGGTTTCAGAAGACCTGAATTTGAATTGTGAGTCCAAGATTTACTAATTATATGAACAAGTCACTCACTTCTTCCTTATCTCAGTTTCCTCATCTGTAAAAGATCATAAAATTATAGATTTGGAACTAGAAAATGTAGGGGGGGCATTCTTAAATTATGATTCATGAACTTTTAAATAACATTTTGATAACCATTTCAGTATAATTTATTTCCTTTGTAATCATACGTATTTTATTTTATGCATTTAAAAACATTTTACTGAAGATTCTATAGGTTTCACTGAGACTGCCAAAAAGGGTTATGATGCACAGAAAAATATTATGAACCTCTGACTTAGATAGCCATCTTGTCTCACCTTTGCTTTAAAGAGGAGAAAATTGAAGCCCAATGTATGGTTTGATGGGAGGCAGGAAGAGATATATCTTTACAATCTTCTCCCCCTTTATTTCTCCAAGACAGCTTGATTCCAGGCAGGAGAGGGGAAAATAGGAGGTTGGAATGGCAAACAGTTCGCTACTCTGCTCTCCTCAAGGAGAAAGGTGCTTTATACCTTTCTATTCCCTTACTTATTCTAGGTGATATAACTTTTAGGTCAAGCTAAACTTCTGATCGCTATTTCTTTTCTTTTCTTTTTTCTTTTTTTTTTTTGGCTTTTTGGAGGGGGAAAAGCAGGCAGTTGGGGTTAAGTGACTTGCCCAAGGTCACACAGCTACTAAGTATTAAGTGTCTGAGATCGGATTTGAACTCAGGTCCTCTTGACTCCAGGGTGGGTGCTCTATTCACTGCACCATCTAGCTACCTCCTGATCACCATTTCTAAATGGATAAAGAAGGACTTTTTATCCAGCGCTTAAATTCCGTCACACTAAATGCTGCTTTCACATTAAGCACACAAAGTATCTCATTTTATTCAAATCAAAGCAAAAAGGAATTCAGAGAAAATAGACATATGACAATACGTACCAGACAAAACAGGTTTAGGAAGCTCTCCCATTTGGAGTGAGATAAAGCAATTCAATCAAAAGAGAGTTTCAGATCTCAACTGAAGAAGAAATTCCCTGAAGTTTCTCATGTAGCAAGCTGGAGATAGGGATAGGATCAAGTCTCCTTGTTTCTGTAAAGGGAATTTGGAATCCTGATCATTTCCTCTCTTGAGGAAATTCAAATTCAGGTCTTCTGAAACCATATTCAGCTCTCTATACTGAAATATAGAAGAACCTGAAGAGAGTGAGGAAACTGGATCTCATTTCTTTTTTCTTCTTTTCTCATCAACTTCTCCTTGCCCTTCACAAATGAATGGGGCATTGATGGTCACCAACACGAAGACTTTATCACACAACTGACCCTTCAAACCAGGGTTACATTTTCATGGCATGCTTGTTGTACTCTTCAGCATCCTGGTCACCCCTCTCTGGGTACTCTGATTCTTATTAATGTCCTTTCTAAAAAGGTGATACTGTTATCTGAATGTAGTTCTTCAAATGGAGTTTGACCAGGACAGAGTACCCATTATATTTATATCACTACCACACATATACAGATATGTATATGTGTACATATGTTGTATTCTACTAATAATTTAGAACCCATTCTCCCCACATTGGTCCTAGTAAGAGATGATACATAACTCAAATAAATAATCACATATGTAAAAGTGGGAGAAAAAAATGGATTTTCTGTGGATTTTAATTAAAATAATCAGGCTATTTTTATTAAGAACATATTAACCTTTAGCCCACTTCCACTGAATACATGTTAATGATAATGAATCAAAATCAGAGATAACCATTTCTAAAAGAGGCACGCATGCGTGTGCACACATTTGCACATGTATAGTGAAATCATCCTACAAAGCACTAGTAGTATAGTAATCTGGACTACCTGACTTCCTAGAATAGACACTAGTCCCCACAATATTAACCCTTTCATTCCCAGGAACTTCTGTCCAGGGACCTCATGCTCTGATTGATAGTTTCCTGAGTTGTCCACATCTAGGTCACACTCCTGGCATGATTCACTTAACTCCCCCATTACTTCTTCTCAAACTGCCTTTATACCTGGACCAGAACTATGCCACTATAGAAATAAAAAGATAAAACCATTTTTGTGGTTTTATGTGAATCCATCCATTAATGTGAATCCGTCCTTTTGTTTAACTGCAATTTCTATAGAATAACAGATTTAAAGGCGAAATGTACTTCAGAGATAACTGAGGCCTAGAGAAGTCAAGTGAGTTGCTCCAAGTAATGCAGGAAGTGGATGAATTGAGATTTGAAGCCAGGTCTTCTAAATCCAGTGATCTCTATGGTTACCACAGTATCTCCTGCATCTAATCCAGGACTGTCCTAGAGGCAATGCATTCCTGTTGAAGAAGCAATTGTTAAGTCTTCAAAGTGAGCATTTGTGTCTCAGAAATTGGCAAAAGCTACAAAATGGGGCTGAATATATTGTTTTGTTGATTATATAGACTTAAGAAAACAGTTATGAAAATGTTAATAATTCAGATTGAACTTAAAAGTGTATTGTGGATGTCTTTGTTTTTCTGGAGAGCCAGTTGTTAAACATTTATCAGCACACCCCTGTCCTGATCCAAAAAGGGGAGCAGGAGGAATAATTTACTCAATTCAGGAAGAACACCGACTGGGAAAAGGTACTGGATTTAAAGACAGAGAATTCGGGTTCAAATTCCAGGTCTGTTGTTTTCTAATTGTGTAACTTTGTTCAAGTCACATAACTTCTCAGATGCTGAGATTCTTACTCTGGAAAAAAAAATTAGTTTAGACTAGATGTTTTTGGGCATCCTTTCCAGTTTTAGAGCTATAAAACTATGAGCAAAAAATAGTCTCATTGAACTATGTCAGGAATATGGTAGATTCTCAAAAATATTTTTGAATGTAAATAAATAATAGCTAAAAGCATAGCGTGCTTAAAAATTTGTCAGGCACTTCCCATACATCATTTCTTTTGAATTTACAAAAACCCACAAGGTAGGTTGTTCATTTGTTATAATATGTTCAAGCTTATGTTGTTTAAAGTCCATATTTGTAGCATCTCTCCACTCTCTTTATAAAAAAACCTATGATATAAATATTTGTGGCATGCTAGTCTTCTGAGTAATCAATAAATCTTGTCTTAGGCTATCAGATAAGATAGCATATGTATAACATTTTATAAGCCTTAAAGCACTATATAAATGCTAGATATATTTTGATGATGATGATTATGATGCCCAATTTACAAATAAAGAAGTTGGTTCAGAAGGTTGGATAATGTGTCCAAGTTCAGACAAGTGGCAGTGGCAGAGTTAGAGTTTGAATCCAAGTGTTGTGATTTCATATTCAATGTTCTTTCCTCATTGACAGTGAGTAGACTAGCTGGCCAACCATTTTCATCCTAATACTAGTCATTAGTCCTTAATTGTATGCAAAAATGTTAAGAACACACTCAAACCAAATGAAATACTTATGGATGCACTCCATTCACCATATCATATTAAAATACAGAATTCTCTTCAATTCAAATCTCATTAAACTGTCACACATTTTTCTGCTTTTACTTGTAACTTATCAAGATATTTATGTGCATATGTGTGCCTATATATCTTGGTAATCAGCTATGATGGGAGAGGAAATACTGGGAAAAAAGTATTTGACAGTTTAATGAGAGTTTGTGACATCTGTTTTCCAAGGCTTGATTAAGTGTTTCAGTAGCTCCTTAAATTTGAGGGAAATTTCAGAGCTCAAAATTCACAGCTATGGCCCACCCTTGGAACAATTGTAAAGTAGGAAAAATTTGGGTTCAGTTTTCCCAGTCCCTTAGTTCTGCAACCTTTTCCCCCCAAATCAGTGACTCATCTTCTCCAAATGTTTCCGGTTTCTGTCTGCTCCACTCCTATCCTCTACCCATTGAACCTACCACTAGTACAATTTATACTAAAACCAGTATTCTTAACCATTTTTGTGTCATGAAGCCCTTTGGTCATCTGGTGAAACATATTGATTCCTTTTCAGGATAATATTTTTAAATAAATTAAAACAAAATACAAAGAATTATAGATGAAACCAATTACATTGAAATGCCTTATCAAAATAAAAACAAAGCTCCATGTTTGGAGAATGCAGATTAACCCCTTTGCCAAAGTGGGAGTCCCACTTAATTTGACCGTGGCCAGAAGACATCTGGAGTATTAAAACTAAGAAATATGGACAACATATTTTCAGAGGAACATTGATAAGGGGAGAATTACCAAGATGCTAGGGGACCTTGAAACTATCATATAGAGATTGGTTGAAGGAATGGAGAGCATTTTTCTGGGAGATGAGCAGAATTACTGGTGAATTTATGATCCTTTCTTCAAATACTTGAAAGCCTGTCCTGTGGAAACAGAATTAAACCTGTTCTATTTGGCCCCAGAGGGCAAACCTAGGAACAATGATGGATTTCCCCTTGATATGAGGAAGAACTGTTCTAATAATTAGAGCTCTGTAGAAATGGACAGGAGATACAATAGGAGATGTCTATTTGGCATAATAGAAAGAGAGCCTGTTTTAGCATCAGGAAGGTTTGGGTTCAAATGCTGCTTTTGTCACATACTGGCTGTGTGATTTTAGGGAATCATTTCTCCTCTCAATGGTACCAGACTTTGAATAAAAGAGGAGAATAAGGGAATAATCATCTATATAACACCTGCTAGGTGCTAGACGTTGTGATGTCTTTTTTTAAACCAATATTTTATTACTTGATTCCCACAACTCTGAGAGGTAAATGCTATTATTATCCCCATTTTACATTTGAGAAAACTAAGTCAAGCAGAGGTTCAATGACTTGCTCAAGGTCCTACATCTAGTAAGTATCTGAAGTCAGATTTGAGCTTAGGTCTTCCTGACTCTAAACCCAGCACTCAATCCTCTAAACTACTGGCTGCCTTATGAGTTTTAGAAAATGTGCTGTTCTACATTCCTAGAAGGAATTTTCTCATTAGGATTTTCCTTGACCAATAAAATAAAAAATTTGGTCCTGAAAATAAAAAAGAATAGGACTTCCTTATGAGATAGTGAAGCATTTATCACTGGTAGTGTTCAAAAGGGAAATGAATAACAAATTATCAGGGACACTAGCATAGGGAATTCACATTTAGGTACTGAACTGTATGGGCATCCTCATAGCTTTGAAATGCTATGATTCACCAACAGAGAAGTGTTACTTGTATCCATTGTGTGTGTGTGTGTGTGTGTGTGTGTGTGTGTGTGTGTGTGTGTCTTGAGAGGAGGGTAATAAGAGACTGAGAGAGATAATCATAGAGCTTGAGAAAAACTCTCCTAGGGAACTCTTTCCCCAAGGGGACAAAATAAACACAAATGAGTAAAAGAAGAGTCATATCAAGAATAAGAGTTTCTTGAGAACATTATGGTCCATCATCCTGCAATCAGCAATAAATTGAAGGATTGGAGAGGTTTCAAGTGAGAGAGGTCTGAGTGCTACCAAGAGGTGTAGGTGACATGACTGTTTAATCAAGTAATCAACAAGCATTTCTTAAGGGCCTACTATGTGCAAAGCACTGTTTTAAATCTAGAATTAGAAATACAAAAAAGAAAATAATCCCTGCTCTCAGGCAACTTAGTGGAGGAGACAACATGTACATATATAAGTGTATGTTTAGCACAATATGAAGTCAATAAATACAGTCAGTCTAAAGTAGTTATTGTAGTAACGTAGGCTCCCATATTGTCTCCTACATTGGAATTCATGTGCAATGGTTGAATTAAATGGCCTTTAAGGAATATTCTGGCTCTAGTAATTTCACAGTATACTTAAGACAAAAAATTTTAAAAGTATTTTTTCACTGGTCCATTGCCAAAATCAAGGGACGATATTGATTAAATAAAAATAATGATAATGACATGTAAATATTAGTGAAGTGATGTTAAGAGTAGTGGCCTGATACAATTTTCTCTCTATTGTATGTTACTTATTGATATAAAGTATGGCACCAGCAGTTGAGGAGTTATTTCTTATTAGAAGGACTGTCATTTAAGAATACATCAAAGCAACCAGCAAATGTTTGTGTCAATTAATATGTCTAATTCTCCTAATGTTATTAAAGGTAATAGAGGGATTCTTTAAGGTAGAGATAAGGAAGGTTCCAGGGTTGTCTAGTGCAAAGACAAGGTAATGGGAAATGGAATGATGTGTTTCTAGAACAGAGAGAAGGCAAGTTCAGCTGATCGTCTGTAATTCATCTTATTCCTCCTTGAAATATCACCCATGCATCACAGTAGTGTGAACATTCCACCTTTGCCTAGCTCTGACATGCCAAGTGGTGACTACATCTGTTTTCATGCTAAACCCACTTTTTCCTTGTTTTTAAGTCAGTGATGCTACGGAAATAGTTTCCCATCCCCAGCTCTACATTTCTATTCCAGAACTCAAAGTTATGCTTGGTAATTAAAGACTTCTACCAATTATGAGGTGTAAGTGTCTTGCATTAGTTCCAATGCTAACTCCTTAGGTTCATAACCTTGCAAGTTTACTAAATATTGAAGGAGACTCCATCATCTTTTAAAATCAAGGATATCCTGGATGATATATTGAAGCCTATGCATCAGTAACAAAGGATGAATTAGATGGCCTTCTGGCTTTACTAATCTTATGGTATACTTAAGACAAAAATGAAATAAAGTGTGTAGCCAGAAATCAGGGGGAAGCGATGGAAGACATACAAAAATAATAATGATATGTAAATATTAGGGAAGTAAAATTAGGAGTAATGCTGCAACATAATTTTCTTTCTTTTGTGTGTTGCTTATTGATGTATGGTAAGCCTTAATATATGGGCTCAACTTTCGGTTCTTAATCAAGGTTCATTTAATTTTATTCTTTTAATATGAAGGTTTTGTTCTTAAAATAGAGCTTTGTTTATGCCTCTCATGAACTTAACATATTCCATTTAATTTCAGGATAGGTAGGCAGATGCTTACCTAAGGTGGTCTCTAATGTCATGGATGTCATAGAGGACATACTTCAGAGTTCAAGTAAAAGAAGGGTTTTGTGATTGATGGCAAAGTTCTAGAAATACTCCTGTTCCCAGATAGCATTGTGCTAATTAGGTTAAATAATTTCATTTAATTCAAATCAATTCAATTTAATATAATTCTGCTCAATTCAATTCAACTCAAAAGCATTTGAGTGCCTACTAATATATTAGACACTGTGCTGGCTATTGAGGATACCAAGATGAAAGAGAAACAGTCATCAAGGAGCTTACATTCTACAGAGGGAAAACACCATATTTACACATATAATTTAGTGCAAAATATATTAAAATATGAATAGGAGTATAGAAACCACTTATAACTGGAAAGGAAAACCAGGCAACATGGATTTATGTGCTTCTTATGTGCTGTGACTGTCTTAAGCACTGGAGATACAAGTACAAACAAAAAGAAAGATAGTTATTTCCCTCAAGGAGATTATATTTTAATTGGAGAAGATAAAACATAAGGTCTGAAAAGAAAGGGTAAGGGAAGAGGAGATGGGATAGAAAAGGGGATAGAACACCATGTGGGGGCATGGTATTGAAGTCTAGAGCAAGGAGGGGTCCCTCCCTAAAAGAGAAGCCTGAAGAGCAACTCTTCAATGGGAAAAGGAGACCAGCATATTAGAAGAATGTTCCAGGGGGAGGATTCCCCAGGCACTGAAGTAAGGTCTAGGATGAGAGGCCAACTGAGTCATAGTATTGAAGTTTGGAAAGTAAGAAGTAGAGCTGGTAGGGGAATAAAGGTTGGCTGGTTTGGGTCCTTACACAAAATGAAGGTAATATGAAACAGATCAAGAAGGATAAATCTGATTCATATTGTGACGTTTTTTAAGTGCTAAACAGAAGAATTTATATTTTATTCTAGAGGCAATGGGAAGCCACTGAAGCTATTTGTAACAGAGGAGTACAATGATTAAACTTGTCCTTCAGAGATATAAATTTTTTTGCAGAACAATTTGGAATTATGCCTAAAGAATTATAAAACTATGTACACACGTTGACCCAGCAATACCACTACTAGATCTGTTTTCTAAGGTGATCAGGGAAAAAAAGAAAAGAAGCTATATGTTCCAAAATATTTATAGCAGCTCTCTTTGTGATGGCAAAAAATTGCAAACTGAGATCAAGTGGGGAATGGCTGAATAAGTTGTGCCATATGATCATGATGGAGTACTCACTACTGTGCTGTAAGAAATGATGAACAGTTTTTTAGGGGGAAAAAAACAAACATGGGAAGACTTATATGAATTAGATACAGTGAAGTTAGCAGAACCAGGACACCATTGTACACAGTAATAGCAATATTGTAACTATAATCAACTGTGAAAGACTTAGCTATTCTGAGCAAAACAATGATTTATAACAATTCCAAAGGACTCATGATGAAAAATGATATCCATCTCCAGAGAGAGTCCTGATAAACTTTGGGTGCAGATTAGAGCATACTTTTTCCCACTTTCAAAACATTTTTCTTGCTTTCTTCTCACACATAGCTGACATGGTGACATGTTTTGCATGACTTCACATGTATATTTTATATAATATTTATTGCTTTCTCAATAGGTGATGTAGAGGTATGGGAGAGGGAAAATTTTGGAACTAAAAATTTTAAAAATAAAATTAAAAAAAATAATGTAAGCTCCTTCAGGGTGGGAGTTATTTTTGCCTTTCTTTGTATCCTGAGTGCTTAGTATAGTGTCTGCCTCGTAATAGTACTTAATAAATGCTTATGGACTTGTAGAAAAAAAAGATGAGTGGATCTCAAAGAAGGTGAGGTCATTGAATGATCATAGCAAGAGCAGCTCTGAAAGTGTTAGTGGTAAGGAAGAAGTGTATTTACTTCTTCTGATTCAGCCTTTTAGGAGGCATGAGAGAAGGTACATTTAGGACTGAACTGTGTGACCACAGGTGCAAAGTTTTCTGGGGAGATCCAAGTTTCCACAATTTCAAGAAGGTAGAAGAAATGTGGAAGGAAATCTGATAGGAAGACCAATTCATCAACACTACAATGATGATTCCAGAGGACACATTATAATGGGAAGGTAAAATGAGATAAGGAGATGGTTGAGGGTAAGGATCAGGTAGGTATAGATGAATGAGTGGAAAATATTATCAGAGAAAGAGAATTCTCATCTTAGCATCCTTTGATTCCAAATCAAAGTGATTCAAACATGAAGACATCTCAATACCCACTCAGCGAACTACACACTAATAGAAAGTAATTTGTATACCATTCACATTGAAAATAAACAAAGTGGATGAAAAATATATTTATCAATTATGGAAAAATAGGCTGAATTTCATTTGGGAAACTTCCATGTTTCAATGAACCCAAACTAAAAATTGCAGCAAAACCACAATTAGAACCACCACCACCACTCCAACAAAATACCAATATTATTTTGATGATGATGTAACAGATCAACACAAAGGACAATTGAGAGATGCACAGTAGATGTATAGGCTATAAATATACAGGCTACAATATGTTACTCAAAATAAATTATGATCAAGGGAGGACATTTATAAACATAAAGTAGACTATTTCTGTGTGAAACTGAGATACAAATTGAGCAGTCCAATCAGTGCATTGGTAATCTATGGATTAAAAAAAAACTAGAGAAAACTCTTTAGCAAGTTTGGAGGATGAGTTCTCTATGCAGAATTTACAGGAATATAGATGAGTTTCACACAGAAAGAATACTTGAAAGGATTGTGAAAAAAAGAACCTTCATTAATGAGATTACACACATTCCTTTAAAGATG
The DNA here is from genome assembly GCA_028627135.1 of Pseudochirops cupreus. Taxonomy (NCBI): domain Eukaryota; kingdom Metazoa; phylum Chordata; class Mammalia; order Diprotodontia; family Pseudocheiridae; genus Pseudochirops; species Pseudochirops cupreus. The sequence continues at coordinate 501,198,531 of CM053580.1, read as the reverse complement.
TAAGTTTACATCTTTAAGATGCATCTCTGCATCTTCTCCACCCCCACATAGCCTATAGGGTTCTTGAGAGAAGGAACTATGTCTCTGTTTAGGGGATCCTAGATCTAGAATTCAAAGGAACCTTAAAGGTCACTTTGTCCAACCCTTCTTTTTAGAGATTAGGAAACTGGAGTTGAAGAAATTTTTCCAAGTTCACCCAGGGAAGACCTTGGAAGTTCATACTTAGAAGACCTAGGACTAATAACCAAGTCCTCAGGAGCAGTGGACAGAGTGCTGGGTGTGAAGTCAGAAAGACTCATCTTCCTGAGTTCAAATCTGGCCTCACACTTACTAGTTGCATGCCCCTGTCTGAGTCAATTAACTATGTTTGCCTCAGTTTCCTCATCTGTAAAATGAGCTGAAGAAAGAATGACAAATCACTGCAGTATCTTTGCCAAGAAAACCCCAAATGGGATCACAAAGAGTTGCACATGACTGAAACAACTGAACAATAACCTTTGACTCCAAAGTCACTTTCCTTGCTACTGTACTGTTTTTCTCTTATTTACCTTTGAGCACTCACTAGAACTTAGCATAAGATATTGCACAATATACTTCACATTGTACTTAATAATTAATATTTGTTGAATGAATGACTGGATGAGGTTTTTACTTATCTGAGTCACAATCAAGACTGTGATGGAGCTGGCTCCTAAAGGTAAGGGAGAACTAATTATTAAATTTTCAGTGTGAGCATTTACACCTCAAAATCAGGGCTTGATTTATTGTTTTGATGATTATCTAGAAGGTGATGAAAATATTAATAATGCAGATTAAACTTAGAAGTCTGCTGTGTGTGCATTTTTTGGGGGGAGGGAGTACCAGCACACAGGATAAAATAAATGCAATGCATTTTCTAACTCTACTCTGAAAACCTTACATTGCCTTCTTTATGGCCAAGTAGTTGATAACACTTTGGAGAAAAATACATCCACTACAGGGCAGAGGTAAGAAAGTCATCAGAAGATCATAAGACAATGTGAATTAGAGTTGGGATGAACACTTTGTCAGAAGAAAGTTTTTAAGACAGTATTTTGCTTCACCTATCCAATTGGTTATCTATGATCGACAAAAAATAGACTTAGTGGAATTTTTGTATTTTCTGTACTCTTGGTCAATTGTGTGACTTGAGGGATGTCTTTTAATTGATACCAGTTGCAAAAATCTGACTGCTCCTTTCTCAAACTTTTATCAAATATGTTTTATATGTGTGTAGATTATATTCATGAAGAGTTTGCAGATATGAGAAAGGCTAGGGATCATGAGTTACTGATGTTGAAACAAGTTATGATATATGTATGTGACTACATGCTATTAAAAATAATTTATTTATTTTTAGTTTTCAACATTCATTTCCACAAGATTTTGAGTTCTGAATTTTCTCCTCATTTCTCCCCTCCCCACCACTTCAAGATGGCATGAATTCTGATTGCCCCTTCTCCCAGTCTGCTCACCTTTCTATCATGCCTGCCCTTATCCCCTTCCTTTTTATTTTCTTGTAGGGTAGCAGTTCTCAACCTGTGGGTTATGTTCAATTTGTAACAATGAAAATACATCCTGCATATCAGATATTTACATTATGATTCATAACAGTAGCAAAATTACAGTTATGAAGTAGCAATGAAAATAATTTTATGGTTGGGGGTCACCACAACATGAGGAATTGTATTAAAGGGTCATGGCATTAGGAAGGTTGAGAACCACTGTTGTAGGGCAAGATAGATTTCTATACCCTGTTGCCTGTATATCTTATTTCTCAGTTGCATGTACAAACAATTTTTTATATATTTTTTTTAAACTTTGAGTAGCAAATTCTCTCCCTTTTCCCCTCTCCACCCCCCCTCATTGAGAAGGCAAGCAATTCCAGATAGATTATACATGTGTAATTATGCAGAATACTTCCATAATAGTCAAGTTGTGTAAGACTAACTATATTTCCCTCCATCATATCCTGCCCTCCACTTACTCTATTTTCTCCTTTGATTCTATCCCTTTTCAAAAAAGTGTTTGCTTTTGAACCCTGTACCCCTATCTTCTCTCCCTCCTATCATCCCCCCCCACTTTATCTTCTTCCCCCCTTACTTCCCTGTAGAGTAAGATACCCAATTGAGTTTTTATGTTGTTCCCTCCTTAAGCCAAATCCGAGAGTAAAGTTAACTTATTATCTCTCCCCTCTCCCCTCTTTCCCTTCATTGTGAAACCTTTTTCTTGCCTCTTTTTTGTGAGACAATTTACAGCATTTTATCTCTCTCTTTCTCCTCTCAATATATTCCCTTTTAATCCCTTAATTTTATTTTTAGATATCATCCCTGCATATTCAACTTACCCTGTCCTATCTATCTATCTATCTATCTATCTATCTATCTATCTATCTCCTCCAATTACCTTAATACTGATAAAGATAGCATGAGTTACAAATATCATCTTTCCATGTAGGAATGTAAACAGTTCAACTTTTATAAGTCCCTTAAGATTTTTCTTTCCTGTTTACCTTTTCATGCTTCGCTTGAGTCTCCTATTTGAAAGTCAAATTTTCTATTGAGCTCCTGTCTTTTCATCAAGAAAGCTTGAAATTCCTCTATTTCATTGAATATCCATTTCTTCTCCTGAAGTATTATACTGAGTTTTGTTGGGTAGGTGATTCTTGGTTTTAATCCTAGCTCCTTTGACCTCAGGAGTATCATATTCCAGTCCTTTTAATCTGTTAATATAGAAACTGATAAGTGTTGTATTATCTTTGTTGTATTTCCACAATTTTCAAATCGTTTCTTTCTGGCCTCTTGTAATTTCTCCTTGACCTGACAACTCTGGAATTTGGCTATAATATTCCTAAGAGTTTTCCTTTTGGGATCTCTTTCAAGAGGCAATTGGTAGATTCTTAAAATTTCCATTTTATCCTCTGGTTCTAGAACAATAGAGCAGTTTTCCTTGATAATTTCATGAAAGATTATGTCTAGGCTCTTTTTTTGATCATGGCTTTCAGGTAGTCCAATAATTTTTAAATTATCTCCTGGATCTATTTTCCATGTCACTAGTTTGTTCAGTGAGATATTTGACATTATCTTCTATTGTTTTTTTTTATTCTTTTGGTTCTGTTTTAAAATTTTTTGGTTTCTCATAGTCATTAGCTTCCATTTGCTCCATTCTAATTTTGAAGGAATGTTTTTCTTCAGTTAACTTTTACATCTCCTTTTCCATTTGACCAATTCTGCTTTTTAAGGCATTCTTTTCCTCATTTACCTCTTTTGCCATTTGGGTTAGTCTATTTTTTACAGAGTTATTTTCTTCAGTATTTTTTGGGTCTCCTTTAGCAGCCTGTTGACTCATTTTTCATGATTTTCTTGCATCATTCTCATTTCTCTTCAGAATTTTTCCTCTACTTCTCTTACTTGATTTTCAAAATCCTTTTAGAGTACTTCCATGGCCTATGACCACTTCATATTTCTCTTCAGGCCTTATATGTAGGAACTTTGATTTTGTTGTCTTCTTCTGGGTGTGTGTTTTGTTCTTTGTCACCAAAGTAAGATTCTATAGTCTGAATTATTTTAATGCTATTTATTCTTCTTCCAAGACAAATACTTGATTTTCTAACTCCCTGTCAAGGCAGTACTCTGTTTCTAGTAGATGTGAGTCAATACTGTCCCAGATTTCTGTGGTTTTTGTATCGGCTGCTGAATCCCCCACTGTTTGTGGCTTCAGAACACCAGAAGCATCCACTGCTGCTGCTGCTGCTGCTGCTGCTGCTGCTGCTGTCACCACTGCCACTGCAGCCACCTCTGCTGCCCCCAGGGCTGGGGACAGATCATATGTTCCCACTGACCTTCCATGCTATTCTTGGTGTTTGTGGGTTTAGAAGTCTGGAAATTTCCACAGCTGCCAGAGATTTAGTCCCCTAAGGCCTACTCTGACCTCTTCATTCCGAATGGGGTGGACTTCACTCTGCTCCTAGCCCAATGAGATATATCCTCCCTGTTGGTCTTCCAGGCTATTGGACTAGAGATGCGTTTCAGTCATTTTGTGGGTTCTCCAGCTTTAGAATGTGTTTAGAGTTATTTTTATAGGTATTTTGAAGGGTTTGGGGGTGAGCTCAAGCAGGTCCCTGCTTTTATTCTACCATCTTGGCTCCACTCCACACCAGCTATTTTTGCTATAAGAAATGATAAAGGGAATATGATTTTAAGAAAACCTGGGAAGACTTTTCTAAACTAATGAAAAGTGAAGTTAACAGAACTTAAAGAACAATTTATACAATGACAATGTTGCTGTAAAGACAAACAACTTTGAACAACTGAGGAACTCTGCTTAACTTAATGGAATCAACCACAATTCCAGAGGGTGCATAATGAAACATGCTATCCATCTCCAAAAAGAGGCAACTGACTTAGATTCCACAGAGATGAACTCAAATATGCATATTGAAGCTATTTTTTGACATATATAATCTGAAAATTTGTTTCAGATATACATATACCTAATGGGTTTTATATTTCTTGCTTTCTCAATGAGTAAGGGAGGGTGAGGTCAAAGGGAAAAAATTTGAAACTGACAATAAAAATGGATTTTAAGAAATAATTGGGAAAAAGTCTATTTTTCAATCACCTTTTAAAGGTAGCAACAAATATTGTCTTCGACTTTTTCCTTATACTTGGTATCATCCCTTCTTTCAAATCACTTGAGAATTATTCCCTTAAAACCTTCAAAACTATGTCATCTATATCGAGGTATATTTTGTTTAGTCCATTCTAGTCCTTTCTTTGTTTCATTTCTAATTCCTGTGATAGCAAACTGATGTTAAAGTAAAAATGTCTACTCTCAATGATAGAATAAATAATTTGTCTTGGAAATCTTCATAGACCATTTCTTTTTCCTCCTCTGTTACTCTTACTTCCAGTTTTATCCATAAAATCCCAAGTATGGCTTAATTATTGTCTTGCTAAAATCTCAGTAAACTTTAAACCCCTTTAACTTCCTTTCACTGTTCTATTAGGCTATACAGCTCATCATCTTCTACTCTTCTTCTCAATGAAATTTTATAAATGAGTTTATATTCTATACAGATGTTGTCTTTGACTGTCATGTCCTTGTAGTAAAGTGATGCAAGTATGTGTTGGTTGAGATTGTTTTAAGGTCCTTTAAGGCTCCTAGCTGTGGCAATTAATGTGAATTGGTCATACTTAATTAGAAAAAAATGTCATTTTTCTATCTTGATGCCTTTTCTTCCATCAATCTCTGTTTCCCTCTCCACCTTTCTTTCCATCAATAAAATTTTTTACAAAGGTCGGGTTGGAGTTGTGATTATTACAAACTGTATCTTTTCATTCTTCTTTTTATCTTAGAATTTAATAATGATTTTGCCCTTCAAACAATTAAGAAAATGGTAGGATTGTATGCAGACAGTTGATTTAGAAACTTCTGATTTAGTAATCAGTCATTTCCTGTCTTTTAGGGAACAAACTATTTCATTTTTGTGATTTTATTTAGTCCCGCCATGTCCAACACCTCTTGGAAAGTGGCTATCATTTATATGAGTGAAGATTTTCTGTATATTTCTCTCTGAAGTTATCTACAAGGACCATGACTTTTCAATTTTTTTGTCTCTGTAACTGTGTTCTCACTCTAATCTTTCTTTGACTTTCTCACTGGAGCAAGGGGATTTTCCCAAGTATGATTTAGAATTATTGAAAATATATTCTAGGTGTAAGAGAGATTAGACTTATTCTGTCTAGCCCTGGAGAAAATCACTAAGGCTAATGGGTAGAAGTTACAAGGAGGCATATTTCAGCTGAATGTAAAGAATAATTTCCTAACAAAAATTAATGTTATTAAAATAGAGTATGCCACCTTGAGAGTGTCCACATCAATGGGAATATTCATGTGAAGACAAGCTGACCAGCCATTGGTATGTTATAAAGGGAACTCAGGCTTCAAGAAGTAGTTTTGCTAAAGGGTCTCTGGTGAACTTTCAATTTTGAGATAGTAGAGTTTTTTAAGAAGTTCTTTGGCCTTTGAGGAGTTGTGCCCTGATTGAGTGAGTGTGGGAGGAGTGATGAATATTTAAAAAAGGAAATGGTGATCACAAAGAGATAACATGACTGTATCAAGAATAGTTCACACCAGGGGGCAGAGCCAAGATGGCTGCATAGGAGCAGCAAGAAATTGTAGCTCCGACACAGCCACATCAAATACCCAAAAAATATAACTCTAAACAAATTCTAGGGCTCTAAAATGGACACAGATATATTTCCTGCTGAAAGCAGCTCAGCTCAAAGTGACCATCTCAGCCCTGAGAGCCAAAACCAGCCCAGCCTGAAATGGTGGCTTTTGCCCCAGGGGTGGCTGGAGGAGATGAGCCCTGCGTGGCTGGAGCTTCAGGAGAGCGGATCTGTGACAGCTGTGGCAGTATCCAGAATTATCAAGCCATAAGAAAAAAGGACTAAGGTTAGTGGAACTTGGCTAAAAACCGGGGAGGAAGAGCGGGTCTGGCCAAATAGCTTCCAGGGCAAACAGCCACGGAAGTGGAGGTTCTGCACCTGCCTCCACATTGCTGCTTCAGATCCCCCAGCCTGCAGACAGCAAGGGGGACAAGCAATCGTTCAGAGACCAAGTGCTGTCATGTTGAGCGGCCTGGATCCAGATCGTGGTCTTGGGTGGTGGTCCTGGGGTTTTTTTTTTCAGTGAGCTGGAGGTGGGGAGGGACCCAGCAGCCTCCTAAAAGCCCTGGCAGCTCAGAAAACCCTGGCAATTTGGGACAGAGCTGTTTACTCTGGAAGCAGAGTTCCGCAGAACTAAAAAAAAAAAAAACCATTGAATGGCGACCATGAATAAGTATAGGAAGCAAAGTAAGAACAGAAACCAAACTCTAGATTCCTTCTTTGGGGAAAAGAAGGAACAAAGCAGGGAAAGGGAGGAAGACAACACAGTCAGAACTCCCACACCAAAAGCTTCCAAGAAACATGAAGTTTGCCAAAAAGCTAGAGATCAGCTGAAGAAAGATTTTGAAAACCAAATGAGAGAAGTGGAAGAAAAATTGGGAAGAGAAATAAGAATGATGCAAGAAAATCATGAAAAGAGAGTCAACAACCTGACTGAAGAAATTAACACGTTAAAAAAATAGATTAACTCAAATGACAAAAGAGGCCCAAAAAGCCAATGAGGAGAAGAATGCCTTAAAAAGTTGACTTTGCCAGATAGAAAAAGAATCTCAAAAGCATTCTGAAGAGAATAACTCC
>CM053580.1:501107975-501190763 GCA_028627135.1 Pseudochirops cupreus | reverse complement strand
GTGGAAGGGAGATCCATCCTGCCCTATGGGAAAGTTAGAGGAGTGATGGGGGAGGACATAGGAGAGATTAGATTGGGGAACGGGTTATACAAGAGGATAACTGTTTTGAGGGGGGGGTAGGGAAAGATGGGGAGAAAATTTGTAACTCAAAATCTTGTGGAAATGAATGATGTAAACTAAAATAAATAAAATTATATATATATATATATAGATACATATATAAAAGGAATAATTCACACCAGATTAGCATCATTTCCTTTTTTCACAGGGTTCCCAGATGAGTGGATATGGAAAATACTGTAGTTATGTTTTGCTTAGATTCTTACCAGCCATTTGACAAGTTGCTCATTCAGTTCTGGTGGAAAAGATGGACATATGTTGGCTAGTTTATATTACAGCTGGTTTGGGTGTTTTGGGGCTTATAATTGCTCAGCTGCCTGGATCCAAAGAACAGTGGGTTCCAAGTCATTACCATCACTGTAGAGGCAGTTAGGTGGCACAGTGGATAGGGCACCAAGCCTGGAATCAGGAAGATCTGAACTAAAATCTGGTCTCAGACACTTACTAGCTATGTGACTCTGGGCAAATCACTTAATCTTATTTGCCTCAGTTTCCTCATTTGTAAAATGAAGTGAAGAAGGAAACGACAAACCATTCCAGTGTCTTTGCCAAGAAAGTTCTAAACGGGATCATGAAGAGACAGACACTACTGAAATGATCGGCCACCAACAACAGTGACAAGGACCAGATGGTGACCTCCAACACTGATCTTAGTGTCTTGTTTTTGTTTTGTTTTACTAGGATGGAGGAAACTGAGGAATTGAATCAATAACACTATGAGGGAAATGAAATGTCTTTAAGAAGCTATACCAGAGAAGCAACAACAGCACAAAGGTTCATTAATTAATAATTAATCAATTAATAATTAATTCATGAATTCATTGAATTCAATTCTTTGACTGATTGCCTATTAGTTTTCTAGATGAGAGGACCTCACTGTGGACATGGTCCTCTTAGTTTCTGGATCTTAAAACCCACACCACTTTCATGTTCTCTCATCAACTTGGTCTTGGGGACATGTACACATAAAGTACATGAATTCCTAACATAGAAGGCATGTACTATCTTTGTTGTCTTATTCAGAGGGGGAAGTATAGTAGAAAAGAACAAAAATACAAACCGTAAACCATATGTCTGCATTGTCTCACTGTGATGAAGACCTTATTTTGCTTCCTCTTACATTCTTGCTTTACTTATTCATAGGATCATTGAGCTACAAGTAGAAGGGGCATCAGAAGTAATAGCCTGACCTCCTCAATGTGCTTATGAGTGTGCTGAGCATCAGAGAGGTTTAGTGATTCCTCCTAGTCTAAGATCATCCAAGCAATATCGGAGGCAGGCTTTGAATAAAGCTATTATATAGCCCCCAAGTTCTAGGTTCAATACTCTTTCAAAGTACAAACCCCCCCACCCCCCCACTTTTTCCATTCCATTCACTTGACCTCAGCAAGATTCTGGAGCCTGTTAAGTACAAACACTACTAAGATTCTATAACTCCTTATTACTTTGATAGACACCAACTAATCACAGCCTCTGTTGTTAGAGAAGCAACAGTGCATTTCCCAGAGTTTTGACTGTATCAGTTTTGCTCATCTTCTCCCTGAACAGAAGGGGAGGGTCACTAGGCATTTTATCCTGTTGTACAAATGAAATAGGAGAGAGAAAGAGTGCCACTCATTTACACTGTAGGCAGAGTATCCCAAAAGTCTTAGAACTATTTTAATCTATTTTGGCAATCAGACAACTGCGGGATTGTATCCTCCAGGGAAAAGTGTCCCAGGGCAATGCTTGGCATAAAGTTTCTAACGAAAGCATGTGTCACATTCACTCCTCTCACAGAGAGGGGTTGCCAGTGTCATTAAAATGCTATGTTTCTGAGCTCATTGCTTTCTGTTTGCTCAAAGTGAACTTGATGTGAATGCCCAGGACCTCAGAATTACCCAATAGAATCATTTTGAGAGGATCTCCATGAAGATTCAGAAGAGACAAATGGTATTTAAAAAGCGATGTAAGTTTGAAACTGCACTAAGATTTTTGGAAACACCCTGTCTGACTTGTATACACAAAGTTGTTTGCACATTGTCTCTCCGTTAGAATATAATCTCCTTGAGAACAGGTACCATGGTTTTTCCTTGCTTTGTATATCTAGAACTTTGCACATAGTAAGTGACTATCTTGCAGTAAGCACTTAATAAATACACTTAACAAATACACTAAATAAAGCTAACTGACTAAATGACTGAGGAAGGAAAAGGGGGAGAAGGGAATATGCATTTATACAGTGTCTACTATATGCCGGACACAATGCTAAGTATTTTTTACAAATATTATCTCATTTGATGCATAGAAAAATTCTGCAAAGTAGAAGCTATTATTTACACCCATTTTGTAGTTGAGGAAACTGAGGCAAAAAGAATTTAAATGGTTTGCCTTGGATTTTACAGATGCTAAATGCCTGTTCATATTTGAATTCAGGTCTTCTTGACTTGATGCCCAGTGCTCTATTCACTATGACACCATTTGCCTCACATAAAGTAGAGACGGGAATTTTGCAGCCATTACTAAGTATGAGAAAGAGAAACTGGAGGGTCCCTTCCTCTCATTTTTTTCCACCTTTGAACTCTGAGATCTCTTAATCTGTATCTTCCCAAGTTTTCTGTGATAGAAAAAGTTTGGGTAACTTATATACCCACCCCATTTTGATTAAAAAAAAAAAAGAAACAAAGGCATTAGAAACAGGAGAGTCTGATTATCCATGGGAAATAAATGTTAGAACCAAGACTTGATTTTGGTGTATAGACCTCGAAATCAGGTCCAGTAAAAATCAATCATAAAATCTAGTTAGCTTCAGGTCATCTCCATACACTAAGGGGGAGCAGGGAGGTGGGGGTTGGAGGGGAAATTTCCTGACTTCTGACTTCCTAACTGTATCAAGGCAGGTGTCACAGGGTTGACTGTGTTGTTTTGGTATTGAATGAGTTCATTCATGACGTATACATTCAGCCCTGGGTGCAGGAGTCAAATTTTTAGCATCATCATTTACATCTCTGTAATTGGCTACTGCTACAAATCAGGACTTGATTTGTTATATATGTGTGTGTGTGTGTGTGTGTGTGTGTGTGTGTGTGTGTGTGATGTTATCACTTAAAGAAATGATAGAGAAAATGTCAATAATGCAGTTTAAACTTAAAAGTGTATCATGGGTACAACTTTTCCCCTGGAGAGCTGGTGTTAAACATTAACAGCTTACCACTGCATTCCACTTTAGTTGGTGCCTTGCACACTTTTTTATGTCTCTGACTCTTGGACCACCCTTTACACTTTGGAGGAGATAGAATGAAATGTTATGAAAATTATGCAATTCTTCCTTCATTGTTGACCCACCTTGAGTAGCATAATTCAACACTGTGGTGACTTACAAACCTATTTTATAGAAGGGACTCCAATCCATTAGTACCTTAAAATCATGCTGCCCACTGAAACTTGGCATTAAATAAAAGGATGGTCCACTCTGGACCCTAGCCAGGAAGTCTCATTGTCGCAACTGTCAGAAGGATCTCATTAAACCCTTCTTTCCTGGATCATGGGCTCCTGAGGTCAATACTAAACTTAGACTCCAATGTTCTGTCATTCAAGAGATGCAATGGTGTGATGAAAACTACACAGAATTTGGAGTAAGGACCTGGCTTTCATTGTATGCTCTTCTGTTTCCTAGATTTATGACTTTGGGCCACGGCAATTCCCCTTTCTTGCCTATGATTCCATGATTTCTTTTTAATTCTACCTCTAATCTTTTTTAATCCTCAGTCTGGTTAGCTCATGTCCTGGTCTTAATTGATATAGATTTCTAAAATCCAGGACTTTTTATGGTAGTCATTCCTAGTGCCTCAGTACCCTGATACCTGAGCCCTTTCTAGTTGTCTGCCTTTACCACAATCACCAGACCATAGTTTCAAATGAGTGCATAGCATGTTTAATCAGAATATTCATCCAGAATATTTTTCTATTTTTTTAAAGCAAATATTTATTAAATACATAATCACAAAAAATAATATTATTATTCATCATCAGATAAACTAAAGATATTTACACCTAACTAAACAATTTTTAAATTTACAATTAAACTTCAAAAAAACAAACCAAAATATCAAAATTTTAAAATGTTAGGTTGTGCTCAGACACACCTGGCACATTCTATATGATTCCCTTTCTCTCTACATGAGGCATTGTCAGTTTTCCATAGAATCATATTATACTATATTGCAAAGCTGGAAATTCAGCTAGTTCCTGACATATATAAGGGGAAGCTAGGTTGTACAGTGGCTAGAATGCCAGGCCTCGAATCAGGAAGATGTGAGTTCAAATGTCCTCAGATACTTACTAGCTGTGGAACCCTACAAGTCATTTAACCTTTGCCTCATCCTCCTCATCTGTAAAATGGGAATGTTACATCACTTACCTCCCAGGGTTGTTACAAGGATCCAATAAGATATATAAAATGAGATAATTGTCAAGCTGTTAGCACAATGGGTGCTTTATAAACGTTAGCTATCATTACCATATGCTTATTCAGTCTTTTGTTGAAAACTTTCACTGCTGCTCAGTACTTCTCAAATCATTTTTAACAGCCTTAATTGTTAAAATATTGCCTCCGATATTGAGCTGATATTTCTCTCCAGAGTAAAATAGAGTGGAAAGAACATTGAATTTGAAATTAGAATTCTACTTCTGACATTTACTGACTGCATGATCTTGGACAAATCATGAAATCGTTGATTTTGAACTGGAGGTACCCTTAGAGGCTATTGATTCCAGCTTGTGTATGCTGTTAAGTGACTTGCCCGAGATCATGTTTCTGTTATTTGTCCTTTGTTTTCAAAGTAGACCAATGACATCACAGAGTGAAGTCTTGATTTACTTGTGAATTGGATTTAAGTGAGTCCAAATTGTACAAAGCCATCAGTCTCACTGTCTCTTCCACAGTCATCAAAGTTCAGTGGCAAGACAAAGGTCAAGATGATTGGCAATGGCCCAGGATGCAGTGAATGACCTGGCGTCTTTGCTGTCCCACCAAGCTTTAAGCGCTCCACAGCACCTCTTCAGCCACCTCCATGGTCATTGGAACAAATTGTTCTCATCCACCCATTCTGCTGGGGGAAGATTTGTATGCTTGGGGTAGCACTCCCCCTAACTCACTGACGAGTTTGAGGCCTGTTGGGTACTCTCCACCTGGTTTAGGCTGTATGCTGAGATAACTTTACTGGGATGTAGCCATGCATGCTACAGCTTTTTGGAGGCACAGGTGTGTGTTGAAAGCAAGATTCAGCTCAAGTCTCTATACTCCAAGTTCAGCATTCTATCCACTGTGCCACCTGGGTTCCCACCATATTAAATGAAGTAGTTAGATGAAATTTTCTGTTTTTAATCCCATGATTTATCCCTCCCTGTAGACCTCATTTTGACCTCTGGAGCTACAGAGAACAAATCTAATCCTTATTCTCCAACCCTTTAAATATTTGAAGACAGATATTTCCTCTCCTTTCCTTCAAGTCCTAAAATATTCCTTTCTCTAGGAAAAACAGTCTGGTTCATTGGAAAGACAGCTGCATTCCGAGTCAGAATGGCCTGAGTTCAAAGCCCTAAGCCTCCATATTACCTGTATGAACTTCAGCAAACTTAGGAACTATACTTGAAAAAACATTGGACTTAGAAGACTTTGGTTCAAGACTTTGATGCTTACTGGTTTATGGTTGGAGATAATCACTCTGAGCTTCAGCTTTCCCATCTGTAAAATGGGAGAAGAGATTGGACTAAGTTACCTATTAGGTCCTTTTCAGTTCTATAATCTATGCTCCTAGAATTTCCAGTTCCTTCATCTGTTCCTCATATGACATTGATTATAGACCTGTGTTCTAATCATTCTAGTTACTTACCTCTGGCCATACTCTAGTTTGAAGAGTGTGTAAATCAAATATGTTGAGAAGAACCATAATTGGAGCATAATTACATTACATGTCACTTAAAATGGGACCAAACTCTGCACTAAGTTATTCAAGAACATTTTCTAATTAGTGGCCTTGAAGGGCAAGTCAGAGGTTCTCTTTCTTTCTCTCCTCTCTTCTCATTCTCTGTCTCTGTCTCTCTCTGTCCCAGTCTCTGTCTCTCTGTCTCTCCATCTCTCTTTCTCCCTCTGTCTCTTTCCTCTCTCCCTCTTTCTCCCCTCTTTCCCATTCTCTGTCTCTGTCTCCCTCTCTCTCTCCTCCCTCCCTCTTTCTCTTATATCTTTCTTTCCTCTCTTCTCTCATTCCCCCCCTCTTTCTCACACACACTCACACTCACACACACACACACACACACACACACACACACACACACACACACACATAAACTTGGCAGCTGCTCATTGGAGCAGATGATCCTACTGCACATGAATGAAGATGTTGACAGAACACTTGGTTAAGCATGTCTGATTATTTCCATAGGCTAAATTTCTGCTGGGTACTGTTTCCATTGTAAGGACATAGGAATTGGTTTGCGATGCTTCAGGCTATATAGAATTACTTTTGAGCTGCTAAAAGTAAGAAGGAGATGATTGAAAGGACACACAGGGATTTATCATCCTGTGTCCAATCACTGATCCCTTAAATCCAACCTCTTGCTCCCACAAGGAAGTGTTCCAGGGATGAGGTTTTCCCAAAGACAAACCCTATCATAAGTCCTAAAAAAGAAGAACAATGACCCTCAAGGCAATCAGAGAATTTTATCCTCCAGAGAAAAGTGTTCTGTGGCAGTGCCTGGGATAAAGTTTCCGCCAGAAGCATGTGTCACATTCACTCCTCTCACAGAGAAGAGTTGCCGTGTCATTGAAATGCCCTTTTTTTGAACTTATCTATTTCTGCTAGCTGAAGGTGAATTTGCTGTGAAGGCCCAAGACTTCAGAAAAATAGAACCTCTTTTGGAGGATCTACATGAAGATTCAAAAGAGGAAACCAGTACCAAAAATGAAGCACAAATAATTAATAAATTCTTACTATGTTCAGACATAGTGTTAGGTATAAGGTTAAAAAAAAAAGTTCATGATCCCTGTGCTCCTATAGAATATCATCTGCGTGTGAAGACAAAGTTAACTCGAAATAGATAAAGAAACTATGCCCAAATTCCCCACTGAAATATGCATATCACACTACTTGGACAACAGGATGCAGCATAATTCAGGAATTCAAATTCATGCATTTACTCCATTTATTCATTCATTCTGAAAGCCTTTATTAAGTGCTGATTATATACTGGGTACTTTGTTAGGCATTAGGGTTATAAAACCAAGAATATAATAGTCCATGTGTTCAGTGAGTTTATATTCTATTAGTAAAGATAGCATGGACGTGAAAAAGCATATACAAAACAAACAAAAAATAAATTCGGGGTTCAGTAGACAGTGTTTGCTTTGGAATCAGGAAGACCTGGATACAAATTCTGCCTAAAATTACTTACTAGTAGTGTGACCATGGACAAGTCATTTAAATTTTATGTCTCAGACTATGACATATAGATAGATTGAAATATAGGTAGATAGATATAGATATATCTATGAAAATACGTATAAAGATAGATAGATGGATGATAGATGTATACACACATTTATACATAAACACACATGTATGTATAGGCATATATACATGATGATAGGTGATATACACACACGTATATTTACCTATGTGTATACCTGTCTGTGCACATAATTGCATACATGCATTTGTATGCACACATTTACACATAATACACGCACACATTGCATACACATGTATGTAAACAAGTGTTCATGTACATACACACATATGACATGCACACACAGGCACAGATATATGTGTGCATGTATAAGCATGTGCATGTGTGTGCATATGTATACACACATTGTATGTGCATGTACACATGTGGCTATATGTATATGTACAGGTGCATATACATATATACATGCTTGTATGCTGTGAATATATGGTATTTTGCATATGTGTATATGCATATATAAATACGAGTACATATACACATGTACCTATCTACACACATGTATGTGTACAATATACATATATGTGCATGTATACTGTGTGTTTGTGTATGTGTGTGTATGTTAATGTGGATAAGACAATTGCTTAGAGTCAGGACAGACTCAGTTCAAATCCTGCCTCAGAAAATTGCTAAAATTCAATGCCAGGTCAGGCACTTCATCTTTTCTGGGGCTTCTTTATAAAAAGAGAGAGTTGGATTTAATGGCCTTTGAGTTTTCGGCCTATGACTCTATGATCCTATATAGGTCATAGACAGGTTGTAATATTCCTCACCGGAAGGCATTTCCATACTAGGAGTTCAACACTGGTTAAAAATAACAAATCCTTCATATGTTTTTGTATTATGTTCCTGTGTGCAATATGCTTGCTTGACTGTTTTAGAAAAAAAAATCTATATGATGGTAGAGCCTGTTGTCAAAAAGTTTATAACTGGATATAGGGACTAGACATATGCACAAATAATTATGCTACAAGGGAGAGATAAGTGTAAAGGAAGGGACCAGGTAAATATAAGAAATTTGAGAAGGGAAATTTTACTTTCATTTCTGAGGGAAAGAGGAGTCAGGGAAGTATTCTTGGAGCAAGTGGCAGCTTGAAGGTTCCTTAAAGGAAGAGAGATTTCAGTAGCTACAGGTTGGGTTAGGGAAGGAACTGGAGCACCATGTGCAGACATGGAAAATGGAGGGGAGAGAAATGAAGCAGTTTACTTTGGCTGAAGTGTGCAGATGGTGAAAGGATTTTGGGAAGGGACCTTTTCTGTAGCCTCGAGTATTGCCAGAGTACCTAAGTTTGCTATAAATTCTTAGGGTAAATGAAGAGATGTTTTACTTGGAGGTCATGAGAAAAGGGACACCCAGCTGCCCAAGCCAGGCTTGGAGTCCTTTTGAGCAAGGAACTAGCAGCAGTGGTGAAGTGGGACTGCCTGCTCACAGTTCTAAGGGAGCTGTGTTGGGGAGTAAGAAACGTTTCCTCCCAGTCTGGGATTTGTCCAGTCTTGGACTCTAGTGCTGTCTCCCCACCTTCAAGAAACCTTCCTTGATATTCGCATCAATGACATTTAACCCGTGAGTTCTTGGGATCTACCACAGACATCCCTATGTACCCCACACATTCATCCCAGGCTCCCTGTGTAGCCTCATTCTATTTACCCCCTGCATCTAAGACTAAGATGGAGACATTGATTCCAAAGCAAAATGTTGCTGATGAAATTGTCATGAGGATTGATAATAGGAAGATTCTCAAGTGCTGATCCCAAGGGTCCCAGATTTGGAGAGGCTGATAAATGTAAGGGTAGGTTAGAGAGGCAGTGGGGATTCCTCACAGTGGTGAGATAGAAATGTGGTTTCTAGGAGCGTGGTGTCACTCACAGAAAAATCTTTTTAGGAGAGAAGGGCCAAGAATGTAATGAATTGGAAAGAAAGCTCAATTGGAGCCCTCACAATGGTCCCTAGCAGTGTGTTCCTATTATGGAGATACCCTATAAATGTGACACTTGTAGAAAAGATTTTCAACAGAACTCAGACCTAATGGCTCATCAGAGAACTCATGAAAGGGAGATGCCTTGTAAGTGTGGTAACTGTGTGAAAGTGTTTAGCTGTTCCTCAGCTCTCATTGCTCATCAGAAAATTCATATCTGAGGGAAAGATTATGAATGTCATGAGTGTGGGAGAGCTTTTGGCCAGAGTTCTAACTTGATTCAGTACCAGAGAATTTACACAGGAGAGAGACCCTACAATTGTAATGAATGTGGAAAAACCTTCAAAGGTAATGCAGACCTGAGTAAACATCAGATAATTCATACTGGAGAGAGGCCCTATGATTACAGTGAATGTAGAAAAGCCATCAGTTGGCATTCACACCTAACAGCATTGGAAAATTCATACTGGAGTGAAGGTGTTCAAATATCATGAGTGTGAGAAAGCCTTCAGTCACTCTATAAAGGGCTTGAGAATTCATACAGGAGAAAAGCTGTTTGAATGGAATGAGTATGGAAATGCCTGTATCCACAGCTCAGTCCTCATTCAACATCAATGAAGCCACACTGCAGAGGGACCCCATGAATGCAAGCAGTATGGAAAGGCCTTCAGTCATCACTTAGCCCTTAGTAAGCATCAGAGAATCCATACTGGAGAAAAGACTCTAATAAATGTGGGAAGTCTTTTGCTCATAACTCAGTCTATATTCAGCACCAGAGGATTCATATGGGAGAGAAACCTTATGAGTGCAGTGAGTGTGGGAAGGCCTTCACTCACAGCTCAGCTCTCATTAAACACCAGACAACTCATATTAGCAATGAATGTCCTGAATGAAGGGAAACATCTTTAATAAAAAGGCAAACCTCATTTGGCATTAGAACAGCCACAATGGAGAGAAGAAACCAATACCTGCCAGCCAATAGGATGTGGGAAAGCCTTTCTGTGTGTTTAAGTGAGACACTTTACACCAGAGAGTAATTCCTAGAAATGTCATTAAAGGGAAGACATGTCATTTTTTTTCCCAGTCTTCAGGAGACACAATGGAGTGTGAGGGACTCAATTAAAATAGCTCAAGTTTCTGGGGATCAGATTCTCTGTATCTTCCTTGTGTGGTCTCTAGTCTATGATGGGTAATACATGTTTTTAAATGAAAAGTAAGTATGATGAATGTGATAAAAAGAAAAAAAAGGGACAACTTGAAATTGGCATTGAGAACTCTGGGGAGGAAAGAATGTCAGAGAGAATCTATCTTGCAGAGTCATGAGAGGTGGGGCAGCATGTTATGACAGCTTGCTTTGTGTGATCTCTGGGTGTCTGTTCCTCTGATGTCCTGCTCACCATCCCCCTGGGGCAATCATGGGTTGTGGTTGCAAACAATGATATAGGATGCTAAAGAGTGACCCGGAGCCAAGAACTGATAGGGTGTGCTGGATGAGGCTGCAGCACAGCAGGGGAAAGCTAATAACTGCCTTTCCCCTTTGCTTTTAAAAGGGGTGTTTAGCTTCAAATTCATAATCCAATTGCACTGTTGGATTCTTCCAGTGTCCACCCCCTGCTGCTCCCAAGCTGAAGATACATTTATTCTGCTCCTAGTGCTAATTTTTTCTCCAAATGATCTTATTGTTAATAATAGCTAGCACTTATAAAGCACTTTTAATTTTGCTAAATACTTTACATATCTCATTTATCCTTACAATAATCCTGGGAGGTAAGTGCTGCCTATCACTCTCTGTAAAAATGTCCATTTTACAGGTGGAGAAATAGAGGTTAAGTGACTTGCCCAAGGTTACATAGCTAGTAAGTATCTGATGTCAGATACTTGATGCAAACTCAAGGCTTTCTTACTCCAATCTAGTGCCACAACCACTGAACCATCTAGCCAAGTGTCCTTTCACTGATTATCACTTATTTCCCCTTGTTACAAATTAAAGTCTGGTGGCCAGACATTCCTGATTAGTAATTTAAGTGTGGTGGCTTAGGAAAGCTTGAGGGGAAGTTTTGCTTTAAAAGGACCAGGCTATTCCTTTTCAGTGTAAGCAGAGAATTACCTTAGGAAAGATACAGCATCCAAATTATGTTATCTTTTAGATTATTTTGAGAAGACCTAGAGACAAAGACAGATTAGATTCATAGGGGGAAAAGCCTCCTCAAAAGCAGGCCTAGGGAAATGTAGCACTAGGACTCTACATTCATTTTTGCTTTAGGTGCTAGGACTTCCTGTTGGCATTTAGTCATAGTAATAACAATAATAATAATAACTGAAGTTTTAAGATTTGCAAAGCACTTGACATATGTTAAATCATTTGATCTTGCATCAGCCTTATGAGTTGGGTGCTCTTAGCTCTATTTTACAGATGTGGAAATTGAAGAGAAGAGGTTGAGTATGACTGTAACTCGGTTCTTTCTGACTCTAAGTCTAACACTGTGCCAACTAGCTAAGTAATAGATATTAGATCTGCAGCTGATAAAGGCATTGATTCAGGTTGGTGTTGGTTTACCAAGGCTGGGGATTGACTGACACTTCCCCCCCCACCTACATTGCCATGTGTCTCAGTTCTATACCTCATTCATATACCCATTTGCTAGGGGAATTGAGGTGGCACAGTGGGTAGAATGCTGGACCCGAGTCTGGAAGACTCAGCTTCCTGAGTTCAAATCTGGCCTCAGACATTTACTAGCTGTGTGACCCTGGGCAAGTCACTTAACTTTTGTTTTTCTTAGTTTCCTCATCCATAAAATGAGATGCAGAAGGAAATGGAAACTCATTTCAGGATTTTTGCCAAGAAAACCCAAATAGGGAGATGAGGAGTCAGACACAGATGAAACAGCTGAACAACACCAAGAAGACTCATGCAACCTTAACCCAACTTGTCCCATTTGGGTGCTATATTTCCTCATATGCTACAAACACACCTCCTTCATTCTACAAATGTAAAGTGAGAAAGGTAGGCTGGAGCCAGAATGGATCATAGAATCAGAAATGTAGAGCTGCAAAAGATCTCAGAGATTATTTAGTCCAAACATGAAGAAACTAAAGCCCAAAGGGGTTAAATTACTTGCCCAAGGTCTCACACAGGTAGCAATTATCAGACATAGGATATGAACCTCGATTCTCTGACTCCAAAGCCATTACTGACCTTGAAAGCCAGGATTAGTTGTTAGATACTTTAGCAATTTTTGTTAGCTAATAAATATATTTGAATAGAGAAGTAACCTAATCATAGGAGCCCATTAGTAAGAGTTGATTTATGTGATGTAGACTTTGAGAACTGTTAAACTCAAGGAGAGAAAGACAGGGAGAGAGAGATGGAGAGAGAGAGAGACAGAGACAGAAACAGAGAGAGACAGAGAGACAGAGAGAGATCAGTGAGTCTTGGAGTTATCAGGAAAGACTTAATGGAAGAGACAGTGCTTGAGCTAGGGAATTGTTATGGAGGTTGAAATACTTGTTAAAAAAAAAGGTGTGAATAAGAGAGAGACAGACAGACAGACAGGCAGACAAAGCCCAAGCTGTGCCACTGGAAAGCAATAGGTAGTACTCCCAGAGTGTAGTTACAGGAAGCATTAAAACTAGTGTGGAGAGAATCTTTCACTGGGACCAAATACACCAGACATCTGGGTGTGATCAGGAAAGTGTGATTCTAAATTCTAGATGATTAAAAACATCTGGGCACCAGTTGTCATGTAAAGCTTAACATCTGGAATCTGGAACAAAAAGTTTTACTTTTCATATATGCGTTTGTGGGTTTTGAAACACAGCCATATAGATATGTATAGAGCATGCCTGGAATATATTGGCATACTCATGAAGCTGCATTACTCAGCCCTTTCTCTTTCCAACAGGGAAGGTGCAATGGTTATGTGCTCCTCAGTCCTGTTTCATGCTCTGT
Organism: Pseudochirops cupreus; assembly: GCA_028627135.1. Classification (NCBI taxonomy): domain Eukaryota; kingdom Metazoa; phylum Chordata; class Mammalia; order Diprotodontia; family Pseudocheiridae; genus Pseudochirops; species Pseudochirops cupreus. The sequence continues at coordinate 501,177,275 of CM053580.1, read as the reverse complement.
GTAGGTCTTCTTGAACATAGCTCAGTCTTACTGTAATATATGTGTGTGTGTTTCTGTATTTACACACACATGCACACACATATGTATTACATGCATATACATGTGTGTGTGTGTGTAAACAAAAGGAATGACACATATTTGAGCAAGCATTCCCTTAGCACTTAACACTGGTCATCTCACTTGAGTAATCTAAGGCCCTGAGAAGTCTCCATTCTGAGGGCAAATCCCTAGGGATGTTCACAACTTTGGTTGTTATTATTGTTGTTGTGGATTCTTTTCAATTGTGTCTGACTCTTCCTGACCCCACTGCAGGATTTTCTTGGCAAAGAGACTGTAGTGGTTTACCATTTCTTTCTTTAGCTTATCCTAGAGATGAGAAATTGAGAGAAACAGGATTAAGTGATTGATCAAGGTCACAGAGCTAATATCTGAGGCTAGATTTTAATTGTATGATTTATGAATCTTTCTGATTCCAAGCCCAGTGCTCTATAAACTACTGTGCCACCTAGCTGTCTGTTGATAACATACCTGAACTCATTCATCAATGATTAGCAAACTTCCACCCTTCTCATGCCAGCAATTCTGAATCCCTGGGTGGCATCCTTCAAACCCATTCTCTACCTGCCATTGCCTGATCCCTTATTTCCATTCCCCTCAGCTTTCCCTCTATGATCATCACTCTGTAACCTTTCTTTTTTTGAGGGCCCCTCAATCATACATCTACCACCCAGTCAAAAATCTGGTGGCTGTTCTCCACCAGTTTTCTCAGGGTTACTCCTCTTCTTTGCTTAATGAGTTCCATGCCTGTCTCATAGTCTTTCTTCCCCAACTCTTGCCCTCATATTAGAGGTCTTTAACACACATATTGATACTCCCTCAGTCATTAATTTTAGAGTTCCTTAACTCACTTTTTTCATATAACCTATTGCTCCACTTCATCTCAGTTATACACACTACTTTCAAAATTGCACTATTTCCACTTTCATGAGCTCTGAAATTCCTTTATCTGATCATATTTTGTTTTCATTCCATCTCTCCCTCTGCCTTGAAACTCCAAAGTTTGTTCTCCTCAATTTTTAACCCTAATATTGCCCTTGCACTGGTTATACTGTCCTCTCTTCCTCATTTTGATCCCTCAAAGGAAAGAACATAGCTCTGGGAGCAACTTTCTTTGGAGAAAAGAGGTGTTACCCTGAGGCTATGTGCATAGTTCTTTCCTGATGGGCTAGGCAATGAACAAGGAAAAGAAATACAATTTGGTTCCATGGATCTGGTATAGGCAAGAGTGATCTGGCTTCTACTACAGTGAATAAAACTCATATGTATGGGTGTACTGGCAGGAATAAAAGAAAATCCTCCTGTTTAATGACTTTATGAATAAAAATCTTGATGGGAAGAAGATAAATTGACAAAAAACATGGTAAAATGTCCTAAGGTTGTTCTTGGGGATGTATGTTGTAGAGCAGATAAGCAAGGAGGGGAAAGTAAGGAAGTACTCCCCACTCCTGCCATTATCACCTCAAACTGACATAACCACAGCTGTTATGGGTATTGTTGTATCTTACAGACACCAATCAGCATTAAAGGAATACATGGAAATAATTAAATGTGATCATCACCTAGAAGCAGATTTGTGTCTTCATATTTCCCAGGGAGGTTGTTTCTCTGTTGAATGAAGGGCATAGACTAGTTGCAGAGGGTAGATGCTCAAGTTAGAGTTTGCTTTCCAGAGGTGAGGTTGGTTTTATTATCCAGATCACCAAACCCTTAAGACCCCAGGTAGTCCTATTGGTTCCTCAAGAAGCAAGTCAGAGGCTCTACTGCTTGCTGTACTAATCTCCTAGATGTCCTAGGCCCCAATGGTGAGTATTAGAGTTTACTACTCCAGAATGAATGGGCAAAGATGAAAAGGATACTTCCTTACCTCCTCCTCCTTGTGGAACATACAGGAGAGAACAATACAGAAAGAGCCAATAATGCTACAGCCCACACATATGTGTGTGCACATACATGCACAATGGCATGTATCAGTGTAAAATTTAGGTAGAAAAAGATAGAGAAACCTCTCTGGGAGTCTTTGGCATCTTCACAGATGATGCTATTATATGCTTAAACAGGCATTATATGCTTAAAGCCTGCCACTTGCTGAGCCCCCTCCCATGGGAGGTCACTATGATGCCAGTCTATTCCTATTACATTGACTCTAAAAAGAGTAGTTCTGCAGCAGTTCCTATGTAGCATTATAAAAGAGAAAGATAACCTCTTACTATAAGCTCCCATTATCCAATGTCTCTAAGGGTCTAATGTATAGAGATCCCTCCAGAAAAGGCTTGCTCAATTCTTTATAACATTCAATTTAAGCTTTAAGATTTTTCTTCATCTCTTATGGAAACCCTTGTTTCCCATCAGGAATTTGGGATAACAAGATGCAAAGATAGGTTACATGCACAAAATGTGTTATTTTAGGTTTTTCTTTGTTGATGGTTGTTGTGGGTGGGTGGGGTCTCCAGTAAAACTTGCTTCTTTCTTTTTCTTTCTTTCTTTCTTTCTTTCTTTCTTTCTTTCTTTCTTTCCTTCTTTCTTTTTTCTTTCTTTCTTCCCTCCTTCCTTTCTTTGCTCCTTCCTTCCCTCCCTCCCTCCTTCCTTCCTTACTTCTTTCCTTCCTTCCTTCCTTCCTTCCTACCTTCCTTCTTGCCTTCTTGCCTTCCTGCATTCCTGCTTTCTTTCCCTCCCTCCTTTTCTCCCTCCCTCCCTTCCTTCCTTCTTCCTTCTTTCCTTCCTTCCTCCCTCCCTTCCTTCCTGCCTTCTTCTTCTCCCTCCTTTCCTCCTTTTCTCCCTCCCTCCCTTCCTTTCTTCTTTCTTCCTTCCTTCTTTCCTTCCTTCCTTCCTTCCTCCCTCCTCCCTTTTAAAATAAAAATTTCCTTTAAATACTATCTTGCTAGGAGCTGAACAATGTACTTTCTACCACTGTTGAGGGTTTAAAAACATTTTTACATTGACTCCCCACTCAGAGAGCTAGAGGACTCTAGTATAGCAGCTAGAGCATAATGGGCATTTCCTCATTGTCTTGAATACAAACAAACCTGGATGATGTGAGGGAGGTTTGGAGGAAGATCAGGATGGCTGTTGAAGACAGGCAAGCTTCAGCAGCTGAATCAATCCAAGGTGTCCTAAATGCCTAGCCCACAGGCAGCTAAGTGTTAGGTACAGTGAATAGAGAGCTGAATGTGGAGTCAGGAAGGCATGAGCTCAAATACGGCTTCCAGACCCTTACTATCTGTGAAATCCTGGATAAGTCACTTAACCTTGGTTTGCCTTGGTTTCCCCATCTGTGTAGAGGGTAATAATAGCATTTGCTTCCTGTGGCACCAAGAAGCTGTAGCATGTGCAGCAGCCACAGCCCGGTAAAATTCCTCAGCCGACAGGCTAATCCTTATTGAGGCCAACTGAAGGGCCCGTTGGTGAGTTAGGGGGATGTCTGTCCCCAAACATGTGAAGACTTCTCTAGTAGAATGGGCAGATGAGATCAGTTTGTTCCAGTAGCCATGAAGATGGCTGAAGCAGGTATAATGGAGCACTTAGAACAGTGGTTCTCAGCTTCCTAATACCATGACCCTTTAATACTCATATGTAGGCGTATCTGCATGTGGGCAGACCTGCCTGGAGACTGATAGAGGAGCAGTGTCTCGGTTCCTAAGACCATCGGGAATATGTGTTTTCCAATGGTCTTAGGTGACCCCTGTGACCCTTGTGAAAGGGTCGTTCAACCCCCAAAGGAGTTGCAACTTACAGGTTGAGAGCCGCTGACATAGAGCTTAGTCTGAAGACACTGAGGTCATCACCCAGGCCATCAACAGTCATCTTGACTTTTGTCCTGCCACTGGATTTCAATGATTGGAAGAGAGAGTGAGCCTGGAGACTTTGTGCAATTCTGCCTCACTTAAATCTAATTCACATGCAAGTCCAGACATCACTCTGTGATGTCACTGGTCCTCTTTGAAAACATAGGATGAATGAACCACTTCCCGGGGTTGTTGTAAGGATAAAATCAGATAATATTTGTTAAGCACTTTGCAAACCTTGAAATGTTATACAAATGCTAGCTTTTATTATTGTTCGATATCCTCCTGCTACAGCTAAATAAATCTCCTTTTGTTAACTGTTGAATCACATTTTATTCTAATGTCAAACTTGAACTACCCAAGGACTGGCCTGAGTTAAGCCTATCACCAAAGACTGCACACAACATTCCATCTTCTGTCTCCAGTCTTTGCATTAAGAATCTCTGGTTGCCTTCAAAGATCAGCTCAAATACTTTCTCCCAGTGAGCCATTTTCTGTTCCCTACCCCTTTGCTGGTGGTACACCTCCAAATTACCTTGTATTAGTTCTGTATATATTTTGTATATACTTTTATGTGCCTCTGTTGCCTAGTCCAATAGAAGATAAGTTTCTTAAGGACAGAAACTGCTCCTTCTCTTTTGTCTTTGTGTCCCTAGTGTATGAACCACAATGCCTAGGGAGCTTGTATGTAATAGGTGTTTTAAAAATATTTGCTGATTGATTGGTCAATTCATTGATGAAAGGCTATGATGAAGACAGAGCTATAATTCCAGGGAAACTTGGTATCTTTGTTCCCTGCCTCCTTTTGTTCATCCTTATTACCCTAGTAGTGACTCACACAATCATAGAATTTAGAGGTGAAAGAAAACTTAGGCATCATGTAGTCTAATTTGGTCATTTTGTATTTCTACCTCACATGGGCCTGAATACTACTTGTACTTTGAAACTGAAAAAATGTGGGTCCACATTCAAAGACCTACTCTTATGCTTAATGATGCTACAGAAAAAAAATCCAAGGATTTGAAATCAATGCCAAAAGAACATAAGCACCAGTGGTTTCCCCCAGTTGGGGAAAGCCTTTGTGTATGGATCTGTTATGTATGTATGTATGTATGTATAAGGATCTGTTGCCTAGCCTAGCTGGTCATTTTGAGAAGGTCAGCCACAAGTTAACAAAAATATTTGGGCCATAACAATTCAGGGTGACCACCTGCTAAACTCTACGTTGGTGGAGGAAGGCCCCATAGAGAGGAAATCATAAGCATTATCTTTAATTAGTCAATCAATCAATCAGCAAGCATTTAATAAATACGTAATATGAATCAGTCACTATGCTAGGTTCTAGAAGTCTAAAGACAAACATAATATCATCCAGTCCTCAAGGAGTTTACATTCAATCATGTACAGCATGCACATATATAAGTAAGTATATATGTATATATATATATATACATATATATATATATATAAATTTATCAAAAATCAAATAGTAAAAATAAGTAATACAAAGTCTTTTGTGTGAAGGGAGGGAGGAGGAGAGGGCAGAGACCAGAAGATGGGACATGTCCAGAAAGGCTTCGTATGGAAGATTATACTTGAGCTAAGTGTTGAAGGGATCCAAGAATTCTAAGTAATATAAAAAACCTTACAGCTTGTCAGATGTCAGCCAAATGATGGCCTGACCTCTGGACTGTCAGGGACAATGAAATGCAAATGGCAGTAAAGTGGGATAGGGGAGGGGGAGACCAATCTCAATTTGTTTTCCCACCCCATGACTAAAACCATTTTCAAGGATTTCAACCATATTCTTAAATTTTAAAATGATAAAGTGCTAAATGTCACTGTCAAATTCCATGAATATGCACATCAGGATAATTCAACCAAATCCCCAGACTCTTGGAAACCCACTGAACATACATTTACACAGTTGTCTATTTAAATGATGGCTCTGAATAAGACTTCACTCTTCCCATGGCTCAACACTACTTGCCAAAAATAGCCTGTGACAGAAACAGGGGCCCAAGATTGTATATTGTTGATTTTTCAGCTGGGCTGTCATTCTCCATCCCTTGTCACCAGAATATGGCTTTGTTCATGTCTAGTTAGGAGATCTACCCCCCACCTCATTCCTCTTAAACCAAAATATAACCTGCCTTCAAACCTTCTCTGATGATTTTTACAGCCTGGAATTCAATTAAATTCAGTGAATTCAATAAAATGTTTAATACATGCCTACTCTGTGCAAATCATAGCTGGGGATAAGGAGAGAATGCCTAACCTCAGGGAGTTTTACATTTTATTGGGGTGTGGTATGGATGTAACATGCATAACAAATATGCAAGGTATATGCTAAAAAAAATTTATTCAATGAGAGAATGTTAATAACTGGGAGGATAAGAAATGACTGTGTAGGTGGTACCACCTGAACCAGCAAAGAAAAACTAAGAATTCTATGAGGAAGATGGGGTACATTCCAGACATGGGGATCCTTTGTACAAAGCACAGAGTCAGGAGATGGAATATTCTGTACCGTGATCACTGGACTAGTCAATTTGATGGAACTAGATGAAAGTCAACAATAGGAAATAATCTGGGAAGATAGATGGAATCTAGGTGTGGATTTTACATTTTGACAAAGAGGCAAGAGAAAGCCATTGAATATTTTTGAGTATGTAGTGGGGTCAGAATTATGTTTAAGGCATATCAGTTTTGTGGGTATATGAAGGAAGAATTAGAGAAGAAGCTGGAAAGATTTCTTTGCTTTCATCCTTAAACATATAGATAAAACCTAGATATAGAAATAACTCATCTTAACTCCTCCATGAAACCTACTCTCACCATCGCTATCCAAAAGAAGTCTCTCTCTTTTTTTAAATGTTCTACAAAGCACAGTACAACCAGAACCTAATCAGATACTAGTTTGATATTGATACTTTTTCATGTCATACACCACCTCTTCCCTTGGTGAATTCGTTTATCTCCTTTAAAGCCTAACTCAAATAGCACCTCTACCATGAGTTCATGAACTCATTTGCAATGCTTTGTTGTTTATATGATAGTCTACCACATCTATGAAGAGGGCACCTTCAATGAACAATGCTAGACCCAAATAATAATACTCCTCTAAGTAATCTTGACTTCACCACTTATTAACTGTATGACCAAAAGCTAGTCACTCCCTTTTTGGGCATAATTTTTTCATCTGTAAAATTAGAGGCATGGATTAGAAGATCCTTGAGGTTCCTTCTAGTTCTAACAGTAATCATAGACAAGAAGATTTAGAACCAGAAGGGATATTAGTATTCAGTTCTTCCAATCCCTTTATGGACCTTGTAATAACATATTTCTATAACACTTTAAGGAGGATATATGTGTGTATATGTATATACACACAAAAAATATGTATGTATATATGTATGTATGTGCATATGTACATACATTTTATATGTACGTATTTATATATCTTTGTTTCTCTCCTCTCAGAGAACTATTCCTAACAATGAAGAATAAAAAAAAAAACGTGGAGAAAGGAAGGCAGTAAAACTAACCATGGAAACTGACTATGAAAATACTCTGGCATTATATAAAGTATTCCATACTCATAGTCTTCCACCTCTCCAAAGAAGCAGTGGAAGAAAATGGAGGATAATGACCAAAGAGAAGGCATCATGGAGTAAAGATGGTGGGGAAATCATAGACCTAGTTCCTATGTTATATATCAGGCACTTTTCTAGGCAGTGAGGACAAAAACACAAGGAATTGAAATATTCCCTACTCTCAAGGAGCTTACATTCTAATGGAAGTTCCCGTAAGTACATAAGGACTGTACTTATAGTTTCATTGATAGAGAGGACTCCCACATGAGGAAGTTCCTTTTACTAATGCCGGTTGGCACCTTCTTCTGCAACTTAGAGTCTTAAAGAGTTACCTAGAGAACTAAGAGATTAAGTAACTTCCCAATTGTCCCCCAGTCAATATATGTCAGAGATAAGATTTGAACCCACATCATTCTGAATCCAGGGAAACTTTCTAACTGCCATGTTCTATTGAATCTCTAATAAATATGCAAATAAGTATATTTTATTCATTTGTGTATGTATATTCTGAATGGAAACTTAGATCAAACCTCCACAGAAGCAACAACTTTCTCATTTTTAAAATGGGGCCGAGAGAGAGAAGAATTTATATAGCACCTATTTTGCAAGACTTCTTATGAATATCAAATAAAATGATATGTGTAAAAGTGCTAGATAAAGACAAAGTATCACTTTTTTCCAGCAAGAATAAAAGTTCTTAGAGAATCAAAATTGTGGGGTTTTTTTATGTCCAGCTCTTGTGAATTTAATTTAGAATAAAAAGAATGCCAGAGCTGTTTAGAAGAAATGTGATACAGCAGCAAGAACACAGACTCCTGAGTCAGAGGTCTTAGGTTCAGATCCTACTCTGAAAACTTAATTGTTTTTACTTATTTTATCCTGAACTTAAGTAATAAAAGAAGCATTTTTATAATATGATAGTATAGAAAAAAAAGATGATTGTACATGAAACAGCAAATCTATTATATAAAACTTGCTAGTCCTTTTAAATATATAATGAAGTTATCATGAAATTATTTTTCGTCTCTGCCTCCAAGATGACTACCATCAGACCCCCCCAAAATATATATGTATATGTACACACATGTACAAACATACATGCACACATATGTATACATATACATATATGCATACCTATATAAAATCATCCTATGACTGCATCTACTTAGTTCTTTCTCTGGATGCAGGTAGTGTCTTCTTTCATAGAGAGGTCCTCTGTAGTTAATTTTGGTATATATAATAGTCAAAATGGCTTAGTTGCTTAAAGTTGTTCTTAAAATTATTGCTGTTATTTTATACAATGTTCTCTTGGTTCTACTCACTTCACTCTTCATGGTTTTGTATGAGTCTATCCATCTTTTTCTAAAATGATCAAGCTCATCATTTCTTATAGCACAGTAATGTTCCATCTGAATCTTGCCTTTGACACTCACTACCTATGTGATCATGGTAAGTCATCTAACATCCTTGGGCCATAGTTTCCTCAACTGTAGAATGAGGTTGTTGGATATGATGACCTCTGTGCTTTTTCCACACATACGCTAGCCTTCTGACTTTAATCACTGGAAAATTGAGGTCCAGAGAGGTAAGTTGCCTAAGGTCACACACATAATGGTAGAATTAAAACTCAAACCTAACTCTTCTTATTCCAACTTTGGGCCACTTTCTGCCATGTGATAATAAATAATAATAATAATTTATATAATGCTTTAAACATTGACAAAGCATTGTCCTCACAATAACTCAGACAGGAAGGTAGTATAACTATGATGAGTATTTTATGGATAAGGAAATTAAGGCTCAGGAACTTAACCAAGTTCATAATTGATCCAATGGATCTATGGCTAGTAATCGATTAGACCCAGACTTGAAGCCAACTGTTCTGATTATGAAACTGATGACTTATATACTACCGCATACTCCCTTTCTCATAATGGCATATTAGAGTTGGGAAGGGTCTTAGAGGTAATTAAGTTTAACCTCTTCTCTTTATAGAGGAGGAAACTGAGTAACAAAGATATAAAGTGATTTGCCTGATACTGATACCCAGTGAATAACTAGCATGTTGGAGGCTAGAATCCCTATTGTCTACACATGGATGAAAAGAAGGCCAAGACTGAGTTGATGCCACTCCCTTCTTCCTCAAAAATTATTACAATCGGATTTTTCTTTCACTGGGAATTTTGTTAGAACTATTAGTTTATCACATTTCCAATTCAACAAATGACTGTTACTCTTGACTTTCTTGCTGTTCCTCCCACAACATGCTCCATTCCCAGACCCTAGGAATTTGCACCAACTTTCTTGCATATCTAGAATGTTCTCGCCCTCATCTCTACTTCTTGGCTTCCTTGTCTTCCTTGAAAGTCCCAGAAAAAAAAAATCTAAAAGAAACCTTGGGGCAGCTAGGTGGTGCAGTGGATAGAATGCTGGGCCTGGGGTCATCTTTCTGAGTTAAAATCTGGCTTCAGACGCTTATTAGTTGTATGACCCTGGGCAAGTCACTTCACCCTGTTTTTCTCAGTTTGTTCATCTGTAAAATGGCAAACCACTGTAATATCCTGGCCACCCCCCCCTACCCCCCCAAAAAAACTCCAACCCAAATGGTGTCAAAAAGAGATGGACATGACTGATATGACTGAACGAAGAAACTTTTAAACTTTTCCTGAACCCCTTTAATGTTAGTTCCTCTCCTTTGTGCATTACTTCCAGTTTCTACTATGCACAGCTTCTTTGTTCATCATCGTTTGCATGTTTGTCATGTAATACATATTTCCATTGGACTGTAAATCCCTCTAGAGCAAGGATTGCCTTTTACCTTTCTTTGTTTTCCCTACCTTAGCATGGTGCCTCAGGCATAGTAGACACTTTAATAAATATTTATTAACTGACTGATACAATTATCCAAAGCATTTAATGTCTCTGGGAAAAGAATTTCCCTGGCTATTTTGATGAGAGTGAAAGTCTGAACACAGAAATGGGGAACTAACAAAATATTTGATGATAATGCCTCATTGCTATGTAAGGTTTAACTGTCAGCCAAACAATAAACTTTTATTAAGTATCTACTATGTGCAATGCAGTCTTCTAAGCACTGGGGATACAAATAAAGGTGAATGACAGGGTCTGCTTTCAAGGAGCTCACAGTCTCCTGGAGGAAACAACATGCAAACCCCTCTGTGCAAACAATCAACAGAGACCAAACACTAGAATCAAGGGGCATTGGAAAAGGCTTCTGGTAGGTAATGGGATTTTAGCTGGAACTTGAAGGAAGCCAGGCAAGCCAGGAGGCAGAGATGAGGAGGAAGAGCATTCCAAACATGGGAGACAGCCCAGGAAAATGCCCAGAGTTGGTAAATGATTTATCTTAAGGAACATCAAGGAGGTCAGTGTTGCTGGACTGTAGAAGATATCGGGTAGGTGTGATGCGTAAAAGACTGGAATGATGAGGTGGGGTATAAATTTTGAAGAACTTTGAATGCCAAATAAAGGATTTTTTATTTTATCTTAGAGGTGACAGGGAACTACTAGAGTTTATTGAGTAGGGTGTGTGTGTGTGTGTGTGTGTGTGTGTGTGTGCGTGTGTGTGTGTGTGTGTAAGATATGGCTGGACCTATGATTTGGGAAGATCACTTTAGTCTGAAATAAAAGTTGAAGGGGATTCTATTCAAAATTCAACTTTCTAACAAGTTGTATGTCCCTCTGCTTTGTTGGAACACCTTAAGCCTAGCTACTATTTGTAAAAAATAAACAAATACATAAATAAAGATGGATATCTTCTTAAAAATCAACATAGAATTAGGTCCTGGGAAATTGTCCACATAGATGTTCTCTTTATCAATACAGATCAATAACCCCACTATGATTTAGTGTATTAATCCTAAGGAGTCACTTAAGGCACATAGAAATGAAGACTTGCTCACAATCACACAGTTAGTATGTATTTGAATAATTTCTTCCATTCCATAAACATTCATTGAATTATTTCAGTGCCCCAAGCACTGTAATAAATGCTGAGAATGCAAACATAAAAACCAAAACAGTCCTTTTAGTCAAAGTGCCTAAAACTGTGAGGGAGATAACAATGTGCACGTGCAATGTATGTAAAATGTCAAAAAGCGTATAAAAGGAGCTTCCTATACCAAGTGGCTTGGTTACCCAAATAATTACACGTAGATACATGGATAGATGGATGGATGATAGCTATATAAATAGATACGTAGTTAGGTGATACCTATCACATACATGCATAGAAGGCAAGTTTTTAAGGGGAGAGGATGAATACATTGTGGGAGGTGATCAAGAGAGACTTCCTTTAAGAGGGAAAAAGCAAAAAAAAAAAAAGCTAGAGACAAGGTGGAGGGGAGAAGGGTGTGCACCCTAGGCATAAGGATAGAAATGAAATGTCAAGGTTGGGGAATAGTAGTAAGCAAGTTTAGCTAGAAGATGGAGTAAGTGAAGGAGAGTAACAGCCTGCCTGAAGCAGTAGACTGGAGTCACATTGTGAAGGGCTCTAAAAACCAAACAGAGAAGTTTGTATTTGATTCTAGAACCAAGAGGGAGCCAAAGGAAGTTCTTGAGGAGGAGAGATACCTGGTCTGATCTGGGATTTAGGAGAAAAAAAAATAGTCTTCCTGACTGCAAACTTAGCACTGTACCCACTATAATATACTACTTATTCAGCCCAAGGTGTCCACATGTGGGTCCCCTGCATAGAGATTATACTTATGCTCTGCTTTCTGAGTTGTACTTAATGGATCTGTGCCCTGGAATAGATTGAGAGCATCAAGGTTAGATGTGTTTATAAGAATGGAATGGAAAAGCATTTATTAAGAGCTTACTAAGAATATTCATTATTCACTAAAATTAAAACGAGAAGCTGCAAGTATCCCTTTTCCCCAATAGTTTTCCCCGCCCCCATCTTTGCAATCAGATATATTCAAATAGGCTCCAAAGCCTTCTGATATGATAATAATAATCAGATGATAATCTTATGCTAATTCTGCTGCAAAACCAGACCAGATGTCTTCACTACATTAAATGCCTCTTGAAACTCTGTTTAGCTCCATGCTCACATTATTGCTGAAAACATCCATTGCAAAACTGTCCCTGTGGACCAATCTATCACCGTCTAGCAGGCACCAAAGAAAATAGATTAATCAGACGACCCACAGTTATTGTCTCCTCTGGTTACCTCTGATTCATATATCATTAGAAGGAAAAAAAACCTGTCATAGAAATTGCAGGATGTTATCTCTTTGGGAGAAAAAGAAATATTCTCTCCAATTCAATAATTTATGTTCTAATCTGATGACAATGTACATGATTAATAACAATGTTTCTAAGACATGAATAACCAGAGAAGTTTTAATATTATAAATTAAGGGACTTATGAGAATCATGGTATTTTTGAGGTTGGCCGGGCTCTATAGTTTATCAGGTCAACCTCCCTCACTTTATAGATGAGGAAACTAAAGGCTAGAGAAATTTATTGACTTGCTCAAGGTCAGATATATACTTAGAAAACAAAGTTAGAGGCAGAGATATACTTAGATCCTAGAACCACAGAACATTATGATTAGAAGGGACATTAGAATCTTAAATTTAGAATCTTAAAATCTTAGAATCTTAGAACATGTAACATAGAAAGGTAGAGCTAGAAAGGATCTAAGAACATAGAATATTAGAACAAAACAGAATTTTGGAGCTAAAAGGCATCTTCCCTAGTTATTTAACTAAAATCTCTCCTTTTACAAATGAGATAGTGTCTCAATCATACACTTAGAAAATATTTCTGGGGCCATCAAGTACATCCCTATCCTCCCACTGCCACATTTTACAGATAAGGAAACTGAGGCCTGAGGAAGTTAATTGACTTGCCCAAAATCACAGGGATAGTAAGTATCAGAGGTGAAACCTGAACCTCTGAATCCAGAGCTAGTATTTTTTTCTGTCATAATCACTCTAATTCTCATGCAAATTCTGCATCCATTTATCATACTGCCTAGTACAGTTCTCAGCTGCCCAGTAAAGTGTTTAGGCAGAAAATCAATAAATGTAGATGGATTGACTGAATTACCATATCTTTGGTTAGTTCATTGTATCACTATTAATTTCTGGGTTTATTCACTAAAGAAAGTCATATGTCAATGTCTTCTTGTGTCATCAGGGTGAACCTGGGTTCTGGAAAGCTATGCTAATGGGAAGTAGGATCCTACAAAATTGGAATGGATGAAACTGTGTTTCACTTTCACATATTCTATTTTATAGACAAAATAGCTTACTATTTGTTCCCCAAACTTGGTATTGAATCTCCTGTATGATGTCTTTCCATAGCCTGTCCTCCAACACCTGGAGGGTACTCTTTACTCACCTTCTCATCTCAGACTTTGTTTCTCTTCAAGAACATGGAATATGTATTTTTCTCCAATGCTTTTTTTTTTTCTTTACTTGTTAGTACTATTCTAGATACATCTGGAGACTGGAGAAAAGTTTTGGCCTCCCCAAATCATGAAAACAATTTATTGAGGCACTTTGGTGGTACAGTGGATAGAGCCTGCTCCTGGAATCAGGAGGACCTGAGTTCAAACTCAGCCTCAGATACTTACTAGCCGTGTGACCCTGGCAAGTCACATAACCCTGATTGCCTCAAAAAAAACCCCTAATCTTCTCAATGATAGAGGAGGTATATTTTGCATTTATAAAGGGAATATCCATATGGATAAAATCATAGATCTTTGAAATGCTAAAGTAATTCCTGGCCTCAGTATTGTCTCCAAGTTTCAGCTATTATGATTATTATTGTTCAGATGAAGAAACTGAGTCACAGAGAGGTTGTACCCAGAAATAATAAGTGGTAGAGCCATGGATAAATTAAGGTCTTCTGGCTCAGTTTCCAATAATCTTTCCACAAAGCTATGTCATCTCTCTAAGGAAAAAGAGAAGATTGGAGGAAGATGGTGTAGGTTTCAATGTTGCACAAACCTCCAGAACCATATGTGAATTGATAATAAAACCTTAATATTTTTCCTGCATTGACGATCACTTGGCTGAACTGCTGTGTGATCTCAGAACATGATTGTTCTGTTGCTTAAATATTCCCATTATTCATATCTGCAAGTATATCCTTCAGTGTGGTCCAAGGAACTGTCCTTTTTTGGGGGGATGGGGTCCTTTTGCACATTTTGAGTCAGTAGCACATTCAAGATCAGAAAAGCAGGAAGCAACAGATGTAGGACATGAACCTTGAACTCCAGTGCCTAAACCCTTTCCATTGTATCACCCCAATTCCCAGGCAAGTTCTCTTCATGCTTATCATACTTCCCAATGTGCTTATTTAGATAGAAGACCAGAGTTTTGCATGACCTCACATGTATATTTGATACCACATTGCTTGCTTTCTCAAGAGGTGAGAGGGCAGAAGGAAGAAGAGAATTTAGAACTCAAAATGAAAAAAAAGTTTAAAAAATTTACATGTAATTGGGAGATATTTAATGGAATCAATAAAATATATTGGGAAAAATAAATATAGGTAGACCAACTGAATGACTGTATTCTGAGTTAATACATAGGATGACCTCTGTGTATAATAACTGAAAGCAGAATGGGCTGGTGGTAAGGTGGTAGATGGTCCTTGACTAGTGGTCTTCGAGTACTGGCTGTATGACTAATTGTTGGGATCACAGAATCACAGCTCTATTGACTCTGAGGGTGAGAAGAAACCTTAGAGGCCAACTCAGCCAAACTAGAATAGAAGATAAACTTCTCCTACAACATACCCAACTAGTGATCATCCAGCATGCACTTGAGAAATAAGACTATTCTGGAGCCCAAGTGTAGGATGAAGTAGATAACTCTCTCCTCTCTGGTCATCTTCTCCACACAAAACTCACCAGTTACCTTAGGGTCCACATTGGAGAGAATATCCTGGAGGAATTTCTACCCTGGAACTACTCTCCTTCCTTCTTCTGATGGGTGGTTACTGCCTCTCCCACAGCTCTATTTCTGGAAAATTCTGGTTGTTCTTCATTTCATTCCCTTCTCTCTGGCCACATCCTCCAGAACTTTCTCCCCAACAGTCTTTCTGAATCTGAAAGATGAACCAGGGCCAAATCAACTGTCCTGAGGGAGGTGTATTGATCTGCTCATCTCTTACCCCACTCACCAATAATTCATTCAATATGTATTTATTAATCACTTAGTAAATTTCAGGCATATGTTAAGCACTAGAGATAGAAAGGCAAAAAGTGACTTCGTTTAAGAAATGTACATTGCAATGGGGGAGACAACATGGAGATAACTCTATACATACCCATTATGCACTATTTGGGGAAGATTTAATAAGGACTATAAAACAGAACATGTGAAAGAGAGTAATGTTGAATTATTCTAGAAATATGCACAATACATAGAAAATAATATGAAAAAGAGAGGCATTAGAAGGTGAAGGGAACAGTTAAAGGCCTCTTATGGAAAATGGGCTTTGAGTTGAGTATTAAAAGAAGTCAAGGAAAATATGAGATCAGGGTGAGGGGGCAGAGAATTACAAGTAAGGAATAGAGATGGGAGATAGACTAATGCAGGGGTGGGGGACCTATGGTTTTGAGGTCACATGTGGTCCTCTAGGTCCTTGGGTGTGGCCTTTTGACTGAGTCCAAGTTTAGAGAACAAATCCTTTTATTAAAGACATTTGTTCTGTGAAGTTTGGATTCAGTCGAAGGGCCACACTTGGGGCTGTAGAGGGCCACATGTGGCCTTGAAGCCACAGGTTCCCCACCCCTGTACTATTGTATTTGTAAATAAGCCAGAGTAGCTGGATTATTGGGTGCATGGAGTTTTTAAGAAGTCTTCAGTTTTAAGGATGAAAAGATAAAAAGAGACCACATTATGAAGACCTTTAAATGGCAAATGGAGGATTTTATGTTTGACTCTGGAGGTAATAGGTAGCTACTGGAGGTCATTGAGCAGGGTGATGTGTTTAGACTCATGCTTTAGAAAAATCAGTTTGACTTGTTCTCTCTCTTTTGTGTTTGTTTTGTTCCTTCTTTCTTGCTGTGCACTCCATTGGTTATAGCTCTTCTTTACAACTTGACTAATGTTTAATGTGAGGATATTTGCAGAACCTATATCAGATTGCATACTGCCATGGGGCGGGGGGAGGAAAGAAAGGGCGATAAAATTTGGAACTCAAGGGATTATGCAATTGAATGTTGTAAACTAAAAGTAAATAATTTTTTTTTAAAAAGAAAAATCAGTTTGACAGATGAGTGGAGGATGTATTGGACCAAGGGGAGACATGAGACTGAAAGAACAGTTAGAAGGCTGTTGCTATAGTCTGAGAGAAAGGTGATAAGAGACTTTCTGTACTAAAGCACCTCTCTCTTCCCATCACTCCCACATTTATGTATAGTCATGTGAGTGTCAGGTTCTTGAAAGCAGGAACTATTTTTGTTTCTTTCTCTGCTCCACCAAGATGGTACAATGACTAGCGTGAAGTGCTTAATAAATGTTTGTTGGCTGACTGATTGAATTATCAATTCAGTGTCAAATTCAACAAATATAGACAGCATTACAAAATGTAAAATAGATCATTTTGATTTTATTAAATTAAAAAACTTTTGCAGTAACAAAGCCAATGCAACCAAAATTAGAAGGAATACAGAAAGTTGGGAAGCAATCTTTACAGAAAATATCTCTGATGAAGGCCTCATTTCTCAAATATATAGAGAATTTAGTCAAATTTATAAGAATACAAGCCATTCCCAAATTGACAAAAGGTCAAAGGATATGAACAGGCCGTTTTCTGATGAAGAAATCAAAGCTTATCTATATGCATATGAAGTACTCTAAATCATTTTGATTAGAGAAATGCAAATTAAAACAATTCTGAGGTAACCCCTCACACCTCTCAGAATGATTAATATGACAAAAAGGAAAATTATAAATGTTGGCGAGGATGTGGAAAAATTGGCAAACTAATGAATTATTGGTGGAATTGTGAACTGATCCAACCATCCTGGAGACCAATTGGGAACTATATCTAAAGGTCAATTAAATCTGGCATATCCTTTGATCCAACAGTATTGCTATTGGTTCTGTATCCCAAAGAAGTCATAAAAAAGGAGAAAAGGACCTACATGTGCAAAAAATATTTATAGTAGCCCTTTTAATGGTGGCAAGATATTGGAATCTGAGGGGATGCCCATCATTTGGGGAATGGATAAACAAGCTGTGGTATATGAATGTGATGGAATACTGTTGTGCAATAAGAAATAATGAAGAAGCAGATTCAAAAAATAAACAAACCTGGAAAGACTTGTACAAATTGATGCAAAGCAAAATGAGCAGAACCAAGAAAACTTTGTATACAGTATCAGCAACATTGTGTGATGATCAATTATGAATAACTCAGCTCTTTTCAACAACACAATGATCAAAGACAGTTACAAAAGACCCATGAAGGAAAATAACTATCCACATTTCACTTTATTCTTTTTCATTTTTTTTTCTTTTGCTCTGTTTCTTCTTTCACAATTGTGACTAATATGGAAATATGCTTTCCATGATAGTGCATGTATAACACATTTCAAATTGCCTAATATTTTAGGAAGAGGGGAGGGGAAGGAGGGATGAAAAAATTTGAATCTTAAAATCTTGTAAAAATGAATGCTAACAATTGTCTTGACATGTAATTGGGGGAAAATGCTATTAAAAATAAAAACAAAATAAATGCTCAGTTTGAAAACGACTAGTTTATTGTCAGTTATCTCTCCTTCCTTAATCTCCCACATCTTTGCTCCTTCCAAACAGTGCTTGTATATATGTGTTTATATGTAGACGCATCCTTAACAATTTTTCCTTTGTGAAATTAAAAAAAATAAACAACTCATCTCTACACACTCTAGCAACATTTCACTGAGGCACTCGTTCTCTCTGATAAAGCGCGTTCAGGACAGTCCAGCCATGCTGAGCATTGGGAAAACGTTTTGAAGAGATTGTTCTCCCTTTACTGGAAATCAAATAGTCTCCATAATTCTCTCAGTTCTCTTCCTCTGTCTGTCTTACTTTATCTTTTTGTTTGTGTGTGTCTCTCTGTCTCTTTCTCTGTGTATATATCTGTTTTTAGAGTTTTGTTGGGGTTTTTTGCCCTTCACATTACATTTTAAATCAATGATTTAGATAAAAGCATAATTGGTATATTAGAAAATCTGCAGATGACACAAAGTTTGTAAGGATAGATTATTACTGGTTTACAGAACCCTGACTTACAGAATCAGCATCCAAACAGATCTTGACAGGCCAAACAAATAAAAAAACATCAAGTATAAGAGGAATAAATATAAAGTCTTACACTAGTTAAAAATTGACTCCATAAGTTCAAGATTAGAGAGATAGACATTTAGTGGTCTTACTTAAAAAATAGTCTGGAGATTTTAGGGCACTGTAAGCTCTAGTCCACAAGTCAACAGTGTCATGAGTCAATCAAAAAGCTACCATGTTCTTGGGCTATTTCCATCTCAGGCCACCACTCTTTTAGTCACTCAGTTTTTCACAACCTCACAGTCTCCCTATGCTTTCCATCTTCCATATCTCCATATATTTAATTAGCTGTCTTGTCTGTCTCTATGGCTTCTGTGACATCCATATTTTTCTTCTCAAACATGGCCACAGCCCAAGTCAAGATCAAGAACTCATCACTTAGAACTTAGTCTACTACAACAGTTGCTTAATTTGTCACTTTGTCTCATGTACTTCCCTTCCCAATCCATCCTCCATGGGTGCCCAAGTGCTTTTCCTAAAGCATGGATCTGACCATATCACTACCTTTCTCCATTTACTCCAGTGGCTCCTTATCCATCCCTCTTTTGACTTTCTGGACTTTGACATTACGCCTCAGTTGCAGTCTCACCCTAGAACCTTCCTCAGCAACTGGGACCACTCCATCCTGGAACACACATCAGCTCCTGTGGCCCTCTTAACCTGGAACACTCCTCTGTCCTGCTTGGCTCTTTCTCCCTTTTCCCCTTTGATGAGTTTCTCTCAGTGCCTCTATATTTGGAAGAGGTCCAAGCTGGCTAATCTTTATACTCCTCCTGGTTCTGTTTCTGACTTTCTGAACTGCCTTGCCATACTCCCAGAGTGATTTACCTTCAGACCTGATCCTTCCCACACTATCCCTTTTTTGGTTCCTTTTTTGTATGTTTTCTTTGCACTTAGAACATTGCCTTACCTTGCCCAATTGTCTCTATTACAAAAGATGAACTCTTCTATTTGATATTAAAGCCCTTCATGACCTTCCTTCACTAATCTTTCTAACTTTATTATAAAACACTCCTCTTTATATAATAGGAATCAACTAAATTGACTTTTGGTAATTCCTTACTTATGACACTCCATTTTCTGTGCCCTTTCTTTTGTATTTCTTTTGTCCTTCACAACTGTGGTTTTTTCCCTCATTCCTTTGAAGTAGCTGGTGGCACAGTGAATAGAGTGCTAGGCCCTGAAACTGGAACATTTGATTTCAAATCTAGCCTCAGATATTTACTAGCTGTGTGACCCTCAGCAAGTGACTTAACCTCTTTGCCTCAGTTTCTTCAACAGTAAAAATGGAATACTAATATAACTTCACAGTGTTGTTATGAAGTTCAAATAAAATATTTTTTTAAAAAAAGCTCTTAGCACATAATAAGGCATTTATAGGGTACACAGTAGGCTTCATATAAGTGTTTATTCCCTTTCTATTCCTTAGATTCACTAATTTTCTTCAAAGCCTAGGTCAAGCAACCCCTTCTACACAAAGCTATTCATGATCTCAGCTGCTAGTCTCTCTCTCCACCCCCACCAAAAAGAAACAAATAATGCAAATTACCTTGTATATGGTTTATATGTTCTTTTACACATACATATTGCCTCTCCTAATAGAATGTAAGGTCTTGGAGGACAGAGACTATTTTATTTTTATTTTTGTGTCACCTTCATCTAGGAAGGTTCTTAGCATGGAGTAAGAACTTAACAAATGTTTCATGATCCCTTTTGCTTAGGAAAGTTCTGAGCTTGTAGTAGGTGCTTAACAGATGCTTGAAGATTAGTTACAAGACAAATTAATAACTATTCACTTGATCTCTATCTACAGTCCTGTCTTATAATGACCAGCATTCGGTAAGTATTCTAGAGCCATCCGTATGCAGAGTCAAGGGAATGAATATGATGCCCAACCAAAGTGCCTTAGGATGATTTTTGAATGACTGTATGTGGGCTAAAATGATGAGGGGGCACTAAAAAAGTCTATCTGAATGGATACAGTGCTAAAGAAAAAGAACTTCTAGAGTGCTTGGTGATTTGACTGGATTTTAATGCTTAGGAATCCTGGGAGGCTGGACCCCGTAGATCTGTCCCTCTTCCCTTCAAGCTATGAGGAATTCAAAGACTGATGGAGCTTGAATTCTCCAGAGCCAACTTCTGCACCACACACAGACACACAGATACCTACACACCTTGTGCTGACTCTGGGAAATGTAGAGAAGGATGAAGAATAAGGTCCTCTTTCTTATGTCCTGCCTGTCCTACATGTCCCTTCCTGACCCCACTCCATCTTATATTGATCAGTGGGCAATTTAATATTTGAGCAGAACTGCATGATTCCTGGTCTTGAAAATTATAGCGTAATGAGAGCCTTTAAAATGATTAATGGCAGAGTAATGAGATAGCATAAACATGTGGTTCATGAATAGAATTCCTATAAAAAATGAACTGTTGGTTACAAGACATTGCCTAGTGCCCAAATGACATTCCCTTAACTTCATCCCCTCACATTATCAGCTCAGCTGAATCAATCATGTGCACATTATTGTTGAAAGCATTGCTAGAGTGATTTTAAATCTTGATAAGAAAATCCAGCCACTTTCCCAGGGCTAAATTTAGATTGTCTTGGGCCTTCCAGTGTTTTGCTCCATTTTATAGAAACTGTGATTGGTGACCAATAGAATATAAGCTCTTAGATGGCAGGAAATTTTTAAAAAAATCTTTATATCCTCAGGACCCATCCCCAGGACTTACACAAACCATAGGTTCTTAATAAATATTTATTGGATTGAATTAACCTTTCTCTAACCATGTAATTGTCTGGTAATAACTCATTCCAACCCCCCAAAAAAATCAACTACCCTTTTTCTTCACATCTTAGTATTTCTTTTGATGATTCTTCCATTTTCATAGCCATTTAGCTTGATAACCTTAAAGTGATCTTTGATTCTTCTCTCTGTCTCTCTGTCTCTGTGTCTGTGTCTGTGTCTGTCTGTCTGTCTGTCTGTCTGTCTGTCTCTCTCTCTCTCTCTCTCTCTCTCTCTCTTTCTCCCTTTATACCAGTTGGTGGGCTCTTTCTCCCCAAATTTCATATTGCATTTGATCTGAATCTCTACTTCATTTCGATCACATCCTTTCCTATACAATACTCTTTAGCGCATTGTATGACTCATTTTACTTACTAGATTTCCAGCTTTTTGAAGGCAGGGAGGGTCTCATTTTTCAACATTGTGTCCTCAGTGCCTAGCACTGAGTGCAAGGACATAGTATGGCTATGCTAGGATATAGGGTATAGTATCCAGTGCCATGGATATAGTTTGTACTTAATAAATGTCAAATTGTATTAAATCTAACCTAAATCTCTAATAGAATAGTATCAAATTAGATAAATAGGAATAAAAACTTTTATAATGATAGGACATTAGGTAAATGAATTTTACTAATTAATTGATAATTAACATGATTGCTCCTCTAATTATAATCTGAGCTATTTTTCATGGTTATATATAGAGATAATGAGCTTGAGATGCTGAATGAGACACAAATTCTGCAGACTCAATGTGAGAATCTGTTTTGTTTGACTATGAATATTTGTTACAAGTTTCCCTCACACCCTATCCCACCAACTGTGGAGAAATGAAAAGGAAAGAAAATCAATGCTTGTTAATTAAAAATAAACTTTAAAAGCACTTTATAGAGTGCTTTGCAGTTTACAAAGTACTTTACAAATATTATTTCATTTGATTCTCACAACTCTGGGTTGTTATTCATTCATTTGATTGTGTATAACTCTTTGTGACCTCATTTGGGATTTTCTTTGCAAAGATACTAGAGTGGTTTGCCATTTCCTTCTTCAGCTCATTTTATAGATGAAGAAACTGAGGCAAACAGGGTTAAGTTCCTTGCCCAGGATCACGCAGCTAGTAAGAGTCTAAGGCCGGAATTGAACTCAGGAAAATGAGTCTTCCAGACAGGACAAGAGAGGAATTTCCAAGAAAAGACTGAGGCTGGTCAATTACCAGACTATTAACCTTCAGCTTCTTACTTTGAAATTTATTCTTAAGTTCTGCATAAGATACTTTGTCAGTGGATGTCTATTAAGGCAGTCTGATGGGGAAGGGAGGAAAAATGAATAAGCATTATTATATTTCCAACTACCTAGCAGGCAGGCATTGTGTTAAACTCTTTACAAATATTGTCTTACTTAACCCTCACAACAACCTTGAGAGGGAAGTGTTATCATGCCCAGTACTCTATACAGGGCACCACCTAGCTGCTTTAATAGCTAGAGGGCAGGAGTGGAAGGGAAGAGTTCTAATCTTGCCTAAGGTAATTAGCAGTTGTAAGATCCTTGTGTAAGTAATATGCCCTTTCTCAGTCAGTTTCTTTATCTGTAAAATGGGAATAATAATAATAATAACAGCAAAAATAATAGTATTTATGTTACAGGGTTGATTTAAGAATTGAATGGAATAGTGTCTGTAGGGTAGCAAAAAGCCACATTAATTCTAGCTATCTATATTTACCCTTAGTTTATAGTACTAAACTCCATTGTAAAGCCATGAAACCCTGCTTTCATTTTGGTTGGGCCAATCACCCATTTATCCTCATTCTTACTATGAAAATAATTTCTTTCATAATGCTGTTTTGCTTACAAATGTGGTTTTACAGAAATAACTAGGTGGGGCCAGCATGTTCTTGCATCTCCTCCTTTAAATTAGAGTCAATTTTATTCCTAGACCTAGGAATTCTTTACTTTGTGTATCTCCAGGATTATGATGAAATTGACACATTGTTCCTGGGTGTGGATTTCTCTTTCCAGGTGTGTCAAAGAAGTAGGAACAGATTCTTCTGGCCCAGAGAAGCTTCCAGTTGGGTTCCACGATTTCTTTTGATTCCACAAAAATAGGGGTGAGATGGAGATGAAATGGGAGAGAAGGAATGATTTTGTGTCATAATCTTAAGGGCCATTAGCTTTTATGTGCTTAATTGGATAGAGGTGAGGGAGTTTTCATATTTGCATATTTGCAGTGCTTTATTACAGAAAGGATGATGGATTTGGAGTCATGCTAACTGATTTCTCATTCTAGTGATATTAATTACATGCCGGTTCACTATAGGCAAATCACATCTCTTGTGAGACTCATCTTCCTCATCTGTAAAATGGAAATAAGAAGCTTTGTCCTCTGTACTTGGAAAGGTAATGGAAAGGATATTTATTATAAAATTTGATTGATTTATTATAAAATTTGATAAAATTGATGCTTATGACCCTATCCCTGTGTGTGTGTAATTGCTACTACTAAAAAGTCCTTTCTGTGTTTGAACAGCTATTAAATCCTAGATGAAAAGCTGAACTATTAGAAGTCATATGCATATACATACCAACATATATACACATATTACACACACACACACACACACACACACACACACACACAATCTCTACCTGCTTTTCCTGAAGAGGTATTACTAGATTTAAAAAAAGCTTTGAGGGTAGTTATTTCATGAAGAACTGATTCAAAATGAAACATGACATTGTACTTGAATTCAACTAGATTCAACAAACATTTATTAGGCACCCATCAGCCCAGGATAAGCGGTTTTGATAGATAAGACATTGTTTTTCTCTTTCCTGGAAGCAGGACTCCATGACACTTCTTAGACTACCTCACCGCTTTTTCAGATCCCCTATGTATGCTAACTTCCTCTGTTAGAATACAAGCACCTTGAGGGTGTGAGCTATCTTCTTTGCTTGAATTTATGTCCTTAGTTCTTAGCAAAGTGAATGGCTTGTAACAAGCACTTAACAAATGATCTATCTTTCTATCTCTATTAGCCTTTTGTTTGTCTAGCTATTATCTCTGTTTATAACTATCCATCTGTCGATCTCTATTAGCCTCTCATCTCTCTATCGTCTATCTAGCTATTGCATATCTGTCTATCTATCTCTCTGTCTCTGTCTCTCTCTCACTATGTATCTGGCACTATGACATTGGGGATACAGAGGCAAAAACAGAATACTCCCTGTCCTGTAGGATTTTGCGTTCTATGAAGGTTGGGGATGGGAGACAACTCGAACACAGCAAATTGAAAAGCTTGCATGAACGTGCAGTGCAAAAGGGGAGAGAGCTATTCTTGAAGAGTACCATTGCCTTACATGAATGGGAATTGTGGGCTATCCTATGACTCCTATGGTACCTAGCTCCATAGGTAATCTCGTGGTTCAGCTGATATATAGTCTTATCCAAAGGTACTCGACTTCTACTAAAAACCAGCATGGCAGTAGTAAGAGACTGATCCACCACTAATGAGGCAAGATAGTGAGATAGGACAGATCACTGAGTTAAATGTAGTCTCTCAATTGCCTAATAAAGAATGAAGAATGAGGGAAAGTAAATGAGATGGGAATAACATCGTCTCCATGTATCTTGGGGAGTAGTCAAACCAATCAAATTAGGTTTCACAGATTCACAGAAGAGCATTGTATTAACAATAGAATTGGGTCTGCAGAGAACATAAGTAGAGTTTCAGATAATTGCTTGGGTTACTGCGAGGTAGAATGAAGGTAAGTATGAAAGGACAGGGAAGATCATGATACGAGGACAGGAGTGATGAGGCTGACATGGATAGATGTGGGGAAGAGGGAAATGGGCACCAGGAAAGGAACCTTTATTCTAGGTAGCATATAATTCAGAATCACAAAAAATCTTCATTGAAATAGAAAGCAGCAAATTTTCACACCCTTCACAGATGCAATGATATTGTGGTTTTGATGATCAATACCTAGATGGGGGGGAAGGGCAGGCATTTAGTAGTGGTTGTTGAGTGCTGTGATAGAAGGCAGTTGGCCAACCTCTAGGCTTGGGTGGTGGTTGAATTAGAGGTTAGTAAAGTCTGGGGAGTTGACCTGTAAACACCAGTCAACATAGGATAATTTAGCTGGAATTTAGAGCTAATAAAGATCTTAGAAGTCATTTTGTCTGACTTTTTAATATTATGGATCCGGAAATTGAGGCCTAGTAAGGTGAGATGGTGGGCCAAGGATAACTAGTTAGTGAATTAGTTGGTAGCCATGTTGGGATTTGAACACAGTTCAGCTCTCTTAAAATCTAGCATTTGTTCCCACTAAAAAATACCCTTTGAGTGTCTTGTTCTTCATTTATAACAGCAGTTCTCAAACTGTGGGTCATGCTCGCTTTGGGGGTTGAATGGCCCTTTCACAAGGGTCGTCTAAGAACATCAGAAAACATATATTTCTGATGGTCTTAGGAACCGAGACACTGCTCCTCTATCCATCTCCAGGCAGGTCCGCCCACATGCAGATACGCCCACATACAAGTATTAAAGGGTCGCAGCATCAGGAAGGTTGAGAACCACTGATCTATAAAATGAACTACTCATAGCAACTCCCTCATGGGATTGTTGTGAATAACCAGTGAGATAATATATGTAAAATATAATTCCAAACTTCTAAATACTATAGAAATGCTAGCTATTATTACATCATGTCATTCCCATTAAACTTCTAGGAAAAAGAAGGCTGTGGTCCTTCTGTCCTCTGTCTTGGTCAATCTATGTATGGAGTATTGTCTTTAGTTCTAGGCACCACACTTTAGGGAGGCCACTGATGACCATGAGAGTGTGTGTATAAAAGAGGTCAACTGGAAGAAGAATCATTAGATCTCAACATATAAGGACACACCAAAAGAACAGCAGCCATGCTACACTTCTCAGAACATTTCCCTCATGCCCCAGAAACCTCTTTGACCTAAAACAGACCCGCACAACTTGGGCAATAGGCAGGGACCAAAAATAAAGAAAGCAAAACTACTTCGGTTCACAGAAAGGTTAGACTAGAGACAGATTGATGATGGTTGGTTGCCTCGGGTTACATGATAAACAGGAAAGTGCTCAGTGGCAACCCTACTTTTCATAGGCAGTTTGAAATCCTTTGGTTGGCCACAAGTGTCTCACAGACTATGTATTGTGTAGGCCTGACCTAGAAGATCACTTAAACCTTAGAATTCACATCTCGGAAGAACTCTCAGTCCATGGGGCCCATCTCTCTGATTGAAGGATAGAGAAGCCCTCCTAAAACCTGTTTAAGAAGGGTGCCCACCCCCATCTCTTCATTTCCCACTCAGCTGTTGGATTTATCCATCATATATTGGAAACCTTTTATCCCCCCTTGGAAAATCACTTGATTCTTGAAATTCACGCCTCAAAAATAATTTTTGTCCCTAGGTCAAGATCGTACTCATAGATGAAACATCATCTTCTCGATTCATTAGACATCAAGGAAAAGTGATACTATCAAATAATGCATTTAATCTCTTGCGCACATAATAGGGGCCCAATGGTTGCACTAGTTATACTCAAATGATCCAAGCTGGAACCACCTGTCACAAAAAGACTAATATGAATGACTGGATGCACAGATGAAGCAACCATATGAACAGAGTAAGCAAAATTTCTGTTGCAGGAGAGCTGGGTGCAGGGAGGTGGGCTGAGGGGGAGTGGGCTGGGGGGGAGGAAGTTAAATACTGAAAGCAAGTGTCTGGCAGACATAGTAGTTTCTTCCACTGCTTAGATCTTAAAATAGATATAGTCATATTCCCAAACAAAACTCAGACTAGATATCACCACATTTGAATTGATTCTATAACACTGACTTCATATTTCTCATCTGAATTGAATAGCACTTATGGTGTTGTTGAATGAGGCATGGAAGGAATTAGCTTCACGAGTCTAGGAAAACATCAACCTCTTTCCCAAATACAAGACAGGGAAACCTAAGTCTATTTTGGCGAAGGTGAAGGAAGGTTATTCTGCTAAAGCTAGTCCTTTTGAGCTTCTAATAGCAAGAGCTTCATTTTACTTGGGTTATAATGCCATTTCGGCACAGGGCAAAATAAAATAAAGGGCATCAAGTCCCCAAATTTCCATATGTTGAATGTCAGACACAGCAAATTTACTCTCTAATAGTTTGGATTAGGATGGGTAGGGAGATGGGCATAATCTGGCTTCAAGTAGAAAAGTTTCAAGGATTCTTTAGCTGAGACAGTTCATCCAGATATGGATACAAGGAGATAAGCTATTAAGAAATCATGGAGGGGCAGCTAGGTGGTGCAGTGAATAGAGCACTGGTCCTGATGTCAGGAGGACCTGAGTTCAAATCTGGCCTCAGACACTTAACACAAAAAACTAAATGTGTGACCTTGGGCAAGTCATTTAATCCCAATTGCCCTATTTTCCCCCTCCAAAAAGAAAAAAAAAAAGGAAATCATGGAGCACAGAATAGCATAGCTAGAAGAAAGTTTAGGATGTAGAATGTTAGAGCAAAGACTTTCAGAACTGGAAATTACCTTAGATGATAGAAAGGCTGGGCTGGAAGGGACCTTTTTAACCCAAGTCCCACAGATATTACATATCAGGAAAGATAGTTTTTAAAACCCTAAATGGGGTCACAGAGTCAGACATGACTGAAAAAGAAATGACTTACTTAAAATTAGTAAAAGAGTGAGCACATCATGGAAAAAAAATATTGGTTCATTGCAGGAGGGAGGAGAGAATAGACATTGATATAGAAGCTATTATATTCCAGATACTCTGCTTAGGGCTTTAAAAAAAAAAAAACTAAACAAATACCTCATTTAATTCTAAAAATCTACAAGATGTCATTATGGGAATTAAGTCTATAGTAGTAATACCCGCCAAATGGTCATCTACTCTCTCTTTCTTTTTCAAAGACCTTCAGGGACTAGACACCTTTTTTTAAAAACGAGGCAGCCCAGTTTTCTACTGCTGGATGGATCTATATTTTTATGAAATTTTTCTTTACATGAAACCGAAATCCTCTTCTCTCTCCCCATGATTTTAGTTCTACTCTCTGGGGCCTAGAAAAGCAAGTATAATCCCCCTTCCCATTGAAAACCCTTGAAATACCTAAACACTGCTCCTAAATCTTCTCTTCTTCAGACTAAACCTCAACGGTCCCTCCAACCAATCTTTACATGATAGTCTCCAATCTCCTCACCATCCTGGCTATTTAGTTTATCTGAATCTCTTTATACTTATTTATTGACTCAACAATAAAAGGTAGCCCAAGGTCACTCAAAATGAATGAAGTGATTTTTGTCTTTCCCCTGTCTTCAAACTCTCACAAAAGAAAACAGAACATAAATTCCCTATGTTTGATCTCATTTGTACATTGGATATTTTTATGTTCCTGCTTTTGGTGGGATTCTTTTGTTGTTCTTCAGTCATTTTCATTTGTGTTTGAGTCTTCATGACCTCATTTGGGATTTTCTTGGCATTAGAGTGGTTTGCTTTTCCTTCTCCATCTCGTTTTACAGATGAAAAAACCCCAAGGCAAACAGGGTTAAATGACTTGCCCAGGGTCACGCAGCTAGTAAATGACTGGGCCCAGATTTGAACTCAGGAAGATGAATCCTCCTAGAAATGAACTTTAAGTGATACTAGCTAGAGATCTTGGGATTCTGACATAAAGAGATAGCGAGAGAATGTGACTGAAGTCAGTACCCACATGTAAACCTATCACTACAGGGGTTTTGAGTGGTAGAAGAAAAGGGTAGGTACAGTATCCCACTCTGGGTCTAGCAGCAGGTTCTATATTATTATAAATATATAGGCCAACAGGAAACCCTTAAGGATAGCCTATTGCCAACATATAAGATGTAAGGAATTGGGCCCTGGAAAATCATGTTATCCATATGATGATGATGATTCTTGTTAAGAAAGATTTATTTTAAACGGATCATTTCTTCTTTTTGATATTCAAAATTATTTGGCCAGTTCACATATACCTATCAAATTACAAAGGAAGCATACTTGCCTTGTTCCAGGTAATCCTTTACTAAAGTAAAATATAAAATCATTCCTGTATTTTTAATATTCCCCATTCATGAACCTCATCTTTTTGTGTAAACCCTATTGACATTCAGTCTAGACATTGCTAGAGGGACCCACTTCATGAATATCAATAAACGTATTATACAAAGACAAAGGTGTTAAATTATTTCCAAGCTTTTGCCTATTGACAAAATGTTAGTGTAATAATTAAAAATGTGGAATTTTTAATGGCACAGTGGAACCTCCAAAGTGCCAAGTATATGCTAGTAATGTGTAGCCTTGAAGCCAGCTTAGGGAAGTAACTTAGCCTCATCCTGAGCTCAAATTCACATTAAAATTGCAATGAATCCTGTGTAGGCAGAAAGAATAAGGATTCATTTTAAAGTGCCAATGATAATTTGTTTCATGTTTCTGATTTTTTTTTGTGGGAAAACATATTTGTGTGTGTTTATATATACATATAGATTATATATACATATATTGTATACATATACACACATACATATGTGTAGATATGTATATCTACACATATGTATATAGATGTGATAGATACAGACATGTATCTATAACATGTGTCACATAATACTGTTACATAATCCTCTTTTTCCATCTGTTTTCTCCCTTCGGGTATGAGGTACTTGTCATCTCTTTCTCTTGGATTCTATTTGTCCAGTTTTGCAAATGAGAGAGAAGTAACTTTGGTTCAGATACTTGGAAAGAACACTGAATAGGAATCCAGGAAGCCTGTATTCTTGTTTTCATCCTGGTATTAATTAAACGCTTGACCTTGTTGAAGTTATTTCTTGAGTTTGCACCTGAATTTCTTTATCTGTAAGAGGAGGCTAATAGATTAGATGCTCATATGCTTTCCCTCTCCACCATATCTCTGCTGGTACTCCCATGAGAAAGTATTAGTAGCAGCGAAGAGTTAGCCACAGATCAAAATAATTTTGTAATCCAAATGACCATGGGGTTAGAAACACATTTCAGGGACCAAAGGGTCGTCAGTGTTCCTTGATTGCTAGATCTTCTGTTCATCCTCATATTGTTTGATTTCTCCACAATGTTTGACAGTGATGACTATTCTATTCTACTTGACAACCTCTTTTCTTTTTCTCTTGGTAACCACAGATGCCATGACTCATGGTGTTCTTCCTACCTCTCAGACAGTTTTTTCTATATCTTTTGTTGGTTTCTAAGAATCTTCCTGCAACCTGGACTCTCTCCAAAGTTCTTTTAACTCTTGATAAGGTCCCCTTGTATGACCACAAATCTTTGCTTTGCTCAAAGGGTAGAATTGGGCACTGAAGAGGGTGGGGTGGAGTATTGGAATGTTGTGGCACAAAGGAAAGTGTGGTTGTGTTGGAGGTGATAGGGTCCAGGATTGGCTATCACAGGAAAGGTGAGGTGCTACCCACCTTACCATTCTTCAATTGGTTCATCACATGCTACCTTTGAGATCAGGCTCTGCCCCTCCAAGAGGGCTCAGTATTCACTTTGGAGACCACTGTATTATACCAATGTATCTATGTACTAACAATAGGGGACTCCTTTTATTTTTAAATTTTTTTTAATTTTTAATTTATGGAATAAAACAACTGCTTGCATAATGTAGTACAATAAAAAGATGGTTGTACGTGAAACTGCAAATCCACCATACATAATCAGCCATTCCTTCCAAATATGCAACAAAGTTATAATGCAAATTATTTTTCTTTCTTCTTTTTCTTCCCTCCCCCTGCCCTAGAGATGTCCACCATTAGATACAAATAGGCATATGTATGTGTGTGTATGTGTATGTGTATATATATATATATATATATATATATATATATATATATATGTATGTATGTATGTATATGTATATGTGTGTGTTTACATAATTATTCTATACATACTTCTATTTATCAGTTCTCTGGATATAGACAGCATCTTTCTCCACAGTTAACTTGAGTATTTATAGTAATCAAAATAACTTATTCACTCAAAGTCATTCGTAAAACAATATTCCTGTTACTGCACACAATATTCTGTTGGTTCTGCTCATTTAACTCTTCACCATTTTATGCAAGTCTTTCCACATTTTTCTGACATCACAGAGCTGATCAGTTCTGATAGCATAGTAGTACTCCATCATACTCATATACCACAACTTGTTTAGCCATTCCCCAATTTATAGGCATCTCTGCAATTTCCAGTTCTTTGACATCATAAAGAGAACAGTTATGAACATTTTAGAACATACAGGTTCTTTTCCTTTTTCCTTAATCATCTTTGGAGGTAGACTACTAGTAGTATTGCTGGGTCAAAGGGTAGTTTATTAAATCTTTGGGCCCACTTCCAGATTGCTCTCCAAAATGGTTGGATCAGTTCACAGTTCTACCAACAATAAATTAGTCCACATTCCTTCCACCATTTTTCACTTTCTATTTCTATCATTTTAGCCACTCTGGTACATATACAATGACATTTCAAAGTGGTTTTAGTTTGCATTTTTTAACAAGTAATGATTTAGAGTATTTTTTCATATGACTATAAATTGTTTTAATTTCTTTATTGGAAATGCCTGTTCATATCCTTTGACAATTAGCAATTGATAAATGGCTCATATTTCTATCGATTTGACAAAGTCCTTTATATTTTTAAGGTATGAGACCTTTATCTGAGAAATTGTCTATAAAATTACACACATGCCCACCCCAATTTTCTGTTTTCCTTTTTGAGTGTGGCTACATTTGTTTCATTTGTACAAAACCTTTTAAATTAATGTAATCAAAATTATTCATTTCACACCTAACTGCTCTCTATCTCTCCTTTATTCATAAATTGTTCATCTATCCGTAAGTCCAACAATATGTTCCATGTTCTTTTAATTTTCTTGTAATATTTCTCTTTATATCACGGTCATATATCCATTTTTACCTTATCTTGGTGAATGGTGTAAGAGATTGGTCTATGCCCGGTTTCTGCCATACTACTTTCTAGTTTTCCCAACAGTTTTTTTCTTTTACCAAATAATGAATTCTTACCCCAAAATCTGAAGTCTTTACACTTGTCAAATACAAGATTATTATATTTGCTGCTGTAAATTGTATTATGCTCTATTCCATTGATCTACCTCTCTATTTCTTATCCAGTACCATACACTTTGGATAATTACTTTCTTATAATATAGTTGAATATCTGTTACTGCTAAGCCTCCTTCCTTTATATTTTTAAGATTTTTTCCTTGGATAATCCTGAATTTTTGTTCTTCCAAATGAATTTTGTTATTTTTTTCTAATTCAGTAAAATAATTACTCCATTTATTTTGAATATTCAATTCATCATGAGATTTATTTAGCCTTCTTCTTCAGGACCATGTCACACTTTATATTCATCTTCTACTTTTGATGGATACCTCTAGAAGATGGGCATAGTCTTTAAGAGACTGGAGAAAAGGAGCATGAATACAGGAATGGAGAAAAATTAAAATTGTTCTGATTTTTGAGAATAGGAAAAAATAATAGCTACCAACTAGAGGCAACTAAATTTGACCTATTCCTAGGAATGTATTCCTATGTGTTATAAAAGGGATGATTAGTAAATATTTAGAATAGGAAACAGTTATTACCAAGTATCAACATAACTTCATCAGGAAGAGAACATACAAATTTTCCAAGTTCCCTTTCATGAAAGGTACTTAACTGGTAGATCAGGGGAAAGCTATAAATATACAGTTTACCTGTATTTAAACAGAACATTTCATAAGGTATCCCATTCTATTCTTCTGGAAAAGATGGAGAGATGTAGGCTGGATAAAAACATAAGAATTGAATAGCTTGGTACAAAGTAAGTCATTAATGACTTGATGTCAGTTTGGAAGGAGTGAATTGCTGCTGAGATCTGTATGTAGCCTGTGATCTTTTTTAAAATAATATTTTATGTTTTCCCCGATTACATGTAAAAGCAATTTTTTAACATTTGTGGTTTTTTTTTAAGTTTTGAATTCCATATTCTATTCCTCCTCCTCCCCTCTTGCTGATGTGGTAAATAATCTGATATAGGTTATACATGTGCAATCACGTAAAACACATTTCCATAGTAGTCATTTTATGGAAGAAGATTCAGAGAGAGAGAGAGAGAGAGAGAGAGAGAGAGAGAGAGGGAGGGAGGGAGAAGGAGGGAGGGAGAGATTCAGTCTATTTCAGACTCCATTAGTTCTTTTCTCCAGAGGTGGATAGAATTTTTCTTCACAAGTCCTTTGGGATTGTCTTGGATAGTGTATTGCTGAGAATAGCTAAGTCTTTCATACTTAATCATCATACAATATTGCTCTAATGTGCACAATGTTATCTTGGTTCTTACAATTTACTTTGCATCAGTTCATCTAAGTCTTTCCAGTTTTTTTTTCCTGAGAGTATCTTGCTCATCATTGCTTACAGCACAATAATGTTCCTTTACCATTATATACCACAGTTGGTTCAGCAATTCCCCAATTAAACACAGAGCCTGTGTTTTTTTAATGCTTTTTATGCATTAGCATGGAATAATGTGCTTAGTAAATTTTCAACTTCTATAAATCAGTAAAAGGGAAATTAACACACTGAATGATGGTCAGGATGCAAAAAATTTTTTAAATTGAATTTTATTTTTATTTCAATCAACAAAATCTTCCCTTGTCTTCCCTCCTACCTCTACCACCAGTGAGATTGAAAGAAAAACAAAACCCTTGATATAAACAGATATAATCAAGCAAAACAAATCCTCACATTGGTCACATATAAATATGTCTCAATTTACCCCCTGGGTCCTTCATCTCTGGGTTATTAGGAGGGTAACATATTTCATCATGAGTTCTTCAGAAACATGTTTGGTCAATCTGTTGATAAGAATTTCTAGGTGTTTCAAAGTTGTTCTAATATTGTCACTGTATAAACTGTTTTGCTGATCCTGATCACTTCTGCATCAGTTCTTCATAGGTTTCTAGGAAATTATCCCCTTGATCATTTCTTAGAGAACAATTATATGCCATCATATTTATATGCCATTACTTCTTTGGTCATTCTCTAATTGGTGGGCACTTCCTCAAGCTCCGATTCTGTGTAACCACAAATGTAGGGGAAAAAAAGATTTACAAGAGAGAGTATAAATCAATGCTTGGGGAGAGGTCCTACTATGGGGCAGTGTCCTCTTTGACATCTGCAATAATTGACATTATTCTGGGACTGAGACATAATGAAAAAAAAGGAATCTTTGTGGCAAGTCCTACAAGGCAGTGTCAGAAAACACCTACAAAAGGAGAGCATAGAATGGATACCTTGAAATCTTTGATTATAGAAAAAAGGGGAGGTAGTCTCAGAGGGAAAGGCATGCCCAGGCATCCAGGTGGACTGGGTAAGTCCTCTAGCAGAAAGCAGGACTTGGTCTGAGACTTAAAGGAAGTCAGAGGTATAGATAAGGAGGGAAATATTTCAGTCATGAGAGACTGCCAGTTCAGGTAGAAGGTAGAAATGATAAGATTTGTCAACATATTGGCAGAGGCAGCTCAGTAGTTTGGTAGATAAAGAACTGGGCTTGGGTGCAGAAAGACCTAAGTTCAAATCCTGCCTCAGCTAGCTTTTTGATCCTGGGCAATTCACTTCTCTTCTGTTTCACTTTTGTTGTGGTTGCTGTTGAGTCATTTCAGTCATGTCTGATTCCTCACAAATTCATGTGGCAAAGATACTGGAGTGGTTTGCCATTTCCTTCTCCAGCTCATTTTACAGATGAGAAATAGAGGCAAGCAGGGTTAAGTGGCTTGCCCAGGGTCACACAGCTAGTAAGTTTCTGAGGTTGGATTTGAACTTCCTGACTCTAGGTCTAGCACTCTACTGTGCCACTAGCTTCCCAACTGTCTCAGTTTACTCATCTGTAAAATGGGGATAATATCTACCTTTTAAGGTTGTTGTGAGGATAAAAATGAGGTGATATTTATAAATTATTTTAGAAACCTTGAAGTGCTATGTAAATCCTACCTATTATTATTGTTACATTAGAATGAGAATAGAGTTGAGTATGACTCTGAGGCTGTGAGCCAGGGTGATTGGGTAGTGCCCTCTACAACAATAGTAAAGTTGGGAATCAGCAGGATTTTGAAGAAAAAAGTGGTTCTGTTTTGGATGCATAGAGTAAAAATATAGAACTCTTCAATAATTTGAATGAAGTACACTATGGGGAAGCATGACTAGATAAATTCATCTGAAAGTGTTGGGGGTTTTGGTGTATTATAAGTTCAACATAAATCAACACCATATAGCAGCTAAGAAAATGTTTTTGTTTTGTTTTATTTTGGTTCTTTTAAAAAATATATATTAGACTGTGTTAAATGAGGCATAGCATCCAGGAATCATAATGTAATAATCCCATTGTATTTTGCCATGGTCAGACAACATCTGGAATGTATTGCGTTCAGTAAGGCATCATACTTTAGGAAATAGATAATGTGAAGAATGTCCAGAACAAGACAATAACAGTGATGATGGACCTCAAGTTAATGCCATATTACAATCCACTGAAGGAAATATAGAAGAGGACCATATAATAAATACACTCAAGCATTGGAAAGACTGACACCAAGAAGAGAGTTGAGATTTTTTTTCTCTTTGGCATAGAAGATATAGATGGAAGCAGTGGATGGAAGTTACAAAGAGGGAAATTTAAACTTGATATAGGGAAAAATTTCCTAATAATTAGAAATATCAAAGATTTGAATGGGCTGCCACGGGAACTAGGTAGTTTCCTTCTCATCGCAGGTCTTCAATCGAAGACTGGATGACAACCTGTCAAATATATTGTGGAGGACATTCTTTTCCAAGAAATGATTATATTTGATAGCCACTGAGGTCTGAAATTCTAGAATATTATATTTCTGTGACATATTTCCAGCCTTATCTCTTATCACTGCATTCCCCATCATGTACTCTGTCATCAAACCATCACTCAGTCTTGCATGCCCTTTGTCCTGGGTCCCTCCATATGACATCTCTCCTGATCCCTTGACATTCTTCCCAACACAAACAGGAAAGAACTGAGAAAATCCATGATTTGGATGAACTATGAAAGATCAAACTTGATTGACAGGTTTACATCATTGTCCTCTGCTGGCCTTTAATCTCTGTAGTGAAGGGTCCTGGCAGGCAGTTTTCCTTCCTCACCCCTCCCTGCACATAGCCTCCTGTGGAGTGGGACACAGTGCAAAGGTGGGGCTCATCAGCTCTGCACTTGCTCTCAAACTCATATCTTTAGTATATCACTGTCTCTCACTCAGTCTATCTCACTGAACCTTCTACTTTCTCCCCACATTGCTTTCTTTTCTTTTCTGTGCTGCTATGATCAAACCTCTTTTTTTTTTTGCACGACACATTGATTCACTCCTCTTATATATGCACTAAACTACTCATTCTCTAAAAAAAAAAATCAAACAAATAAGAAATCTTTCCAAGAGCTTAATACAGACTCTGTTTATTCTGTTTATCATACTAGGAGCAGCCCCAAAGCTACTTTCCTAGTCTCTTTAAACTGTCTAGGATGAAATCCTGGAGAATGAGCAACAACAAATTCCACCCCATAATATCTGAAAAAGGTTTCTCATGCTTCATTTCTCTTAAAGTGCTTCATCTTC
This sequence comes from Pseudochirops cupreus, assembly GCA_028627135.1. Lineage (NCBI taxonomy): Eukaryota > Metazoa > Chordata > Mammalia > Diprotodontia > Pseudocheiridae > Pseudochirops > Pseudochirops cupreus. The sequence continues at coordinate 501,140,019 of CM053580.1, read as the reverse complement.
CCTTGTATCATTCTCTAATCCATCCTCCACACAACTGCCAAAGTGATATTTCTTAAGTACAAATCTGACCATGTCACTTTCCTGCTTAACAAACTTCAGTGGTTCCCAATTATCTCTAAGATCAAATACTCTATTGACATGTGAAGCCTTTTACAAACTGGCCTCAATCTACCTATCCAGATTATTATATATTGCTCCCTTTCTTTCTCTACATACTAGCTAAACTTACCTTTTTGTTGTTCCTGACACGTGTCATTTTATCTCCCATCTCTTTACCATTCCACATGCTATCTATCTCCAGAGGTTAGAAGGTAGATACCTTAGCTCTAACAGAAGTCCTGAGCAAATAGCCAACACTTGGTGTGGCATCCCAGGCATTAGAGATTTGAAATGGACCAGGCTGAAGCACTTATGGCTACTTAGGATCAAGTAGAGATGGTTAAATTCTCTCCAACACTCTACTACAATAAAATCCCGTAACAGCCAACTAGCTGTGAGTGTTCCATTGTGTCAGATCATGGGAATTTTATGAACCTAGGAACAGGGTTTATCACCATTGCCTAAAATCTTATCCAGCGTGGAGAGATTATGAATGACGTCATATTCAGCTAAGATTTTTTGAGTGGGCTCTTAAGCATATGTAAGATCAACAGCATTATTCCAAACTAAGAGCCCCATGGCTACTGATTATACCCAATTTTTGCCTCATTTCCTATCAGTTCTTAGCAGAGTGTCTGGTACGTAGTTGATACTTAATAAATGTTAGTTGACTCCCTGACTTGGATAGGCTATAGGAACATCTATTTATCTGGTTGGGATCCATAGCAGTAAGCTTCATTGGGAAGGTAGAAATTGACTGATCTTTCATATGTAAGAAGATTGGAAGGTTTCTGAGCCACAAACTAGTTTTTCTTTAAGTGATAATGAAATTATCCTCAAGATTTCCATTGGTCCATGAGACAAAGGCTTGAACCAATCACAGCTTCCTCATGACTTAAGGCATAAAAGCCCAGCACAGAAGTAGTCAAGTCTCCTTAGGCTTGACAGTCTTCCACTGTGTGTCAATACACTCTTTATCAAGAGCATCATCATGGTGAAGGCCAGGGAAGCTGCGCCCAATCAGAATAATGTTATAACTTTGTTGGATATCCTTTCCATACTATTGCTAATTAATTTTTGTTATTGTTGTTGCTGTTGTTAAAGGTTATATTTTGTATGGATGTCTCATTGATTCTAGTCCCAAGCCTGAAGCTAGACTGGACTGAGTCAGACCTAAGCAAATTAGGAGGGTATAGTGCATGTGAATAGTAACATTTCTCTACGTCTCTATTAAGCATCTCCACAGAGAGGTCTTATGTGTTATTGAACTAGCCAATGAGCCTGGAGTCAGAGAGTCTGAGATGTAACTCTAGCTGTCACTGCCAAAGAACATATCATCTAAGTTTTTGTGCTTTTATTTCTGAGTCTGTCTAACAGAGATCAGTGGTACCTGTCTCTACCTGTTTCACAAAGATATTATAAAGATCTGTGAGTCAATACATGTTAAGGTCCATGTAACTTTGTTGGAAGAAAGACTGCATCAAGTCTAATGTATTATTCACTAATCACTGGATTTGAATTTAAAATAAAAGAATGCAATATGTTCCCAGAACAGAACTTACCAGATACTCCCTAGTCTGAGATTACAAGCCATTCATTCATCCAGCATTATTTGAGTATTTACTGCATACAGAACATGGAACCAAGACTACAGCAGACATACAAGAAGCAGTAGACATGATCCCTACTCATAAACAACTAGCCATCTAGCTGGAGGAGATAGAATTCACAAGCACACTTTAAATGACTTGAGAACAATTGCCGTTCAACTAATGTTTATTAAGCTTCCATTATGCATGAGGCATTTCTGACTATAGGATCACCGAATTTTAAGCTAAAATGACATGCTCTAGAGATCACCTAGTCCAAGCCCTTTATTTACAGATGAGGAACCTAGAGCCCACAGAAATCTTATAATCTGCTCATTGAGAGAGAATTCATCAATGCGTGTAGAATGATGAAGATGTGTTAAGCACATTTTAGAAAATCCTTGAGATAGTCACTGTGTTTGAAGGGCCTAAAAGCATCAGTCACAAGGGTATATACTCCTTTCATGAATATCGTAGCATTTGCCTCAATTCTGTGCTTTCCAAGAATAGCTTGGGGGCAAGACAGAAGTCCTAATCTATTGCTGCTACATTAACAATGCAATGTCCCAAACTTAGGAACATTGAGTCCCAAATTTTTTCTTATAATTAAACTGGCAAGTGTGCCCAGAATTCTCCTTCAGCCTAGGAATCAAGATGATCATATTGAAAATATTGCTAAGAGTGAAGAGTTATGGGAAAGAGGTGGAAGTAGAACAAAGGCAAAGGTTTTTTTTTTTTTTGGTTTGGTTTGTTTTTCAGCAAATGATTTGCTAATTAGAGCCATATAAATGCTACTGAAACAGGAGAAAATTACACTTCCTGCCTTCTCCCATACTAACACACTGATGTAAGGAAAAAGTATCTGAGAAAATTAAATTGGTTCTCTACCATTTTTATTGATCCTATTTACAGTTAATTGATCTTGTTCTGTGAATGTCTAAGTCTTGGTTCTTTGTCTCTGAACTTAATGCAGAAATTCAGAATAATTTTATCTCTTCTCTCTCCACCCCCACCTTTGGCACTAGACACTCTTTGGCCAAATATGGACATTTTTTTCCCATTTGGATCCTCTGCTTATAGAGGTGCACATCAGTTCTCAAGACCAAAGGAAGTGTGAAGTGCAATGGAACTCTTCCACCCTACCTGCAACCCTAATAAGTTCTTTTCATTGTCTTCATATGGCTCCTACCTCACTTTACTTGGAAATCTGTGTTTGGCTGTCTAAGCTTATCATAGTACACATACATGGAATCTTAGGACCTGGAGGTAGAAGGGACCTTAGAAGTCACATATACCAGGTTCATCCTTTATAGATAGGCAACTGAGGCCTTCAGAGTTACCTGACTTGTCCACAGTCACTCAAGTGAATTAGGAGAACTAGGATTTCTCTCTGGATCTTGTAACTCCAAATTCAATGCTCTTTCTGCTCCACTATGATGAACAGGTCTGCTGTAAGGTGTAACTGTTTCATGTTAACACACATCTGAACTTAGGAGTAGGCTATCTTAAAGGGTTAAAGACTCAGCTCTTCTGTCAAGTTTGCTGACCTTATTAGAAAACACATCAACAAATGTGACACAAATGGTTTATTATAAATCAAATGGACATTCTAAAAAGTACACATTCTCCCTCTAGAAAGGCAAGGTGGTATAAAGTAAAGAATACTAGACTAGCATTCAAGAAAGACATGTCTATGCTCAAATTTCACCACTGATGCTCCCCAGCTATGGGGCCATGGGCAGGTCACTTTACTTATTTCAATCTCAGCTCCTCATTTGTAAAATGGGGACATTTTACCTCTATTTCCTACCTACCAGAACTGTTGAAAGGATACAACAAGAAAATATGGATAAACACTTTGTTAACTTTAAAATACTATATACTGGCCAGCTATTATTATTTTTGGATTAGATCAACATTTTACAGACTAGTAATATCATGATTAGCTCAGAATTATGTATTGTGATGGAAAGAGCCTTAGAAATATACTCAAAAGGCCTGAGGAAGAGACAAGAGATGAGGTGCCAGGTGAGTCAAACCACTGTCACCACTATTACCACCACTTCACTACCAGCTCCTTTATAACCCCATGGTAATAGCTTAGGACTCTGAGCTCAAAGAGTCCTGGGGGATAGCAGCACTCCCAGATAACTGGGCCTAATTCTAGATAGGTTCCCACACTTATCATGCAGAGACTCAAGTCTTGTGTAGATGTGACCTGGAAAATGTTTCTGCACCCTGCAGCATGGTTACTGAAGACTCAGAAAAGAATGTTTTCAGTACCAAAATCCTTGACACTGTCAAATGATTCAATAGATATGATTTATCAGCTCAAAGGATATAGTTTCATCAGTAGAAATAATATCGAAGATCCTAAGGAGTATGGGGCCTTACCATCTAACTTCCAACAAAACCTCCTGTGTTGTCTCCTCCTGTAAGAATGTGAGCTCCTTTGGAGCATGGAAAATGCCTTTCTATTTGTTTAGAACATTTCAAATGCTTAGTCAATACTTTATAATCCATTCCTTCAATTTGCTCTGCTACTCACTAGCCATGAGATTTTTGCCCAAGACGCAACTTCCCTGACCTCCAATTTCTACACCTATAAAATGGTGGTTATATTTGCTGCACCTATGTTTACAGAGTTGTAAGAAAAATACATTTCATGAACTGGTAAAAGATTCAACCTCAGGTCTTCCTGATTTCAAGTCTAGATCTCTGTTCATTATGACCTACTCCCTCCTTCAAATGTGAAATATTATCATTATGTATCAAAGTAGTTGGTGCCATGTCTAAACATCCATCCACCAAATAGTAGGTAGGAACCATTTAATTTTTTGCCTGTTTGTCCACAGCACCAAGCATGATGCTTACCACATAGTGGGACCATTAATGAAAACTGGCCTAATGAATGAATTAATCTGCAAGTATTCGTTGATAGCTATTTAACTTTATGTACACCCAGTTATTTTGACCTTTTTGCTCCATCATTTTCTATGCATTTACAAGATCTTTTCCCATCTATCATTTTGGTTAAGGTCAATAACAGTTAAAGGATATTGAGGAAACTTATTCTATCATGAGACAATGAGCTTTGTGCTTTGAACTGCCCTAATGGACTCTTCTAGAAACAGTGATTATATGTTTCCTTAAAATTCTTTCCAGCTTAGTGACCCAATAATTCCTGAACTGGAAGCTACATTATGAGTGCTAATAAGGGTGGACTATCACAAAAGCTGACCAAGAGCTTCTACATGAGGAATAATATTGTTAATACTAAAAATATTATAATCATGCTTAATACTATTATTATATAATCATATAATTAATATGTGGAAAACAATATTATCCCACAGTTATATAATGCTTGAAGGTTTTAAAAACACTCTCTTCTCAGCTAACTTGTGATACAGGTACTGAGAATATTATTATTCCCATTTTACAGATGAGGAAACTAAGACTGAAAGAAGATAATCAACTCATTTATGGTCCTACAGCTAATAAGTGTTAGAGCTAAGACATGAACGTAGATCTCCTGATTCCAAGTTGAGTAGAGATATTTTGTTACTTTACAAAGTCCCTTTGCCAATATGATAGACTGACAACACTTGAAATAACAGTATGGTTTCTGGTTCGCTGCTCTCATAATGGCCATTAACACCATTTTAAATGGTGACTCTGATTATGTGTTATGAAACCTCATCTTTGGTCTCTCTGCTGTATTCAGCGCCTTTGACCATTTCCCTCACTTGAAATAATCTCTCTTCCCTGGGACTCCATGACCTGCTTTTTTCTTTCTGGTTCTCTACTAGGCTGTTTAACCTCTCCTTGCTGGTTCATCTTTTCCCTCCTGTCCTCTAAATGTGAATTTTCCTCAAGATTCTGACAAGATTTTCTTATCTTTTCCCTCTATACTCTTTCTCTTGGTGATCATGACTGACTTTACAATTTCAATTTTTATCTTTCATGAGTATTGCTGAGAAAGCAATACTAATCTCTCCCTTGTTTATCTAATGCCACCCTCTATCTGCTACATACTTCTACCTAGATGTCCCCCTAGCACCTCAAACTCAAGCTGTAGAAAACGACATTTGAAGACTGGTAACATGGAAGAGGAAACAGACTTTTTCTCTTGTTCAGTCCTGAGAGCAAAACCAGGAACAATAGATTGAAGTTACAAAAATTAAAATTCAAACCTGATATCAAGAAAACAAAACAAAATGAAACAACAATTTCTAATAGTGCTATCCAAACGTTAGACAAATAACCTTACATAAATTGTATTTCTCCTCATGGGAGATTGTTAAGAAAAAACTGAATAGCCACTTGTAAGACATACTATACTGGGAATGACTAATAATCCTTTGGGGATATCAATTAAGATTAGAAAAGATACTATATCTATACCAACTATAAAATTCTGTGATTCCTCACCTTCACCCTCCAAACTTGAATATTAAATAGTTGCTGCATTAGGGAGTAATCTAGAAAGTCCTCATCATCACAGAATATTACATAATACCAACAGACTAAACCAAAATTTCTGTGGAGGAGCCAAAAAGAGACAGCATGCAAGATGACTACTGACAAAGATGGGGAGGGGATGCTGCCATATATGGGACTCTCCTGGACACCCTTTCAAAGATCAATGAGTTGAGAGGGACACAATGAAAAAATACCCCCAACAAGGAATTCCCCAATGAATTCTGTCAATGTATCCAACCTTTTCCTCAGTCCTAGGTATATCTATTTGTATGAAACTGAAATTGCCACAATAACAGCTAATCTATTACCACTGGCAAGAGAATTTTCATTTCTTCCCTAAATTCCTCATTGAATTCTACTCCCATACAATAGCCATGACAATTTAATGTTCCTCATCACTAGTAACTCTGTGATGACACTTGTCCTAGAATTGACTCAGCTTACTGTGTGCAAGTTCATCAATGCCCCTGGCCGTGGTGCTGAGATTTAGAATCAAAGGTTGCAGTTGGCTTCTTAGAGACGAAGCAGGAAACAGTGGTAAGCAAAGAGTAGCCATGGCAAAAACTTCTATCCTTATAAAAGAATTTTAAAAGTAGATATATAATGAAATCAAATCTACAAACATTTATTAAGGAGCAATAATATTTTTATCTTATTTAATTTTACTTTATTTTGGAGGTGGTAGAACAGATCTGGAATTATATCACCATGTTTGGAAACTCCCTTTACTAATGCAGAACACCAACTTTTTATCTTAGAGAATTACCAAAAGTGAATGACCTGACTATGGTCACAGTCTATGTGTCATTTTTTGTTGTTATTTTGACTTGATGTGATATTCTTGTTATAGAGAACACCAGATGAGGGAACTCTTTCTACCACTGCAAAGAGGCAACTTCTTTGAAAATTTCAGTCTAAGATATATGCCCAGCAGCAGTGACAGACAAAATTACATGGTCAAAGCCACATAGCCAGAGAATTTAAACACTCATTTTCCTGACTGTGGGGTTGGTTCTTCATTCACTATGCCAAACTTCAGTATGTTTTAGTGAGAGTAAAATGTCCACATCAAAGTCTGTATCTGTTGTCCAAAAACCAACCTACTTGAGTGTTGAGAATATATTAGTCTTTTGACTGGTTGGCTTTCTTCTTATTACTTATTGATGTTTCATTGACTTCTAATTACTGTAAAATTATTGAGGCTGTTGTTTCCCCAAATCCCCTTAAAATTATTGGGGCTGTTATTTCCCCAAGTCCCTTTTTCATAGTAGCAATGACTTTAACAGGGCCCATCAGTAAAAGTTTGACTACTAAGTGATAGCTTTATGGCCACAATGATACATGAAATTATATTTTGAAATTTTCACTTGAAATGAACAAAACAGGATAAACCTTGACAATAAACATTCAAATTGGGTCTTTGTTAACTAATTTGCTAATTGTTTTCTCAGATAAAGATATTAGTCTACAATTGGGTTTTAGCCTTGGCATGTAGTATATAGAGTGAGTGTGGGGGTGGGAGGACAGGAGCATTTAGCTTAATTAGTTACCATTAGCTAAGTGCTTCAAGTGTGCAGTCAATAATCTTACTGATGTTCATCTCAACAACTTGGCATTAAAGAGTAATTATCTACCATACCTGGATTCCCAAAGCACTTGAGAAAGCTATGAGTCATGGATCTGTTCCCAAGTGAGGAAAATTAAGCAACTACTATGTACTTTTCTAAATCCCTGCAGTTCTTACGAGCACACAGGGGGCCAACTTCTCAAAGATGATGGGGTAGGTCTCTGGGCAGAAAAGACTAGAGAGAGCAAAGGTAACAAGCAGAAACTCCCTAGCTGTGTTGCATTGGAGCCAACTGTTCTCCTGAAATAACCTGGCTCCCCACCACCTGTAATTGGCAGCTTTGGTTTCACAGGAAACACTTCCTTTTTGAAAAGTTAAAGCTAAGCCTTTTAATGCCCCAAGCAAAACATGTTAGTATCTTGATTCCAAGGGTGTGGAAGACATAAATCTAAAGTATCTATAGTTTCGGTGGGAGTACTAAACTCTCTCGATTGACGCACCGAGGAATTAAAGAAACCTGACAGCATTTTGAACAATTGTCAAGAGGTGCATGGGACCTGATTTCTAGAAAGTGTGTTTCATTTTCTATCTCAGTCACTTTTTTTCAGCTCTGTAGTATCTTTATCCCTCCTAACATCTACATGTAGTCAGTTCCACGAAGAAAGTATAAAATGAATGGAATGTGGGGTCTGGTAGCCATTTTTATAATGTTGTTTCCAACACACCTTGCTAACAAAACCTGAATTGCAAAACTGAGCCAACAGCTTATCTTTAAAAAGCCCCAAGCATAAGTTTGCATTTTTTCCCTTCATTTTTGAATTTCCATGCTCAAGAAGGAAAACTTGTCATGACAAATGACCACATTGCATGGGAGTTTTTCATTCCAATGAGCATTCTGAACCTCCTGTTGGGGGATGACATCTTGCTGAAGAGGAAAGGGGTTGTTTTACAAGCCCAGTGGAGTTCTGCTTCCAACCTCCCAAGGTCATTTCACAGAAATAAAATTGCAGTATGTCTTATTCTAAGTTTTTTGCGATCAGAAAGGAACAATTCTTTTCCCTTTTCTGGGGTGTACCAGACTGAATAAGGGTTCTGAATTTGGGTTTTCAACCAACATCTAGGTTTTCAAAGCTGGGAGAGTTCAATGGCTACCCAGAGTTGCATCTGGCCATATCATACAATTCTTCCAATAAGTGAACCCCAAAGCAAAGCCTCACCTCAGAATTTATATATCCTTCTTCAGGGTCAGATGACATCACAACCTTTGTGATCCACTGCTTAATTAAAAAGTAACAAAATGTGTGGGCCTTCCTGCAAAACAAGCCTCCTCTAAGCAAGTTTCTCTTGTTGGGCTCCAAGTGAGGCCCATTAAGGGGCAGGAAAGATCTTCAAATCCCCTTACCAAACAACTTTGAAAATTGTAATAACTAGGGTGGCTAGGTGGCGCAGTGAATAGAGTACTAGCCCTGGAATCAAGGGGACTTGAGTTCAAATTCAGCCTCAGACACTTAACACTTTCAAGCTGTGTGACCTTGGGCAAGTTGCTTAACCCCAACTGCCCTGTCTTCCCCCCTCCAAAAAGCAAAAACAACAACAACAACACAAAAACAAAGTCGTAATAACTCTAATCAACATAGTGGAGGATTGATAATGAAGCATGTTACCTACCCCCTGACAGAGTGATGGACAGACAGATTGATGGTACAAAATGAGACATATTTTAGATGATGTCAATTAAGGTATTTGTTTTATTTGACTAAGCCTATTTGTCACAGGGAAATTTTTTAAATGAAGTGTGGAGGGACAAGAGAGAAAATTAAATTTCTGTTGTTTTACAAATAAATTTAAAATAAATATGTCTATCAGGCAATATTTCACATGATAAAACTGTGTTTATTTTATTATGTACTTAAGCTGTTAAGTGAATTCAAAAAAGGACTTCTTATAATCTCAACTTCTTAATTCCTCTATTACCTCTAACAGGGCTCTATACCTAGCAGAAACCTAACAGATTTTTTTTTGCATTGTACCATATTTTACTTATAGTTCATATTCTAAAAAAAATGGTAGTCCTTATGAGGGAAATGCAGAGCATTCAAATTCCCATTTCTTCAAGAGAAATGGGGATTCAAAAATAAATATTGCCCCATTTTGTAAAAGTAGGAATAGAACCCAGATTTGTAGAATCTCCATTACTGTTTATGTAAGACAGCAAATTACTTGACCAATGTTTAATGTGATGGTATTTGTAGATCCTATATTTGATTGCATGCCGCTATGGGGAGGGGGAGGGGGAAAGAGAGGGATGGGAAGAAAATTTGAAACTCAAGGGATTTGTGGAACTGAATGTTGTAAACTAAAGGTAAATAAATAAATTTTTTAAAATTTGAAATAAATTTCCATACTCCCATAAAAAAAGACAGCATATTATTCAGCTTTTTAAAACAAGGACATTCAACAAGGAGAAAGGGCCCACTGCCCCTATTACCGGAATGCTTTCCTTCTTCTCTGCCTCCTGGCTTCTCTGTATACATATATACATATATATATATGTTTGTATGTATGTGTATATATAACATATTATATATATATATGTATATGTATACACATATCTTTCATGTACATAACTCTTTTCATAGACTCTCCCATTAGACTGTGAGCTCCTTGAGAGAAGGTCCTCTCTTTTACCTTTCTTTATATCCCTACCGCTTAGGACAAGGCATGTTCTCAGTAGGCACTTAATATATTTTTACAGACTGATTGACTCTTCCAAACAAAATTTTGAAAGTATTTAAAAATTGACAGCCTCTTCTACAAGTTTCTACTAGATACCTCTTTTAACTAATGTCTTCGATTTCAGCACCCTAAATGTAATTATTATGTTACCTCAGGTGAAAAGTTCCTAAGCTCTTAGACCACTGAGAACAGACAAGGCAATTTTACTGTGAATTGGGTGAAAAAGTTCATATTTACACTTGAATCTTCCATAGCTCAAAATGATGAGTGTGGAGGCTCAAAGTGACAGCCATGTTTACCTTTTTCGTTTCTGCCCCCAAACCAAACAAAAGAATGCAAATCTTTTACTTACCCTAGTGAGGTTTTAGCTTCTGGGAAAGGTTGTTCATGTGCTTCTATATTGGGATTCAGTCTGAAAAATGGAGAACTCAGTTTTTTGGCCATGGACATTACTACATGACCAAGACATTTCCTGAGTAGGAGGTGGTCCATTAAAGTGCTTCTATTTCCATTGATGAAAGTGGTGGCAATTAGTATACTAAAAAGTGTGCTTTGAAGCACTTTAGTTTAAAAAAAAAAACAACTGCTGATTTTCCTTCATTTTTACTGATGTTGTCCCCTAAGATAGCTATTAATTATGAAGAGGGATGCTTTTACTAAAGACATTGTATTGACTATAGAGAAGAAAAAAATATTTCAAAGAATCTCAATTTTTTTTTTATTTCCCAAAATATGTGAAATGCATCATGGTTAATTCCTAGGCAGGAGAAAATAGAAGCAGCAGTAGTAGAAACAACAACAGTATAAGAATGAACTAGTGAAGGAATCTCCCTTTTAGAGGCATCATGGTTTAAGGGTTAGAATCCTAGACCTTATAAGATTCACAAGATCTGCAATTTTTGTTCCTATCTATGTGACCTTCATCAATTCAATCCAATCCAACCTCCCTACCCCCATTTACTAAATGCCTACAATGTCCTGGAAATTGCTAAGTGCTAAGGATATACTTTTTAAAAGTTTATTTATTTATTTTATTTTTAATTTATGAAACAAAACAAGCACTTCCATAACATAGTAGAATAATAAAAAAGATGAATGCATATGAAACTGCAAATCCATTACATACAACTTGCTATTCTTTTTTAATATATAATAAATTTATCATGTAAATTTATCTTTTTCTCTCCCTCCCCATGGCTACCATTACGCACATACACACACACATACACACACACGCAAGCGTGCGCACACACGCGCGCTCGTGTGTGTGTGTGTGTGTGTGTGTGTGTGTGTGTGTGTGTGTGTGTAAAATCATTCTATACTTCTATTTATCAGTTCTTTCTCTGGATGCAGACTCTTCCTTCCCATGTCCTTTGTAGTTAATTTGGGTATTTATAGTAGTCAAAAAGACTTAGTTGCAAAAAAGACAGTCCCTGCCCTCAAGGACTTTTCCATCTAAAGTGGAAGAGAGCTCACAAAAGGAGGCAGAAACATGAAGGTGATGGGACACCATGAAGTACCTATCATGGGGACATCTTGCTCCATGAAGCCAGACATAGGGGCAGAAAATACAAGATGGAGTGATCTGAGAGTCTCGTTTCTTCCTTCTATAAAGAAAGAGATGGGAAAGAGTTTGACATTCCACCCTCCAACCTTCCAAACAGAGTGAAGACTTGGCTGCTGGGGGATGAGGGAAAGGGAGTCAATCAAGGTTTGGGTTGGTTGCACTATAGTGAATTTAGAATTGATATGCTTATCTTATAGGGGAGGGACATGTTGTTCTGTCCAATTAAAACCAGACAGGGCAGTGGCAGCTAGATGGTGCAGTGAATAGATCACTGGCCCTGGAGTCTTGAGGACCTGAGTTCACATACGGCCTCAGACACTTGACACACTTACTAGCTGCGTGACTTTGGGCAAGTCACTTAAGCCTAATTGCCCTGCCTTCCCCCCTTCAAAAAACAAGACAAAACAAAACAGAAAACCAGACAGGACATTAGGAGCAAGGTGGAGCTGATCAAACCACTTAGTCTTTCTCAGTCTATGTCAGGAGACTGAGGGCACAGCAAGGAGGTAGGGTAGAGCATAAGTAGGTCACATAATTTGTGATGATGAAGGACAATTCTCTCTGCTATTTTTCCCATGTGGGTCTCAGTTAATTCATCTATAAAATGATGGTGATAATAATGGTGGCATTTAGGTCATAGGGCTATTGTGGAATTTGCAGACCTTGAAGTGCTCTTAAAATGGGAGCTAGTATTATCACTGATATTATTTCTGAATAACAATGTAATATAATCAACATAGGATATTTAACACTCAATATTAAGCATTAGATTTTTGTGCAATGCCCTCACTGTACCCCAGATAAATATTTAGAGAAAAAATGCATTTTATATGTACTCATGTTATACTCCTTTTCTAATAATAGAAAAGTTTATTTAAATATGGCCTATAATCCGATCTGAAATGAAAGAAATATGGTAACTTACTTTTGTATAGTGTTTTGTAGTTGCAAAATACTTTACATATATTACCTCATTTGATTCCCCCCAAACAACCCTGTACAGTCAATAGTATACCTATGATTATCCCTATTTTACAAGTGAAGAAATCGACTCAGAGAGGTAGTGGCTTTCCTAAAGTCACAAGAAGTAAGTGACAGATCTTTGGGATCTAATTCTCTTGCATTCTCCACATCAGTGTTCTTTTTTATGCCATTAAATACACACACACACTTGCATATATGTGAGTATATATATATAAAAATACACGTATATAATATTACATGTGTATATATATGCACATATATTGTACACACAAGTATGTATATATTTTATACTATGTAGATAAGTGCACATATATATACAGACATAAATATGTGAGTATGTGTGTGTGTATATGTAGATAAAACATAGATAGATAGATAAAGTGCCAACTGTATGCCAGAAACCATACTAAGTTCTGAGGGTGCAAGTACCAAAACGGGGCAGCCTCTCCTTTACAAGAGGATTATTTTGTGACAGTATCAGACTAATGTTCACTAAATTCAATAAATGTTTTTGAATCAATTAATAAAAGTCTCAATCTACTATTTAACATATATGTATATTACCTGGAAGAAGTCACTTCTATTCTCTAGGACTCAGTTTCCTCATCTGAAAATTAGGAAATAAATTAGACTTTATCAACTCCAAGGTCTATTCTACCTCTGCATCCCAAGATCATATTTGAAACAAACTACCAAGTTATTTAGTTTTTAATAAAAATTATTTCAATGCTTCAAAATATTCTCTCTCTCTCTCTCTCTCTCTCTCTCTCTCTCTCTCTCTCTCTCTCTCTCTCTCTCTCTCTTTCTCCCCCTGCCATTGAAGCTCCATCAATCCTTTTGTGTCACTATATGACTCCAGGTTCCAGGTGCTGGTGGTTCCCTGAAAAGATGTCGTGAATGTAGAAGCAAGTCTATCCCTGGGTCCACATGAAGCCCAACATTACCATTTCTGGGTAACCCTTTTCTACCCTCTCTCTCAAAAGGATGCTTTTTTCTATACCATCTTTCTTAGAAGGCATTCTTCTTGTGATCCTCTTATCCAGGTTTCCAATTCTCTGTCTATCTCCTGTTTGGTTGTAACATCAATCACAGCAGCTAACCTGAGGACTGCAGCTGTGAATAATTTTAAGGGTTTAATCACATAGTATAATGAACTCTCTATACAAAACTAAACATTGTTCAGTAAAGCATAATATTTATAGCAACATCCTTCAGCAAAATATATCATTATATATGTCTGTGTGTGTATAGATAGATAGCTATAGCTATAGAAATAGATATAGATGATGTAGATATAGATATATCATAGCACTCAGTATGTCATATGGCACTCAGTATATATCATTGCATTCAGAAGCGTTTCCCAAAATACTTGTTTACGCAATCAGGAGGTCCTGGGCTAGAGTCTCCCTGAACACAACACATCCTTAAAGGGTAGCAGAAAATACCACACCATTCACCCCTAGGTCACCATAAGAACAATCTCCTTAATCAATATCAGGTGTCAAAGTAAAGGCCTCTTTCATATTAACTTGAGGTTGACTTTGAAGTCCCATAGCTCTTCCTCTGTGGCCTGACTGCTCCCAACTCTTGCCTGGATTCACATGTAGGCAGCTCTCTGCTCCTGCTCCATGTCTCAGCTCATGGGGACTGATCAACTCCAAGCTCTCCCTACTCCTATCAAACAGCAGGCTACAGGGGCTCCTGTTCCCAGCTTCTGACTCTGGGAAAACAAAACTTAACCAGACAACAATACTGACACAAACCACTAGTACCTTCATCTCAATTTAGGTCCAAATTTCAGAGGCTCTATATTAACAGCTCAGTTTACTTTAACAGCTCTCAAAAGCTAAGCCTCCTTCCCATGGGGAGTTTTCTCCCTATAGCTCTATTCACTTTTAAAGTTCAGTGACTCCTTCAGCAAGTTTCTGCCATCAGAGACCTCCTCCCAGATGACAGAGGTCTCCTGTCCACTCTCAGAGGTCTCCTCTCCACTCTTAGAGGTTTTCTCCCAGCTCTTAGAGGTTTCCTCTCTCCATCCACTCAAACCGCCTCTTTCTCTAAGCACTGTGTGGCTCTCTCAGTCCTGGCTCCCTTAGTGCCTGCTTTCTCAGCACCCTCTCATTATGTACAATTCTACTCGGCATCTTATTGGCTAGAGCCCACATGTTTCTGATTGGCTACAGCCCATATGTACATATCTGATTGGTTAGAGCCCACTTGCACATATCTGATTGGCTGAGTGCAGAGGCATTTAAGACATGTCTGGAAAACTGAATAACACACAAAGAAAAGCAGCAAAAAATCCCACTTTGCTTGCCATTACATGTATAATATCTCCTTTAAAGACCAGTTCTTT
Organism: Pseudochirops cupreus; assembly: GCA_028627135.1. Classification (NCBI taxonomy): domain Eukaryota; kingdom Metazoa; phylum Chordata; class Mammalia; order Diprotodontia; family Pseudocheiridae; genus Pseudochirops; species Pseudochirops cupreus. The sequence continues at coordinate 501,124,633 of CM053580.1, read as the reverse complement.
GGGTTAGCTCAAGTAATTGAATTATATCACAAAGGACACTGCTGGGTAAAACATAGGACAAGAATTTATGCCTTAGTCAGGAATTTATATCTTAATTGAGAGCAGGGAGGGGGACCAGCTCCTCTGAGAATTGGGACACACATATACATTTTTTTAAAAGCATTTTAGAGTAAAAAGGTTTGTTTTCAAGTCTATGCATGATATCACTTGATTGGGACAATGAATAAAAACGTCAGGTTTCCAGAGGAAATTTTCTCCAGTATATAATAAGAAAAATAAAGGGGAAAAAAATAAAAAGTGTCAGTCTGTCAATAAGCATTTATGAAGCATGTAATATGTGCCAAGCCCTGTGCTAAGTACTGAGAATACAAAGAAAGGAAAAGGACAATCCCAACTCTCCAGGAACTAACAATCTAATAGAGACACAACATGTAAACAACTATGGACAAGTAATACATGCATATATAAACCCATTTATGTCTACATTAATTGATATGATGTGTTCATGCAATACAATTATTAATATGCATTATATATTAATATATATACATTATACACACAGGATAAGTTGGAAATAAAGGGAATGTGCTAGCATTAAAGGGGATCAGAAAAGGATTCCCATGAAAGATGGGATTTTCGATGGGCTTGAAGGAAGCCAGGACACAGAAATGAGGAGAGAGAGTGTTCCAGACAGGGAATCCAAGTGAATGCACAGTTTTATAGCCTTTTGGGCACAGCTCCCAATTGTTCTCCAGAATGACCAGTTCACAACTTCACTAGCAGTGTATTAATGTTACCTATTTTTTTCTGTATCATCTCCAGCATTTGTCCTTTTTCTTTTGGGTGATGTTAGCCAATTTGATAGGTATAAAGTGATAGAGTTGTTTTAATTTGTATCTCTCTAATTATTAGTGATTCAGAGCATTTTTAAAAATATGACTTGATAACTTTGATTTCTTCTTCTGAAAACTGCTCATTTATATCCTTTGACCATTTATCAAATGGGGAATGGCAGTTTTTTCTGCAATTTAGACCTTGGTATATTGTATGAGATGTTGATCTATGGCTAATTTCTACCAGACTGCTTTCCAGTTTTACCAGCAGTTTTTGGTTAAATAGTGAGTTCTTGCCCCCAAAGCTTGGATCTTTGGGTTTATCAAACATTAGATTACTGTGGTCATTTGCCTCTATATATTGTGTACCTAAACTATTCCATTGATCATCCACTCTGTTTCTTAGCCAGTATCAGATTGTTTTAATGATTGCTGTTTTGTAATGTAGTTTGGAATCTAGAACTGCTGGGTTATCTTCCTTTATAGTTGTTGGTTTTTTTCCACTTGCTCCCTTGATAATCTTGACAGTTTGTTTTTCCAAGTGAATTGCATTATATTTTCTGGCTCTATTAAATAATTCTTTGATAGTTTGATTGGTATGGCACTGAATAAGTAAATTAATTTAGGTAGAATCGTCATTTTGATATTGATTCATAAGCAAAGATTAATTAATTAATTAATGAACAATTACAATAAAAATGCCCAGAATTGGGAGATGGAATGCTTTATTCAAGGAATGGTAAGGAGGCCAGTGTCACTAGATTACAAATTACATTGGGGGGAGTGAGGTAATATGGTCATATTCGTGGTTTAGAAAAATTAATCTGATAACTCAATCAAGGATGGACTGGAGTGGGTGAGATTTGAAACAAAGCAATAGGCAATGGTGTGGGTATGATGAACTGAGAACATGTACTTGAATAGTGGCAATGTCAGAAGAAAAAATGAGGAAATATATGAGATGTTACAAACATGAAATCAACAGAATGTGGAAACAGATTGCATATAGGGATAAGAAAAAGAAAGTAGTCAAGTTTAACACCTAGGCTGTGAGCCTGGCTGACTGGAAGGATGGTGAAACCCTTGACAGTAATACAAAGATTTGGAAAGAGGGGGAAGAATTTGGGGAGAAAGATAATAAGTTGAGTTTACGATGAATTTAAGATGTCTAGGGTACATCCCGTATGAGATGTCTAATCACAAGTAGGTGGAGATGCTCATCTGGAGGTTAGAAAAGAGAATAAATGAATATCTGTATGAATGAATAAATGTATCTTAGAATTATCAACATAGAAATGATGATTGAAACTATGAGGCCTGACAAGATCATTAAGTGAAATAGTATTAAAAGAGAAGAGAAGAGAAGAGGGTCCAGGAAAGAGACCTGGGAAACACTCACCTTTATCAGGTACTGGAAGAAGATCCAGTAAAGGAGACTCAGAAGGACTGATCAGAGAAGTAGGAGGAGAAGCAAGATAAAATGATATCATGGAAACCTAGAGAGAAGAGGGTGATGTAACTTTAAGCCCAAATATTCTATTTCCATTATTGGTGCTAAAGAAAACATATCATCATCAAAATGTCAGAAGCCCTTTTCCATTTGCTGTCTATTGTTCTCCTGTTTTCAGCTACAAATGAACTGAAGCAGAGGAAACAGAAATGGCCAACAAGCTGGGAGGAGGGGCTTCTAAAATCTGATTTTTGAGACAGGACAGATGACATAGGAAAAGATTTGAAGTGTCTGGTAACTGGATTCTGCTTCAGTATTCCTATTATGCACAATTTTGGGCATCTTACATTTGTACTTGGGTATTGACATCAAGCTGATTGTCATTAATAAGAGGCAAATTAAGCAAGCTATTGGCATCTTGAGATAAAAGTTTGGAAGACCACTATAAACCATCATTCAAGAATACCCCCAAACTGGATCTTAAATCAACAAGTCATTTTGACCATCATTTATTACACATATATTATCCTTCAGGCAAATATCCTGGAAAATGTGCCTTTTGCTGTGGCAATTTGCCCTGACAGTTAGCCATGAGGATTCCCAGAACAAGCCAACAACAAAGGGTGGAAGATTTTGCTTTCAGTCAGAATAAGGAGGACTTTGTAGTGACCTGCTGAAAGCTGTTTCTACAAGTTTCATGAAATAGTTTGGTATACACAAAATCCAGCTTGGTTTCGTCCTAGAAAGGTGAAAGCATTACAGGGTTGTATCTCTGCTTTCCAGGTTAGCAGAGTCAATTGTTCCATGAACGAAGGAGAAAGTTCATTCAAGAGGAAATAAAAAAAAAAAAGAAGGATCTGGAGAGACAGAAAAACGTCCTGACTTTTGTCCAGAATTTAGAAGTTGAAAGAATTTCACATTCAGAAGGAGATGTAAAAAGAATCCTGAACATTTGGGGCTAAACTCTTCACATGGAGGCAACAGGGGCTGAAGATTCTCAAAGGTCAATGGCTTCTTTTCCTCCTAGGAATATACACTTAGGTACAGGGAAGCTATCAGAAAAGGGAGGAGACAGGAGTGATGGTAATGAGGCCTTCCTAAGAGGTGTGTGTGCGTGAGTGTGAGTGTGTGAGTGTGTGTGTGTGTGTGTGTGTGTTGTAAAGAATTTGTGTGTATTTAGGAGTGGTGGTAGTGATGGTGGTAACTGATATAGATAGCGAGATCTGATGATTGTTAGGGCTGTGACAAATAGTTCTCCCAAGACTTATCAAATAATAAAAATAGCTAGTATTTATTTAAAACTTTAAGGCGCTTTACAAATATTATCTTTACAAATATCAAGGCACTGCATGCATATTATGTCTTACATAATTTGATTCTTACAACAACCCAGCAGGTAAGTGATATTATTATTCCCATTTTGCAGATGAGCAAACATAGCCATTCAGATGTGAAGTGACTTGCGCAGAGTTCTACAGTTGTTAAGTGCCTGAGGCCACAGGTCTTCCTGACTCTGGATCCAGCTGCTGACTAAAATTTTATTGCCTCGCTATCCAAGCAAGAAACGAAATAGCCACTCTTTCACCCAAGCAATCTATAGACTTGGATTGCATGAACTCTCAACTCCTGACTATGAGAATCCTTTTGTCCCTTCAAAGTTCAATTCAGATACCTTGAGATGCAGTGTGGTACAGAGGAATGAGTATCTAGTGGAATCAGAGGACCTGGGTCCAAAGGTGGCCTCTGGCACCTATTACTTTTGTGAACTCTCTGGGACTTGTTTTCCTTTCATCATCTGTGAAAATAATAATGATAACAACGAGGATATTAAGACTAGTTGGCCTCTAGGACTACTTCTAGTGATCATCTTCTGGTTTTATGACTTTTCTAAAACATCTCCATGATTGATCCCCTAACTTTCAGTGCTGCTTCATGCCCCATATTACCTGCATTTATCTCAGTTTACATACTGTATGATCCACAGAGAATGTTAACTAGATACTATTCCAATTTTGTTTTTATATCTTCAGTGCCTAGCAAATAATAAGCACTCAATAAATGTTTGTGGAATTGTTGAATTAAAATGTCTCCCAAATCAATTACTCTGACTTGATGGCCAAAGTGACATTTTCAAGTGCTCACTAGGATTCCTTAGATGTCCAAGATAAACCCAAACTCAACCTGTCTTTTAGCTGAACTCACATTGTTCTCCCCAAAGCCAGCTCCTCTGCCTGGCTTCTTCATTTCTGCTAAGTCACCTGAATTTGAGACTTCGGAGTCATCCTCTGTCCTGTTTAAACTATACCTCCCACCCCCTTTCCCGCATCTAAGGTCACCCAGCCCTGTTATTTCTGCCTCTCACATCTACCCTCTTCATTTCATTTGCACTGTCATCATTCCTAATTAAAATCTTCTGTAGTCAGCTAGGTGGCACAGTGAATAGAGCACCAACCCTGGAGTTAAGAGGACCTAAGTTCAAATCTGGCCTCAGACACTTAACACTTACTGGCTGTGTGACCTTGGGCAAGTCAGTTAATCCCAATTGCCCTACCTTCCCCCCTTCAAAAAAAAAGGCAAAAACAATCTTTCATAGACCTTAATTGGAGCCTTGCAATAGATTCTTAAACGGTTGTTCCCCTTTCTATGATCCATTACATCTCCCACAGTGCCTATACTATTACTCAATCTCCAGAAATCACAGCACTAATCATGTCATTCCTCAAATTAAAAACAAGATAAAACAAAACAAAATCTTTTTTGACTCTATCACCTTCTGAATAAAACCCACATTTCTCCTTTTGGCGTTTCTTGTCAGCTTCCACTGGTATCCTACCCATTCCCTATACTTTGGTCAAACTGGAACATTCACTCCCTACTCCTCAGACATGTCCTGTATTTTCTCACTTTTTTCATTTATTCATGATGTTTCTATGTTAGAAATCTTTCCCTCTTGAAATTCTACCCACATTTCAGATGGTTAGAGAAAGCAAGTCATTCACATATCGAGAATTAAACAAAGTAAGTACTCTAGCTTTTCTCCTGATTAGGAAAAGGAAATCTTAGTTTTCTGTCATAGCAAGGGATGACTTTCTCCAAAAGGAGCTTCTACCTCCAGAATTCAACTGTGTCTAGCTAAATCAACAGTGGTCACTGGCATGTGAATATACCTTTGAAACTATTGTATCTGGGGCTGAATAACAGTCTATTGCCTCAGGTAATTATATGATTTAGGGTTAGAAATTCCTTATATCTACCATTTGATTCAATTATGGGAATCTGGTACCCTCTCCCCAATCTAATTCTAGATAGAGGAGAACTTTTTCCAAAAAGAAAACGAAAAAAACCAAGACATTTATTTTTATGAGGCACCTCGACCTCCCATTGGTTCTCCACAAATGAAAGGCAGAGGGCAAGTCAATGACAAAAAGAAGCCAGGTGGATTTGGGTGAGGCATCACACTTTACTTTGATCCTTTGCTTCAAATTCCTCCCTTTATTATGTACATATGGACAACAACAAACCTCTAGCACTTTGAGCCTTTCAATAACTTGTGTAGGACGACAAAGAAGTAAGTTTGCTTTAACTCTTCAGACTATTCAGATGATTTATCTCCTTAAAGATACTATTGTCAACATGCTGCCTATGTAGAAGCTCATGCACAAGGAAGCTCAGGGATTTGAATATGATCACATGGGGAGTTAAAGGAAAAGCAAGGATGGTCAGCCAGTTTTTTTCTGGATTCCAGTTCAGCATATTGTCAACCATAAAATGTAATCCACTTAAATTCCCCAGTCTTTAATATTCACCCCATGCAGTCATACAATATAAATAACAAGAGTTCAAAATGCTTGGTCACTTATGGGCAACTATAAGTTTTGAGTTGGTGAACAAGGTGAGACACAAAGAAGGCTTTGGCGGCTACTCGTGTTTACTTCTGTCCAGCTAACTAGAGAGCAAACATTTTAAAAAAGACTGGAATTTAAGAATGTGTACCATGAAGAATCAAGAAAATTTTGCATCATTTTATGCTCCTAACACTACTAATATTAAGGACAACCTCCAAGCTCCAACCATGAGACCTCAAAGAGTGAAGGACAGAGGCTGGCTGAGGGAACATCATTTAAAAGGGTCTGATAGATGAAGGTAAGCAAACTCGCTTCACAGCTCCTTCTGCCTTTAGCTGAATTCACATTGTTCTTTGCCAGACTTGTTCCTCCCCTTGACTTCTTTATTTCTGCTAAGTCATCCAAGTTTGGGACTTCTGAGTCATCTTTTGTCTTTCTGTTCCACCCCTCTCCCCTTTCCCCACATCTAAGGTTACTCATCGCTGTGATTTACCACTCACATTTGTCTCCTCCTTTAAATTCCCGTTGTGGTTCCTTTAATTAAAGTAGTCATTAATCTTCTGGATCCTTGAAAGAGCCTTAAAAGTAGTTGCTTCTCTTTTATCATCCATTCTTCCAGAATATTCAAGAACTCAGAATAACTATTAGAATCATAGAAGGTGGTGGAAATGAGTACTTGTGTAGCTCACACTTGAATCCTATTTCTAGGATTTAATCTCCTGTAACAGCAAGCACCTTAGCATACCCAGGATGGCTGCTAGCACAGGTTCTTAGATCTGCTTTTCTAAAGGAAAGCAACTCAAAATGGGTTAACAATCTTACTTTAATCAATCAAACAAATATCATTTACCTAGTTGAGGGGGAAAAGTCAACACCCTGAACTTCAGAGAATACAAACAGAATACAAACAGAAGTTATAGGCAGACAAAGAAACAGATCAGCAGACGGGCTTCCAGCCATCTGACCATTACATCCATACCTAGTTAGTTACCAGAGAGGGAAGCACCAACATCTGGGTTTTCAAAGCCTGGGGGGCTCAACGGCTGCCCAGAGTCTCATCTGGCCAAATCACACAAGTCTTCCCAAAGTGAGCCCCAAAGCAATAACTCACATCAGGGTATATGTAGCCTTCTCCTGGATCAGAGAATGTCACAACCCTCTTAACCAACTGCCCAATCACAAAGTAATAAGGTGTGGTTATTCCCAAAAAACAAGCTTCCTGCCACTGGTCCATGTGACCACATTTAGCCTATTAGGGGACAGAGTATATTTTCAAATCAGGGAAGGTTCTCAGAGTCACTTAAGCCTATCAAAAGGCCTAAGGGCAGGGAAGATCTTCAGATTCCCATAACATCTCCTCATCTAAAAAATGAGGTATTTGGACTAACTGATCTTCGAGGTCCCTTCTGGCTCTAAATCAATGATCTTATAATCTCAAATCAGAAAATTTAGGCTCAAATCTTGAATCTCATCCAACCTATATGACCTTGGGTAAAGCAGTTTGACTCTCTGGGACTCAGTTTCTCCATCTGTTAAATAAGGAAATTGGTACTGACAGTGTATGAGTGAGAGACATGGAGTAGTGGATAGTGAGCTTTTCTAATCATCAAGGATATCAGAGTTTTCAATGCAACCAAGATTATAAGGGAAGCAGAAAGCTATGAAACACCTTTTCCAGCCAGTGTCTCTGATAAAGACCTCATTTCTAAAACCCATATATAGAAAAAAATATAGAGAGAGAAAACTGAGTCAAATTTATAAGAATACAAATCATTCACCAGTTGATAAATGGTTAAAGGATGTGAACAGGCAGTTTTCAGAGGAAGAAATCAAAGCTTTCTATAGTCATATAAAAATACTCTAAATCACTACTGATTAGAGAAATGAAAATTAAGACAACTCTAAGATACCACACCACACCAGGCTGGCTAACAAGACAAAACAGGAAAATGATAGATGTTGGAGATGTGGGAAAATTGGAACACTAATGCATTGTTGGTGGCATTATGAACTGATCCAGTCATTCTGGAAAACAATTTGAAACTATGCTCAAAGGGCTATGCATACCTTTTGATCCAGCAATATCACTACTAGGTCTGTATCCCAAAGAGATCATAAAAAAAGGGAAAAGAACCCACAGGTAAAAAAATATATATTTATAGCAGCTCTTTTTGTAGTATCAAAGAAATAGGGATGCCCATCAATTGGGGTATGATTGAAGAAGTTGTAGTATATGAATGTAATGGAATACTATTGTTCCATAAGAAATAATTAGCAGGTGGAATTCAGAAAAACCTGAAAAGACTTACATGAAGTGATGATAAGTGAAGTGAGCAGAACCTGGAGAACATTATACACAATAATGGCAACATTGTACAATGACTGAGTTTGTTAGACTCTGCTCTTCTGGTAATGCAATGATCTAAGACAGTTCCAAAAGACTCAGGATAGAAAATACTATTGACATCCAGAGAAAGAATTATGGAGTCTGAAATCAAAGCATACTATTTTCTCTTTGTTTTGTTATTTTTAGTTTTTTCTTTCTCATATTTTTCCCTTTTGTTCTGATTCTTCTTTCATAACATGACTAATGTGGAAATGTTGAAAAAATAAGAGTAGAAAAAAAAATCAGAGTTCAAGTTTATTTTCTGAAACCTGCTAGCTGCTTGTCTCTAGGCAAGGTATTTAGTCTCTAAGCCTCACAATTGTAGAACAGTCAATGACAGAGATGAGTCCCTCAAACCAATTAAATAATACATCCCTCAAAAAATTTATATCAGATTTAGAACTAGGAGGACATCAGATGCCATTTTATCTAATCCGATAATTTTATAGATGAGGAAACTGAACTCTAGGTAGGTTAAGTGACTTGTCCAATGTCACATGTAGAAAATGGCAAAATTAGGATTTGAACCCAGGTCCTTTGATTCCAAATCAAATACTCTTTTCACTCCTCCATGTTGCCTCAATCTCAGGAGTGGGATAATAATTGTAAATTAAACCCATCTATATCCAGGAAAGCTTAATTTGCATTTCATATCATCTTTCCAGCCCCCAAAGTCCCCAGATTAAATTGGAGCTTGTCTTATAAATGGATATCATCCTTGACTATTTTCTACCTCCTCAAAGATCCATGCCATCCATTCTCCAGTTTGATTGGGCAACAAAGACTCCACCTTCTGGAGGAATTAGCTGCATTTTCTTTTCATCTCATTAAATTTACAAGAGAAAACATGAAGCCAAAGGAAAAAAAAAAGTTTGCATAACCAGAGAAACTGCTAAAATTTTACCTTGAACATTTGAGAGAAAAACAAACTGTTTTCCTATCTCCCAAAGAATTTTGGGTAATAACAGAAGCCAGATTGCGGGAGTGCCAAAACTGAGTGTCACAAAGAAAGACACTGACCTTCAGGTTTGGGGCTATTCTGAAGAACATTGCACTTTTTTTGCCTAGAGAATTGGTCTGTAACAGAAGGGCTGTAATATTTTCCTGCTGAGCTGTGAAAGCTCATAAAGTGCAACTGAGTGGTGTAAAGACCTTCAGTTCATCACACATGGCATAACTTCAACAGGCCTGCATGTCCATTGGCCTAATTCTCTGGCTCTTCTCAAAAGGACAAGAAGATCTTCCACCCAGCTGTGGTAGAGTTCTTTTTCTGACTCCCTATTCTATTTGCCAGGGAAAGGGCAGGGCCTCCTTTTTTTCTTTCATACTTGATTCCCAGAACTTTGAGTTATGTAATAAATGAGGGGCTCTGATTCACTTATTTTTTAATGTATTATTGATCCTTTATCTTTACATAACTGCCGTTTCCTAATGCCCTCACCCTCCGGTAAAAAATACTCCCTTGTCACAAAGAATCATAGACTGATCAGATTATGGACCTAGGGCTGGAAGGGACTCCAGAGACCATTTAGTCTAAACTCTTTGTTTTACACTTGACACAACTAAGGCAAGAGGTAGTAAAGTGATTTGTTCAAGCTCGCAGAGTCAGAGTAGAACTCAGAAATTGTGTTGCCAGATGCAATTCTTTTTCGTCTGCATTATGCTATCCAAATAGTTTACAAAATGGTTACATTGACAATGCCTGATGACATGTGCCTCACTCTTTACCATTCTACAAAGAGAAATGGGGCTTTCATCAGACTTCTAAATTCATTGATCCAAATTTGGAAGTCTTTTGGTGTTGTCTTCCTTTAGATCATTGTATATATTGTCTATATTTTTCTCATGGATCTCCTCACTGTGTTATGTAAAAGTTCATATATGTGACCGAGTTATTCTGAATTCTTCATATTTATCTTGTCTTATGGTACAATAATATCCCATTGTATATACATGTCATGATTAGGACTACCAGTCCTTAATCTGCAGCAATCTTCTTTGTTTCCAGTTCTGAATTTACTTTCTACTAAAATGGGCACAAAGCTCTGTGTTGATATTTCTTGTCAACTTGGGTGTCACCTTTGGTTTTCAAGGTCTATAATGATGTGTAAACTTGGTTACCTCCTGACATTTGGGAAATATTTCTTGTATGGGACCATTGATTTCTGTATTTTAGTTATCTGAGAACCCAATTAATTAAATCTGGATATATTTATCCCCAGGTTATTGGGCATCAAGTGAGGATACTTTTTTCAACCACAACAACTCAAGAAGATGACCTAAACTAAAACATGTTATTATTTTGTGTGTGTGTGTGTGTATATATATATATATACACACACATATGTATGTTATTATATATATACACACATATATATGTGTATTATGATATATACGATATATACATATGTATGATATATACATATATAAGATGGTATATGTTATAAACTAAAAAAAATATCATCATACACACTGCTTAATTCTAAGATCCTTAAAGTATATTTAAGAAGTATGGTTGCATAACACCCAATAGTTAACTCCAGGCATTAGTGTATGGATGCCCACACATGTTTCCAGACTGTCCTTGAATGGATAGCCAATGCCTGTCATGTTGCCATTACAATTTTAATGTTTCCAGAGGTGCTGCTGGGGAGGCCAGACAGAGCACAGCAGGAGGAGATGGTTGCTTAACCTTGCTTCATATTTACACACATAAACTGGCAGCAAAATGAAGTGACTCACTAAACTTGTGGGAATACTTCAGGTAGGCTCATTCTTAATGACTTTATTTCAAAGACTGCTTTCTCCTACTTTCAGCTGATCCTCTGATGAATAATTCAATCTGTGGGAGTTGACAAAACAAGTATTAACTGGTTTAGATCTCTTGGGTACCATTGGGGAATATTTGGCCATACTATATGGTATCTACAGCAACAGGTTCCAAAATATTTGGGAGGTGGAAAAAAAAGAAAGAGTCCATGACAGAGCTATGATTAAGCCACCCAGAATGCTCAGGCTAAACCTTGATAGAATCTGCTGACGCCACTATTATTTTAGGCCACCTTAAGATGCCAAACAGGATTGACTTTCCATTTCCCCCACTTTGACATAGAAGTTTGCCATCTGATTGATCAATGATGGGAAATAATTCACATTGGTGGTCATATAAACCAACCCATGAGCATTGTCAATGACAATCTAGTGGGTTTTTACAAATAGCAGTACTTAAAAAATAGGATTTCATCAGTATAGACACCTCCTGTGTCTTTATGCCTTTACAAGATGTAAGTTTTTAAGAAAAATAAACAGAAAAATTAATCACCTGAAAGAAGCCCTGATGACAATGAACTTCACCCTTAGTGAGACTGGTTATTGGATAACTGAGGCATAATCTGTTATCCATCAAATACTCAACTTCTTTCCAGCTTGGTAGGCACTGGTAGAGTTTGGGATAGATCAATTTGTTTAGCCTTTGAAAATCTAGGGTCACCTTTATGGCAAGATGCACAATCAGTGGAAGGAAAATAACAGTAAAGATAATGATAATTATAATAGCATCTAAAGAAGGGTTATCCTTAAGGAGCACACATTTAGTCATCAATATAGATAATACAAGGAAATGGTGGAAACCATGCAACTTTTACAGGCTGTAAAACTGCAGAATCTTTAGCAACTTTAGCTAAATATCTAGTAAGACATGATCTAATGTCTAGAATTATACCTCAGAAACTTACTATTTTTCATGGACTGACAGATGACAAACCCCCACACTGTGAATACAGACCACAAATTATCCAGAGGAACTCAACCATTAAGCTTCACTGGAAATGGGCCATTGTTATACACTGAACTATCACATATTCAGACATAGTATCAATCTTGAAAAAGTTAAAAAACAGTGTTTTTAATATATATAAGAAGCCCAAATTTTCTTAATCTCCATAGAACATGGAACAAAACCTTTTTAAAGCAAAACTACCCAGTTAAAGAGTACAAAATCACATAGGAACAGGATAAGGTTTATATCGTCTGTCATCATTTCTATTACTGGAGTGGTCCTAGGGATGTTATCAATGAGCCTATAGGGGATGTGTTTGTATCCTGGCATTTTTATTTGACCACAAAAAAATTACCAATTTTTTTTATCTTGTCCGTAGTCCAGTTATTCCATCAATAACCATCTCTTAAGTGCCTACCATGTGCCAGTACTGTGCCTTCATGCACAAATCTCTATTAACTATATCACAATGCTTCTTCCATTATCACCCTCCCTGCCCTTGTTGACTTAGAGGTCTCCAAGACAATTATTTATAGATGAGAAAACTGAAGTACTGCGATATGAGAAGTGACTGGTCCAGAAGTGAGACAGGATTGATACCTGAGTCTTCCTGATTCCAAATCCAGCATTCTGTATACTAGGTGGAAAGGGTTGTCAACAGGATACCAGAAACCAGTCACAGTATCTCCAAAAGATGGTTTATAAAAACACAAAGTATCCATGCTGCAAGTTCCCACATCAGTGAAAGGGGAGAATCTTTCAAAATCCTGCAGCATGAATTTGACCCAATTTTTAAAAGGAGAAAAAAAGCATCTCTCTAAAATACATTATTAAAAGCGAAGGGAAGACAAAACAATTTGCATCTGGCTAGAGAGGGTTTGTACCTGGCACAGTGCCTGGCACATAGGGTGAGCTTAATAAATCCTTGTTATTAGATTCATTGATTGAGTGCTATTTTTCATAACATTATAGATGCAGAATTGGAAGGGGCTTGTTGACTTAGAGGCCATCAAGATCAATCCTGCTATTTATAGAAGAAAAGCTTTTGTACATGAGCTGTAGAACAGGTTTTTTAAAAGCTATTCTATCTACTTCATTTAAAAATACTTATTAGAAGAATAATCCAAATTTGATTTCCTTTAAGATTCAACAGGAGAGAAATCTATGGTGAGGGGTGTGTGTGTGTGTGTGTGTGTGTGTGTGTGTGTGTGTGTGTGTGTGTGTGTGTGTATGTGTGTGTGAGTTCTCTAGGCTAGATGACAATATTGTCACATAGAGTCAAGCATGCCAAGAGATACAATTTGTGCCTTGATTGAATTCATTTTCAATCTAACTTTACCATGGGAATGGGAGCAAAATAAAGCTTTCTCCCTCTGTCCATGGAAGGAGGACATTTACTATGGGTGATTACTTGGCTGGCTACTAGGCCATGAATAGGCCCTATCAGCTGCAGATCCAAACTGTTCTGAAGGAGAATTTGCTCATTATGGGAAATGTCATGGTAACAACAGCTTAGCTGTTTTATTGATACATTTCATCTTACTGATCCTTCTCCTGGGTGTATTAGTTTGCTTCATTATCACCTGTTGGAGAGCACACTGTGAGTAATCTGTTACTGTGGCAGAATGTTCCAAACCAGGGTTAGGGCACCCTCAATGCGCAGCCAATGTACTAGGAAACACACAACAATAGGGCCAAATTCCAAATGCCTCTTACTTCCTCCACTCCAATCCCCCTGGTTTTCCCTTAGAGTCATTATGAGATAGATTAACTGATTTTATGATTTTGAACAAACCACGTCTTACTGGGTCTTATTTCCATCATCTTGAAAAGGGTGAGGAATTTCTCCCTAAGATGATTCTTCAAAAGGAGGCAGGCTGCTTAGTTTCCTCACATCTATGCCAGTAAAAATCTAAAATTTGCACCAGATTGATTTTTAAAATCCAATAAGAAATTATAATAAATTACTTGTACCCCAGGTCTACACAAAAAGTCAGCAAGCAGCCCACAGATAATAGGAAAGGGTACCACCAATAAAATAGAGATAGTCCAGTAAAATAAGTTCAAAACTTCCTATCACAACCACAGAAAGCTTAGAGGCATGTGTAGTCTATAAAGCTCTCTGTCTAGAGGTGGTAAGAACAGAGGACTTCCAATCCAAGATACTAGTAAACCCATAATGTGACCCTTGGGGTATAGTAGCAATCAGAGCAGATGTGGTAGCAGTAGCAGTGCTCAGACTAGGACAACTCAAGTGCCAAGCAATCAAAATTCACAGAGGGCCTCCAAAAAGCCAATATTTTGATCTCTTGGGGTCTAACTTTAGGAGGTACAGGTCAATGTAAGAATTCAGATGATTAAAGATGAGACCCAGCTGGATGAACCACTACCTTAAATCACAGCCAGGGAAAGAGCACAAAGACTCGACACAAAACCCTAATTCAGAAACTAAAGCAATAAAAATAATTCAAAGATAACACCAAGTTTCAAACATTATTTTAAATCTATAGAATTCCAAAAAGAAGTGACTCTATAAACAACTCTTAGTAGAGACTCAAAGGAAAAAGAATGGATTTTCCATTAGAAATACATAAGAAATGAAATGAAATTTAAAATAAAATGAAAGGTCTTGAGAAAAGAATTAGAAGGAAAATAACAACTTAAAAGAGAAAGTGGTAAAGCTAATGCAAAAACCAAAAAAAGACTTCTTTTAAAGTAGAATAAACAGAAATCAATGATTATATAAGACAGCAAGAAATATTAGAACAAAATCAAAAGATTAAAAAATAGAAGAAAATATATCTGATAAACATATACATACAACCTGGAAAACGGGTCAAGGAAAAATATTTTAAAAATCATTAAACTGACTGAAAGCCTTGTTAGAATCCTGGACACCGTGTTTGAAGAAAACATAAATGAAAACATTTATTAGACTCAGTGGACAAAGTGAAAATAGGAAGAATCCTGAATGGAACTCTAAAAGGAAAAGTCCCCAAGTTATAGCAAAACCCACAGTTCCCACATAAAAAGAAAATACTACATGCATACAGAAAAAAGTCATTCAGTAGCTAAGATCTATAACCAGAATCACATAAGGCTTAGAAGCTTCTACCTATAAATAAGAGGATATTTTGGAATACAATCAGTTAAAAGACAAAACTTATACGTTTACAACAAAGAGTAATTTACCTTGAAAAGCTGAATATAATAATCTGACAGGTACTTCAATAAGAGACAGAAATTTATGACGTTCAAGTATTTTTTTTCTTTTTAAAATTTCTTTTACTTTCAATTCATAGAACAAAACAAGCATTTCCATGACACAGCACAACAAAAAAAGATGAATGAACACAAAACTGCAAATCTACCATGTATAACTTGCTATTCCCTCCAAATACACAACATAGTTAGCATTTAAATTTCTCTTACACAACAAAACATTTAAATTTCTTTTTTCACTTCTTCCCCTCCCCCCACCCTAGAGACCTTAGATTACATATATGTCCATGTATGTATGTATGTATATACATAAAATTATTTTATATATATATTTCTATTTGTCACTTCTTTCTCTGGATGCAGATAACATCTTTCTTCATATGTACCTTATTTTGAATTTATACATTTATAATAGTTAAAATGACTTAGTCACTCAAAGTCATTCTTTTTTTTAATTGATTTGTTTATTTACTTTTAGTTTACAAGATTCAGTTCCACAATCCCTTGAGTTTCAAATGTTCTCCCCTCCTTCCTCCCCACTCCCCATGGGGGCATGCAATCAAGTATAGGATCAGCAAATGCTTTCACACTGGACATTAGTCTGGTTGTAAAGAAGGGTTGTAACCAATGGAGTGAACAATGGGAAAGAAGTAACAAAACCAAACATAGAAAAGAATGAGAACATGTAGTTTGCTTCAGTTTCCATTTTAACTCCGTTCTTTCTAGATCTTTCTCTGAATGTAGACATCTCCTTCCATCCTAAGACTTTTAGAGATGTCTTGTGATTGTGCATTGCTGAGAAGAGTCCAGTTTATCAAAGCTGGTCATCACACATACGATATGTCAGTGATTGTATACAAATTTCTCCTGGTTCTGCTCTTCTCACTTAGCATCAGTTTGTATAAGTCTCTCCAGGTAAATATGAAGTCTATTTCCTTCCTATTTCTTATAGAACAATACTATTCCATTACATTCATATACCACAGCTTGTTTAGCCATTCCCCAATTGATGGGCATCCTCTTAATTTCCAATTTTTTGTCCAGTAATACCACTTTTGGGGTTGTATCCCAAAGAGATCATAGAAGTGAGAGGAAGATCCATATGTACAAAAACATTTATTGGGGGCAGAACCAAGATGGTGGC